>JAEQBH010005725.1:0-226169 GCA_016808115.1 Tetrastigma voinierianum
ATCTTAGCAACAACCTTGTGTCTTTGGTTTTCTTAGCCGAAACAAAACCATATCCATTTCAATGGCGTAGGTTGAATATATACATGGCGGTTAGTAGTGGATGCACACAACTCATTCGATGAAGAATATGTACTAAAAGACTATTGCGCCTCTGGGAGGTAAGTCCTAACACTCTCATTGTGAAACCGGTGGTAACAATATCTCGAAGAATCTAGTTCAACATTCGAGAACCAAGCACATTGACATAATGCATCACTACATTTGTAGTTTGGTTGAAGACAAAATCATTGATCTTGGGCATATATCCACTAAGCATCAACTGGCCGACATATTCACCAAAGGCTTGGATGCTTCTAGGTATGAATTTCCCCCACTGGCCCCTCCCCTCGGGTTATGCTCAGGTAATCAATAGGGTCCCCTCTGCCGCTGTGAACGCCTCACCGATCGTTCGACAACTAAGGCATTTATCTTCGGGTCAGAGGCAAAACTGGGAGAGAAATAGGGGGAGCAAGTGCAAGAGTAAGCACCTTGAGGGAGAGTGTCTCCAATGCATCTTCTTGTCTCATTCTTTAAGAGGTGTTTTTGTCAAAGACATAGACAAAGGGGGAGAATATTATTGGGTTTGAAATTGTCTATATATTCGTCTCTAGTGTTCTACAAGAAAATCTTTAGAGATTGAAATCAATGAAGATTGATGGATTAAATTTGATCTCCCTCGGGTAGGACCAGAGGGTAGAGATGTTCCCATTTGACCTGGGTTCCGGGTCCCGGGTTCGAGTCTCACGAGGCGCAAAGAAAATGCCTAGGGAGGGCAGCAAGATTCCTGTGAGTGGGACCCACCCGTAAGGGCACCCAGCATGGCAGTGGACCCCAGTATACACCCGAGCAGGTTCGTGGTCAATGCTGGCGTGGACCCCACAACAAAGGCGCCTTTATTGTGAGACCCCCACCCTTCGTGACCACCCCTAAGGGTACCCCTGTGGAAGCTCACTCATAGGATATCCTCATTCCCACCGAGTTCCTCTCGCCTCCCAGAGATTCGAACCCAGACCTGGTAGTCCAATGGGAAGCATCCTTCGTACCAACCGGAAGTACTAAACTCAAATTGACCATGAAATATTCTAATTAAACTTCACAAAGTGGGATTCCGTGCTTTGAAATCACCGAAATCGATTTAAAATCACAAAACCCGGAATCCTGACAATAGCGTATTATTACCCGAATTACGCTCGGATCACCTCGAAACTATCCAAACGGACTCGTTTCTTTAATTCTTATTTCGCCGTTAGTCTTTGCGATATATTCGGACATTTTCGTATTTTTCGCCTACCAAAATTTTAATCTACAGTTCCTAATTTTCAAATCGAAATCACTATTCACTTAAATCTCTCCTATTCTCTTCTAAATATCAGCCAGTTTATAGGAACCCCAAATTTCATAAATTCCTTTGCAAACCCCTCCATTCTGGATATAATAAGAAAATCATTATTCCTGTGGCATTCGTTACAATTTCGAAAATTCCACTTCATGTCCAAATGACGTCCTAACATTCTAAATTCCTAATCTACCCTCGTTTCTATCATTGGACCCTAATCAGTTCAAAAACTACTATAACATTCAATAAGGTCAGGGTTTTACACATAGGTAGGTTGTTAAACCATGAAAGAATTGTGTGCTCTTACTTTAATGCTACAGGTCACATATGCTTTGCAATACTCAAGATCTACAAGGGGGTGCTGACGCACGCAATTAAAGTCCGAACGAAATCACAATCCAAACATCATGACTGTGACCGGCAAATTCACTCGCTATATATGTCGTGAGATGTGTACTTTAATCAAGTGTGTTAAGATATTTTGAAAGTCGTGGTCTTTTCTATAGATATCCTTTACACCAAGTTCATGTTGTAATTTTAAAATCAATTATATTGTCCTTCATTCATGAGGTCAAGGGTTGAGATTCCCCATCAACTTATGAAGGTTGAAGGATTAGTGCACCGAATGTACATAAAGGGCCTGGGCCTAGAATTTTGGAAAATTTTTTTTTTGCCCCCTTAAATTTTGGAAAATGTTTGCATAAACATTTGAACCGAGATGCTTAAATTCAAAGTAAAAACTAATTGTCATTTAACCATGCAAGGATTATACTTATTTTAGACCATCTAATACACTCAGCTATTGCTCGTTCTCAAAATTTGAAAAATGCAAATGAAAAATGTGAGAGAAAAGTAGAAACAAAAGAAAAAACGAAGGAAAATAAAATAAAAATAAATCTAAATGTATTATTTTTTATCTATCACTTAAAACTACTTTATTATTTTCATTTTCATTATAAAGATTATATAATTTTAAAAGACTTAAGTTTCTAAATGATTTTATGTATATTTGATTTTCTTGACATTTTATTAGAGATCAAAATGAGAAAATCCTTTTCTTTACCATTTTTTTCTTTCCTTATACTTTGCATCCATGGACCAAGCACAATTTTAGGCTTTGTTTGGAACCCAAAAAGTATTAGGGAAAGAAAAATAATATTAAGGAAAATTATTTTCGCATGTTTGGTTTTACTGTGGAAAATGTAATTCTCAAAATTTTACATATTTTCTTAGGCTCCATATTTGCATGGAGAGTCAAAACAAATCCAACAAAGTCCTTCATGAATTTACAAAAACAAATGGGGGAATAAATTGTAGAGAGTTGTGTTGGAAATTTTCTAAAATCTAGGTTCCACATATATCACTAAATATGCATTATTGGCTATCTAAGGAATTAACTCCAATAAAGTGATTTAGATTAAGTTGATGAAGTTGAAGAAAATTCATTACTGAAGACTTTGTAATGTGAAATCAAATGCTCATTTCTAATTTTATGATGGGTTAAATTAGAAATAAGAAATGAAAGGTTACGACTTCATGATGGAGGACGTATCATGAATCCTCATAAGGGATCATTTAACTGAAATACCATGAATCCTCCTAATGAGGATGTATCATTAATCTAGTAATATATCATTAATCTTCTTAAGGGATGTATCATGAATTTTGGTGTAATGTATCATTAATTATAATGAGGATGTATTATTACTCTTCTATATCGTGAGCATGACTTGCTATAGTAAATATTCTATAGTCTCAAGTCATATAGAGCAATACGGTTTTCTTTTCTCTATCATCCCATTAGAGAGAAGAGACTCTGTTAATTTGAGTGACTGGTGCATACAAGACTTGGAAGATCATAACTGATCACTTAAGTTTTGGGTTGCAAGGTTTGAAGATCAAGATCAATATTTTCTCATTATCATATTCGTTATAGATCAAGGTACGCTTCCGCTTTAGCTTATACTTTTGATGATTTGACATGAAAGAGCTTTTGATAATGGTTTTCATCTTTGAAGTTTATCTCCCATCCACTTCTAGTTATTTTCTAACAAGTTGGTGTCAAACCAAACTCTAGTACCTTGTTAAATGACTAATTCCTCTAAAAGCTTAAGCTTATAGAATTTTGGTTTAATATGAATATTATGTCTTTAACCATAATAGAGAAAAATAAATAAAATGAGTTTGAATAAAGATATGAATTAATTTAATAGGTTTAAACCTTTTTTTTTTCCTCCATAATTTATTTCTTCCAATTTTCCTTATTTTCCTTTCCTACTGCTTTTCGGGTTCCACTAGGAGCTTTGAGTCGGCTTGGAAACCCGAAAAGTACTAAGGAAATAAAATATAGAGGAAAATATAAATTTTATGAATCTTTATTATATATATATATTTTTTATATTTTCTACATGATGAAATTAAATATGAGAAAATTATTTTTACTTAGTATTTTTTTCTTTCCTCAGTACTTTCTTTCCCAATATTTCAAATAGCCTAATAGAAATTTTTTTATATGATAATAATTGATGAATTGGGCCTTATTGATATGTATTTTAAACTTTTTTTTTTTTGGTGGATTTACTTGTTACTTGAGAGTCACCACATATTTTGTTAAAGTTTCATCATTGTACTTTTTCTTAATCATTTTGATTAATGGATTATTAAGTATCAATACTATTCATGGAGATAAGGATCACAATGCAGAATCATGTTAAAATCTTATGTCTATTTATTCTTCTACTTTATTTGATTGTGTGATTTAAGTTAATAGTTTGATAGTTGAAATAGTGGTATTAGATCAATTTCTTCTTTTGCTATATTTGATCTATAATATTCAAATAGTATTTAAAATAAATATACATTCTTGTGTAAGATAATAAATATGAAAATAATAAAAGTAAACAAAATATAGTTATATAGTTAATAAAATAATATAATGAACCATTTGAAGTAGACAAAATTAGGTAAGAAAAATTATTTTTCTAGGAATATGATATATTTTTAATAACTAAATATTTTAATTCAATTATTGTATAAAATTAAAACTATTAAAGTATCTACATTCTTAAATATGATGTAACAACAACCTTGCCAATAATGAGAATATAAGTCATGATTGTGATGTTCTACCTTTACTTTCCTCTCCCTTTTTAATTTTGAACAATCTTTCCTCTCCCTTTTAACGTCCACATTTTTAATTGTATATGAACCCTTAACATAATAGTTTTATTTATATGTACATCTTAATCCTAATGGGCTAAACATATATCTTTTTTTTATGGTTATTCACTTTGCATTACATTATAGTATTATGTTTTTCATAAATTTGTCCTCATTTTGAAACGAACCTTGGACTCCTCCCCTCTGTATGTCCGTTTGAGCTCTTAACCACTTGAGATAGGTCTTATTGGCAAAGGTCCATATACCTTTTTTTTTTTCAATCAAGGCAAAGGTCCATACATCTTAATTCTATACATAACCAACAAAATTGTTGGTTATATATACGATAATTCACATACATTTTGGGCTTGTTTGTTTATAGTTTTGGAAAAGCGCATTATTTTTGTCTTGAAAATGAGACTGGCAAGGAAAAACACGTAGAGAACACATATGGTCTCTTTGTTTTGAAACACATAAACACTGAAAAATATTGAATCTGGGGAGAATAAGAACAATTTTCAAATAACACCTAAACCGATGTTCTTTGCATTTTCAAAATTGTTCTCAAGAATACTTTAAAAACCCAAACATACTTTATCTATTGATTTAATAACTTGATGTAGTCTAGTCGCTGATATAGGTTGCTTTCATCGATGTAATAGATTTTAACTTGTCCAAAAAAAGCTTTTTATGATGACTTCATGAAACAATTTGGGCAAAGGTGTAAAAAATCATCCGGAGTTTTCGTGAAAGTACAACTAACACCCTATACTTTTTTTTGGTAAAAAAATTTGAAGAGTTTGATTTTATTGCTCAAATACACCCTTATTGTAGCCAACTTCGCCAAGTGGGACCCACTCTTCACTCTCCTCTCTCTTCTTTAATCTATCCTCTAGAACCCTCACCAAGCCCCCCCAACCCTCTCCCTTACCCACACAGCCTTAGCCCTAACACTTCTATTTCTGGGTGCTCGCCATTTTTTTAAAATTTCTCTTATTAAAATATAAATAAATTATTGGTTATTTTTAATTTACTAAATAAAAAATAAAATTTTATTTTTAAATTATAAATAAGTTATTCATTATTTTAAAATAAATTAGATATTAAATATTTAATATTAAAATAGATTAGTTTTTAAATAAAAATATTTAATATTAAATGTTAAAACTCATCCATTTGAAATAAATATTAACACATTCATTTAAAAAAATACTAAATAGTAAACTCTTACCCATTTAAAATAGAGCACAGTTTTTAAATAAAAATGTTAAATATTTAATATTTTTTATTTAAAATAATCTATTTTAATGTATTAAGTTAATATACTTGATAAAAATCAATGCATAATTTTAAAAAGAAAAATCAAATTTTATTTTAAAATATTATTTCAAAATTTAATATCTATCTATTATATTATTAATTATTGTAAAATATATATTTATATTAAAGATATTAAATATTTTAATTAAAATATAATTTATTTTAATGAAATAACTTTACATAAAATTAAAATAATTTTTAAAAATAATGTATATAGTTTATTTATATTTTAAAAATAAAATTTTTATTTTAATTTAATAAGTTTAAAAAATAAAATTTGAATTTTTACTTAGTATATTTTAAAATTAAAATATAATTTTAATTAAAAAATTAATAAAATAGCTTGGGCACTTCCCAAGTGTTGGGGTCTAAATTGGGTCAAGTGGATCGAGGGCGGTAAGGGCCAGTTGGGGCGGGCGAGGTGTTCAAGAGGGTTGAGAAGAGAAAGCGTGAGAGAAAAAGAGAAAAGAAGTAGAAATGATAATAGAACACGCTTGGCGATAAAAATATCGGTTTCTTGACAACATATCGTAACAACTTTACTTGATATATCGGTGAATATTTTTATATATAAAATATAAATCATTTAAAATGTATTAAATATCGTGAATAAATTCTTAAATTTTGATAAAATAAGTAAGAATGCATATATTAAAGTTATTTTATAAATATAATGTAAGTATAATCAAATATCAAATTATCAATAAATGAAAATATATTAATACTTAGATTTTAAATATATAAATATAAATTTTTAAAATAGGTCAAGAAATAATTCTATTTCATTATATAAAAACAATTTATGTATATTATATAAAATACTCTTTAATATAAAAATTAAAAATACGAGGTTCCATTATTTTGATAAATGTAGAAATTTATAAGCATAAACATATTATATATTAAATTCCATAACCCTATAACCCTCAAAGTTATGATGTAGGCGACACAGTCTTTTCTAGCCTTCACCCGTAGGTCTCGGAAGCTCTCGCCGCACGTACTCGTGTTATGCGATAGCCTTTACCGTCCTCATGGCTCATCCCGCTTGAACTGGGATTTTGTCTGGTTGTATGATTGAAGGTGCCTTCCGTGTACACCCAGCCCGCTCAAGACACCCATGACCCGATTAAAAAGTACATATAAATCTATAATACTCGATATACAACTTCTTGAAAATATATTTTATTATATTATTTTATTCTAAAGATATTTTAATTATATTATATATATATATATATATATATATATATATATATATATAGTTTGAATAAAATAAGTGAATATTTTTAGATTTCATTAATCTAGGATTTATATTTTTCTTCTTACGCTTTTTTTTTCTCTCCTTTCTTCCCTTCTTTTTCCTCTTTCCCAAAGACGACGTAGATCTCCTTCGGTCCTTCCTCTTTCAGAACTGCTTCCTCTTTCCTTTCTTTCCTTTCCTCTTCTTTCTAACAATTCACCCTTTCCCTCTTCAATTTCTCTTCCTTTCCTTCCCCATATCCCACTTTCCACTCTACTCCGTCGTCTAATCGTCTGCCATTACTTGCTGTTGAAGCGTCAACAGAGATTTATGTCTTCGTTTCTAGGGTTAGGTCAATAATAATCTGAATTATAAACGCCATATTAATGAGAGATATCTATGTATTTCTGCTTAAAATCTATATGTCGTCATGAACTCATAATCTGATTATTTAAGTAATTTTTTCCATCAAACGATAATCTATGTTCTATCAGACGGAAGTTGATCGACACACGAGGGCGATATCATCGCACATATCGGCGCGAGATCTCGATTTTTTCATCCATGGGACACGCAATACCGCTGTGGGAGCCACATCGAAGAACTAACCAGCTTGTCAAACCGTTAGTTAACTTATAAACTCATCATTGATAGGAGATATTTGAAATACATAATTAAAAACCCTGAATTTTTTCATTTCCTTAAAAAAAGTGAGAGTATGGAAGTGTTGAAGATGATTGGGTTAAAACCCAAGGGATTTTTGCACCTTTTCAACTCTTCCCAATAATACTCTTCGTGTTAGTTATACTTTCATTATATATATGACATTTCCTATAATTACAATAGGTTTATTTTAGAGTGTTGTTGTTACATTATTCTAATCGCTGTCTTCATCATATTCGCTAATTAAACAAAACAGATAGAACAAAAACATTATTTAAAAACTATATATTTTATTAACTGAATAGAGGTATTGAAGACTTAATTTTAAGAAAATTTAATTAGGTTTTGAATAATAGTTTTTCATGGTGCAGATTGTTCCAAATCATTTGAAGCTTATACTAAAACATAACTTAATCCACTTTTCTAAATATACAATGCCATGATAAACTAACCTCATCAAATTATATCATGATAAACTAATCATCAATCTTATACAAAGATAATCAGCAAACTTCCTCCCTTAGTCGTGGTAGGTGAAAGACGCCACATAGACAGACCTCTTAACCCATTTTCTGACTTTAGTGGGCCCATTTCCCTCAAGCAATCTGGGCAAGTGACATAAACTTGTAAGACTACCACTATAAGGAGGTTAAACTGTCTTAAAATAATATGAGATTCAAGTCCCAGATAATTATGTATTTATACTGTTGTACCATTCCAAATATTACATTTGATACATCCAAACATAAAATCAAAAAACCTACATAAGGTGGACTCCTTATCACGTGTTAGTCTCTGACAACGTGGCTGCCCTTAATAACCTTCTTCAATATTTGAGAATAATGAACACCTGCAAGCCATGAGCTTTAGCCGTGAAAAACAGATAATATATTTGATCCACTGTAGCACTTTCCATCACAAAGATACATTTTTAAATAATCAATATTATTCTATGCGATCCACATTCCATAGAGCATAACAAAAATCTTGAATAATACCAGAAGGCCACCACAAATAAGATAACGTAATTCATAGTCTGTAAAGATTGTGAGTCGACATTTCATTTCTTTATGTTTCATTATTCAGGATACTACCATAAGTATCGGCCTGTGATAGACCAAGAATGTAATGAATATGAGGGAAGCAAAGATAATAGGTACCCAAAGGTACTATAAAAAAGGATCAATGAGGTAATGGCAACAAACAGAACACTTGCAACTACATAACATGGGCAAGTTGGTAAAGACTATGTGAGAGTGTCAGAATATTGAACAAAGAGCTGCCACTTAAACAGATGCCAGTTAATTAATGGGCAGAGGTGCCTGCCCATTCACTATTCGGTTTCAAAGTGTGCACATAATTATATGTATTACTGTTTGTTATATTGTTCTAATCACATTCTTATTTAGATAACACGAAAAGGTGATAATAACCACAAAATTTCGCCTAAACAGTTTGCCGAAAGGCTGCAGCATTCACTTATATCCATGCTTCTGCTTACATTTTATTTAGACTGTATAATACGGGACGGACCCTTTTTTCAATTGATAAGATCCTCAATTATTCCAATTTACATCAATTAGTCACCTTTGCCGGAAGTCCGAACAAAAGAGCGATGGCTTCTGTAATTAACATAAGAAAGGAAACAAAAACAAGACTACAAACAGATAAAGTAGATGATCATGTGTTCCCCAGATAAATTGTGGGAATCTCTCTGCCTTTAGAAGTGAGGTCCTATGCCACAGCAGGAGCCAACCCCACCGAGGCAAGTAAAGATCGGCAATCTTGGGCTTCTGGGCTTGTCAGCGAACAAACCTTTCACCAGTGGCACCTTTCGCCAGCGGAGAGGAGCCTGGTTGGAAACATAAATGGGCATTTTTGCCCTATTCCACCGGAAAATTTTCAACCAAAACAAAGCAAACTCAAAACCAACCGCAAAACTAACTTAAACCAACCAAAAATACCATTATAATGAGAGTAAGGGATTTCCTAACTCACACATAACCAAAGAAGGAGGTTGGAGAATTTCCTAACTGACTAATGGAAGAGTTCCATACCTTGATTTCTTGAACACTTCAACTAACCTTCATTTTCTGTTTCTTCCTTTCCTTGAGCAAAGAGAACCAGGAGTAATGGAGAGCCTGAAGCTAGCTTGGTCTCCTTCCTCCACAACCATGAAATACAGCTCCTGATCCCATGTGGATAGTAGCATCCTGGGAGACGAATTTGTTCTCTTAATGCCATTTAAACCAAATTTCTCATTTTTCTTTTGATCCTTCTTACTTCATTTCTAATTGCAATTCAACTTCTCAAATGCTATCTTGACATATAACCTTTTCACTCAATGTCCATTAGGTCCCTAACTTTGAAAGTACCATTTGCAATTTGCTTCTTTAATAATTTTGGTTATATCATTTTTCACACTTAGCACTTAGAATTTCCAAAAAACAAATTTTACTTATATTATACCTAAACATGCCATAAAACTACTAGAGTATAATTCGAGTGTTCTGAATCAACTATCAAATAAAAATAAACATAAAAAATTAAAGGATATTTTTGAAGCATATATGATCCCAGTATATAAAAAGAGTAGATTGATATGCAATTTAATATAACAACTTCTCCTTTTAAATTTCCCACTTACAAATAACAAAGCAACACATAGAAAAATAACATACCCAACATTTCAAATGTAGGGAGTTCCTAGGTAGACACAAGTACAGGAATTCTTCATTATCATGGAGGAATTCATTGTTTTATCAACACTGTAAGAAGCAAATACACACACCGAAGAAAAAAACATGCCAACATTTTTCAAATATAGAGTTCCTAACTAGACACAAGTACGAAGAATTCTTCATTATCATGGAGAATTCATTGATTATTGTATCAACCTGAAGAAGCAAATACACATAATTAAGCTCTAGCATTAAGCGCTTATTTGGATTTATGTCATGGAATGTAAACAACATGTTCAATATTATAAAGCTATAATGGATAATCACAATTTTGATTTTCTACTTCCATTTATGACTTTGAGTTAACAACAAAAATATTAATAAACTTGATTATAGAGATTAATGTTTGAGTTCTTATAATATTCCTACTTATGGTATTAACCATACTCGATAAGTATACGACCTTAGAAAAAAATCCGTGTGTTAAAATCTTCCACTTAAGAAAAATCACTTTTGGCAACTTCAAAGAGTTGAATAATTTACAAATTTCCTCAATTCTCTTTTAATTAATGACTCAAACTCGAATTGATTACAGCCCTATGCATTGTATTTAGGAACTTAATTATGGCCAGAGAAACAACTTCGTTCATATATAGTTCGAGGGTCTAGAAATATGCCTCCTAATACTCTTTATGAGATTCAAACATCAAAAGCAATATACTTTTAGTAAAACCTAAGTCCACCAAGATCATAGTGAATTTCAAGATTTTAAGAATTCCATTGGCAAAATATAAGCATTAAGAGATTAATAGTATAACAAATTGAAGCCTTATATGCCATATTTTGCATTACTTTGTAATGAAATTCATCACCACCTTCTTTTTGCATAATGTTTGTGCGAAGCCATACCGACATCTGCAAAGCGATTGAATTCATTGTGATGATAATCATAACACCAAAAATACAATGAAATAAATGCCCAAAAATTGGAAAGGAAAAAGAATATGAAATGATGTAAGATATGCTACCTTTTTAACCATGAACTCGATTCTCTCTATCTTCCTTTTGAAAGTGTGAAGGCCATATTCACTATAATAAGAACAAGTAACCTATCTCTGGTTTCATCAAAGAGCCGAAAAATAAGCATGCCTCGAGACTTGTTTAGAGGCCAAACTGCACATATAGCCCAAAATCACCCAGGAAGCCCATTGCCATGCTTATGAAGAACCGCTGTCAATATGCAGGCCATCTTCATCATCTTCCTCCCTCATCTTGAACATGTTTATGATTTTGATTGTTTCGAGAGTGCGGGTTAGTGACAATGGAAGCCCACAAATTCAGTTAGCCTCATAAATGGATGGATCATTGAATGTCGAGAGCGGTTGGTTCAGTGGAATTAGTCCTGAGAGAAGGTTATGCGATAGGTTGAAATGGCTCGGTGGGTTATGAAGTCATGCTCTCATAGAATTGGGCTGAAGGTGGTTACATGAGAGATTAAAGAGGTTTCCTAGCCCCTTGCATGGCTTCAATCTTCGAGGGTATCTTTAAGATCATTAGTTTCGGAATGAATTCAAAGGTACCTAGCGTCGAGATTCGTGATTTCTTGTGGGATCTCTCCCGTAAGTTATTGCTAGAAAGATCCTTCGATTTCACGATTGTGATATGCTTTCGAATACCATATCTTTATCCGCTACAGCTAGCTCCATGCGATCGGGTAGAACCATCGTTATATCCTAGATCAAATTACGTGAGTAATAAGGCCATAGAAGTTAAAAGCGATCAAATCGCCTAAGCATTGTGGGATGGTTCGATAAATTGTTAGCTATGAATCGAAATGTAGGTGAAGGTGACCTGATTGCACGGGGAATACCTCCTATTAACATGTTTCCTCGTGAGCGCGGGCGGCGTATGATGGCATTCTTTCTCAATCCATTCGGGTGTCTCAGAAGCACAGTATTTCGAGATCAGGAGTGAAATACATGGAGTTTGTAAACATGAAGAGAGTTCCCGATGAATTGTTTTTCACCCAGTATTAGATGTGAAAGTGAAGATGTGGGCAGACACATCGACTAGGAATCCCACGAGAAAGCTTGTTTTGGATAAATCTATGGCGTAAAATTTGAGTTGAGGTGTTGTTCCACATTTCTTTGGAATCTTTCGGATAATTGATTGTTGAAATTGATTACCTCAAATACTGTTTTATCGATTGATGCGGAATGCTTCCATTTAACAAGTTGCAGAAACATGAAGGACTTAGAAACTGAGGTCGCCGATGTTTGAGGAATTGGACCTGATAATAAATTGTTTCCCAGAAAGAGCCATGTCACATTAAAACTACATGGGAGCCGGCCCACCAATCGATTGAAGCTTAAATTCCACCAAATATGCTGTTGAGCTGAAGTATAATGGGTTGGGAAGCTTTCCATACAATTGGTTTTTAGAAAGATCTAAGTATACAATATCTAGTTTCCAAGCCATTCGGTATCATGCTCCCGAAATCCCATTTTTTTAGAGTTATATGGTGAAGTCTCTTTTGAGTTCTAAACTGACTAGGGAACATGGGAGATACATCGTAGTTGGAAATATCGATATACTTGAGGTGAATGGAGAATCCCATTCGGGTCTCTATGTAATTTACTTTTGGGTAATAGGTGTAAAGAGAAATTCCGGTTTATGTAAGATTATTGAAATGAATTTGGATACTACCCCTTCGAAATTCCCGTAAGATACAACTCGATTCGACTCTTAGTTGTCAATACTTAGGAATAGTCCCGTTCATTAGGTTGAATGACAAGTCAGTCTTTTCATTAGTAGCATGTTTGATCCCATTGGAATTGGACTGTGAGTGTGAGTTTCACGTGGAGATCGAGAGCTCTCTAAGTTGGTAAAGGTGTTGAATTGAATTGTTGGGCCCATCAAAATTATTGTACTTCAAGTTCAAGATCTTAAATTGTTGAAGTTTCCTAATGAATACGGCAACTTACCAGGTCATTGGAACCCAAGTGTAACTCTTCAAGAAATTATTACGTGATTGGTAAATTATTCACAATTCAATTCCTTCACTTCCAATAATATTATTGGTACGAGAGATCTAAGTCACCAAGTTTTGAAGGCTTTGCAATTTCACATGGAGATGGACCTCTAATTACAGTAGATTTAAATAAAGATCCACACAAGGTACGATGTTAAACAACCAGCGGAGTAAATTAGTAGAAATTAATTAGGAAGATCAATGACCTGAAGAAGTGAAATTAACAAGCGATTGGGATCGGGTAGTGAGGGAAGTCATTGAGTGCACAATTGGACAAATGTAATTCTAACAAAGATGGAAGTATGTTTCTGACTTGCATCGATTCGTGGTTGCTTTCTTAAAGGTTCACTCCCCGGATCAAGGAGTATTCTAAAGAAGATGGGCCAGAAATCAATTTAAATTGGGCCCTCTTTGCGGGAGAGTTTGGAGTAACCTTCTCATGAAGATCAAGATAACGTAAAGTGTGATAAATTCAGAGATGCGGAGGAATCATTCCATACGAATGATGCATGCAAGAGATTAAGGTATCTCGACCTTTGAATGAGCGAGAAATCAGTTTAGATTTCACTTTAAAATCATTACAAGCGAGGTCCAGTAGTTTAAAATGTTTCAAGTCAAGTAAGGAATCCTTATCTCACAACGAGGTGGAAGTCATGATCATTTTAAAAGTCAGCCTGACAACATTCTATTTTTGTTGTTCGCGATCCACTTGTCCACTCGTGATCAGCGCAGGCCGGGAAGAAAGCTGACAAGAAGGGAGATCTATGAGGCCATGTTTGAATTCAAGCGACGCTTTCCTCTCCCCCTCTTTTTGCAATCTGACCTGGTTCGGATCGACGTACGTCGATTGGTAGTATTGGCTTTAGTTATGAGAATCTCAAAATGACATAGAGAGAAAAAAGAATATGAAGAGTAAGTGTGGTTCTCTTGCTTACCGTTGATAGATGAGATTCTGAGTTATTAAAGGATGTTAAAGCTATATATAATAATATTGGAGTCTTTGGTTTATTGATTTATTCAACTATTATTATTATTTATTTATTTTTAAATAATTTATTCAGAAGTATTTTAAGTCTTCTCAATACGCCAGGACATGAATATAGAATAAAACGAGGGTCTTTGACTAGCTATAGAGCCACACATAACCATGTATCAATCAAGCTCAATCACACATCGCTCTTCAATTGAATGCTACCAAAAATTTTGAAATAGTAGCAAAATTTAAATTTTGATAAAAATAAGTAAGAATATAATATATTAAAGTTATTTTATAAATATAATGTATATAAGTATAATCAAATATCAAATTATCAATAAATGAAAATATATTAATACTTGGATTTTAAATATATAAATATAAAATTTTGAAAAATAGGTCAAGAAATAATTTATTTCATTATATAAAAATAATTTATAATATATTATATAAAAATACTCTTGTATAAATTTTAGCGTAAACATATTATATATAAATCTATAACCCTCAAGCATGTAGGTGAGATAGTTGGGGTCTTTTCTAGCTTAACCAAAGGTCTCGAGTTTGAGTCTTGGGAATGCAGTTGTGTTATGTGATATAGCTTTACTGTCCTTGTGGTTCATCTTGGCTCGAATGGGGATTAGTTTGGATGTTGTATGACTTAAAGGTGTCTTCCGTGTGTGCACGGGCGCAGACCCTCAGACACCTCATGATGACGAAAAAATATATATATATAAATCTATAATAACGATATACAACTTGAAAATATATTTATTTATATTTATTTTATTTCAAATATATTTTAAATTATATCATTATATATATATATATATATATATATATATATATATATATATATATATATATATATATATATATATATATATATATATATATATATATATATAATTTTTTAAAACTGGAAATAGTATATTTTAAATTTCATTAGACCTTAGAAGTTTATATTTTCTTCTTACTCTTTTTTTTCTTTTTATTTTTTCCTTTTCTTTCTTTCTTTTTCCTCTTCCTCTCTGGCACTGGCGAGGATCTCCTTCGATCCTTCCTCTTTCGAGCAAGATCTGCTTACTCTTTCCTTTTCTTTCCTTCCCCTCTTCTATTTCTGTGGTCGGCGCACCCTTTCCCCTCTCTCACTTCTCTTTCCTTTTCCTTCCCCATCTCCCACTTTCCACTCTGCTCAGTCGTCTAATCGTCGGCCATTACCTGCTGTTGAAGCGTCAATCGAGATTTCTTCCTATTTCGGTTAGCTGGTTTTTAGATTTTTCCGATAAGGTGAGAATGTGGAACCTCTTCCTCAATACCTCTTGTTTCTAGGGTTAGGGTTTGGTTAACAACTCGATGATAAATCGTCATAATATCGGCGATATATGTCGATATTTCGATTTAAAACCGATATTTCGTCGATAAATAGCTAGTAAATCACGGAATGGTATTCAGACATTTTAAGTGATTTTCCATCAAATGATAATTGGGCTTTGACTTATCGTATCGGAGTTGATCTACACACAATATATGATGGAAACATATCAACGGGTATATCGGAGTTTTTCATCCATGGGACACGCAATACCACGTGGAGGCCACATCAACAACTAACGATTGGGTTCACAACCGTTAGTTAACTTGATGAACTCGATTAGATAGGAGATATTTGAGCTACGTAAATTAAAACCCTTGAATTTTTGCCCCACTAAAGAACAAGGTGTTAATATACTTTGGTTAAAACCAGGGATTTTTGCACCTTGTCGACACTTCAAATAACACTCTTCGTGTTGGTATACTTTAAGATTATATATAAGCCATTTCCTATAATTCTGATAGGTTTTTATTTTAGGAGTGCTGTTATTACATTATTCCAACGTTGTTAGGTCATATTTTTCTGATTAAACAAAATAGTAGGAACAAACATTATTTAAAACTAGACACTTATGACAGTGTCGCACCATTTGCTGCAACATCTCTTGAATCACTGTCATAACAAACAGTTTTTTCTCTTTCATATATGTGAGGAAAATGATCACAAAACAAATAAATAAATAACACCTTTTTCTTTTCTATTTTCAGAAAATTGAAACATTTATTAAGAAAATATTCTTTCATTGTTCTTTTTATCATGCTAATACTATTGATCCACGAGTGTTTGAATATGATAATTCTCTTCTCAATGAATTCACTTTTAAGGTACATACAGTTTTTAAAATTTTATTTTCAAACATAGCCTTAATAGTCTTTTGTAGGATTTATTTAATGGTTTGTAAGTCTTCCTTATAAACCAACTAAGAATAATTAAGAGCATAAACCTTCCCGACCATGCATGTATAGGTAGATCTTTATCTATTAACATTGAAAAGAAAAATAGTATTGAGAACAATGAAAATGTATTAAGCTTGTTTGACTCCTTCAAAGAAAATAGGAAACGATGTCTTTTTGTACGATTAAACACTTTAGTTATCATGTAATAAAGCTGTTCTCAACTGGAACTCGGGTCGGGACCCTCCCTCCTATGTTTGCCTTTTTGAAAGCGTTGGAATACACACTACATGAGTTTAGACATGATGGGCCAAGATAGAACGATGTATTTTGTTGTTCATCAAGTTAATAGATGAGAGTTAAGTTTGAGATTTGTCAAAGTTTTGACTGGACTTGATCCAAGTTCAAATCATTGTTGGCCCTGATTTTTAAAATTACTTGAGGGACTTTTTAATTCAAATAGATTAATTACGACTCCACGAAAATTAAGTTCGTTCTTAGGCATGAGAAGAAAATTAGGAAAAAAGAAAAAAAAATCTAAGGAAAAGTCTTTGTTAATTTTATTCCTCTTGTCCACATGTGATGGACGGTTTGTTTTAAACGAGACATCAGGCTATCATAGATTAAGCTCTAAATTCTCTATCCCAGAGAAAAGTTTCTCACCAAAGACAATGACTAAGAATTCAAGGGTGATTGATATAAAATAAAATTCAAAGGGTGATTCAATATATAATTTATTACTAAATAATTTTCTTTTATTTGAGATCAAGCGGAGGGCATGGAAGAGATGAAACCAGATCTTGAAGCTTCTAGAATTTTCATTAAAACAACAAGGAAACAAAATACATTTTTATATTGGAATCAATCGGTTACATGAGAGAAAGTTTCGGTGCTGAGGTGGCATCATAGAATACAGGTAGGGTGACAACGGGTGAGGAGGCGTGACTTGAGGTTGGCGTGCATTGTGTGACTTGAGGTGCATGGGCGCATGATATTCTAAGCACCGCGGGAGCTTATCACTTGATGAAGTGTTAATGCGGCATAGTAATGAGGAAGCGGACGTGTCTTGAGCAACCTTTGTCACATGCTTCAACATGCACCCAACAAACGCTCAGCATGGGTTGCACACATGGTGAGCTTTGATCTGTTCATCTGAAATGATCAAGTGACAAGGCTTTGTGATAAGCGTCGGCGAGGTTGAGATCGGACCTCGGGCTTGTGTTTAGAAATTAAATTTCGAATGAAGTGTACATCGAGGCTTAATGTGTTTTGTTACGGCATGGTACTGCTTGGGTTTGTAGGCCGGGCTTGGGCTCCCAAGTTATCCTCCAGCACTTGGGTGGTTGAGAAATAGAGATGCCAATCTCAGTGAGAAGATGTTGAACCCACATCAGATCAATAGCGACCTTAGAAAAGGCCGTGTATTCGACCGGTCTTTGGAGCAGACTCTTGCAACCATTTTACAGAGGCTCCACGTAATTAAATTACCACGAACACACATATCCTTTGACAAATTTCCTATCATCTATGTTTGTTGCCCGATCTTAGTAAAATAACCCTACAGATTGAATAAAGTTGGTTTAAGCAGACAAACAGCAGTTTTCTATCATCATGTTTTGTTGCTTGATTTGAGTCAGGAATAACCCTACGGGTGAATAAAGAAGTTGAGACTGGCTCTTGAAGCCATGGGAACAAAGGATTTCGCTGACATACCTCAGAATACGTTTGCAAGCATTCCATTGAGCAATGGTAGGTGTTTGTAGAAATTGACTTAGCTTGTTAAAACAAAAAGCTAGGTTCGGACGTGTTAGAGTGAGGTATTGAAGAGCACCAATTGTGCTTCTATACACTGAAGGCTGAGATAAGGGCTCACTGTCAGATAGGGACAAATTGTTGCTTAAGCACATGGGAGTAGAGCAAGGTTTTGCAGCAGCCATGCTTGTTCTGTGCAGCAAGTCAGCAACATACTTGGTTTGGCTCAAGTGCAATCGAGGGGTGAAGAGACCTCGAAACGAAAGTAGTGCACGGAACCAAGGGTTTTTAGGGCAAACTGAGTGGGAAGAGCATCAATAATGTGTTGGACATCAGCTTGACTGTCCACCGTGTGAGTACATAATGGCTTACGGTGTTGATAGAGTGACGCATTCCGAAGAATTTTTTATTTATTTATTTTTTCTTTGTATGATGGTTAAAGTTTGTTGTAAACAATGGGTTTTTTCAATAAAAATAAAAACAAAAAGTTGTGTCCCACATGGAACAAAGACAAGAAATGAGCTGAGTCATAAAATCACAACGGGTTTATTTTGAGTTCAAATTCTAACCATTAAGTTTGCATTTAATTCGTAACGTTTCGAATTAATTCTTACAATTAAGTTTGAATTAATTCGTAACGTTTCAAATTAATTCTTAAGAATTAATTCTTACAATTAAGTTTGAATTAATTCGTAACGTTTCAAATTAATTCTTACGAATTAATTCAAACCCATTTTTTGCCTATAAATACAAACGGGTCCTGATGTTACAAAATACGGTTTTTCCTTACCTTTCTTACTGTGACTTGGAAAGTCTTCGTCTATTTTCTCTACTACGGTACCAATTCTCACTCCTTGTAGTTCCCGATCAGGACCTCTCAGTTACGAAGGGTACATTGGATCTGGGGAAACAAATTTCTAAGGACAATGTTATACACACCGCTAGTCCTGCGATTACCGCGCATCTCCAGGTTATTGTTTGGTATAGTTCGCCATTTACCCAGCTGTAGCTGCTCCACACAGCACGGATCTTGCTCTTGCTCCACACCTGACCCTATTGTTGTTGCTACTCCATGACGGCTATTTGTTCCCACAGGATACAACTTCTTTCTCCTCTTGATCATCTTTCCCTCTGCTGCCTATCATCCTATTTTGTTTATATCTACAACATTTGTCTCATTCTTCTTTGGATTGATATTTATTATTTAACAAAGTTGCCTCTATTTATATGTTTTAAACTTTATATATTTTACGATTTTTTTTTTTTTTTGTTACTCTTGAAGAGTGTGATGCATAATTGAGGAGGTTATTATTTAAGTTTCTTCTTTTATACCACTTCTCATTCACTTTTGTTAGTGTTATGACAAATGTCGTAGTAATAAAATACGAAAACAAAAAAAAAAGCTATCGTATTTACACCCAAATCTTATAGGAAAAAATCACGGGTTGAGAAAAAAGTTTTACTATGAATATAAGAGAAATGACAAAATACAGTGGAATAAAAAATAAACCCTAATGGCCCTAAGCCCTCTACTATCACACTGAATCTATTGTTTTAGAACTTTTCTTTCACAAGAAGTCGCACCATGGGTCTTTAGATTCGGACATAAACTGTACCCAATTCAGGTCACAAGGACATATTCAACCGGGTTATTGATTGTAGATGTTGATTTACCTCGCATGCAATAATCATTAAACCATCAATGTTATATTTTATAATTTGTTTGCTCAAGTATCTTTGTGTAATTTTGGATTAATTATTTGGGGATGATTGAAGGTTTATGAAATTAAGTTCCTAGAGTAATAGAAACGTCACTGATGAAACACAAGCAAAAGAAAAGTTAGAAAATTCCAATGGTGTTTGCTTACAAAGAAAATTGAAGTGCGAAGAGAAGATGCAGTGTCACTTGATACAGTAATTTGTGGTGTCTTTGGTATCGAGCAATTGGCTTTCGTACCATCATATATAAAAGTTGTGGAGGAAGAAAATGAGAGGGAGAGAGAAACTTCTACATGGAACACCATATTATTATTGTGTACAAGGAGAGAGAGAGAGAGCTGCTTTCTCTCTAAAGACCTGGCCGACCCGATATATCACGAGACAAAATAGACAATTTACACACCTGTTAGGAATACGCATCACGGAGATAAACAAACAAACAAAACTGGCTAGTAATTTGCCATGCATGCTCATCCATGCATCCTCCCGACAAACACTTCTTACGAGTCATCCCCTTCAAGTGATGTCTAGGAATAGCAAACCTTTCGGCAATCGCTTTTACCCGAGTTTGATTATTTCTTAATTTCATTTCGGTTGAGATTAAGTTATCCATATCTTGGAAACCTTATTTTCTTGATTTGGTCTTGTATTTTCGTATTAGATGCATGGACTTCATTTTATCAATTTGATCCTTGATCAGACCAAATTCTTCGGACGATGATTTCGAGTTTTAATTTCTTTGAGAGTAGATTCATTAACATCTTTGAGACCAAGAAGAATTATGTTGGATTGTCATCAATATCCTCTACCTTGATTTCTTTTCCTCTAACTTATTGAGCAAGAATAAGTTAGTCAGTTGTTGATTATTTCCCCATGGTTCAAAGTCGACGTATCAGTCACCCGATTTAGACCACGGTCCCAAAAGCATTAGTCGCGGTGTATCGTCGTATCGGTAGATCACGTAAAATAAGATAAAATACACAAATATTTATTAAAATTTTATATAAATTATTAGAAATATAGATATAATTAAGTAAACTAAAAATTTAATAAACCAATTTTTTTTTATATTTAAAAATGGGAGTTGGAAGGCTTGGATATGGAAAATACAATTTCTAGGGCTAAAACGTCGTTTTAGCCATCATAACTTTTTTTTTTTTTAATTCAAAACACTAATCAAGCAGTCGTTAACTTTCAAAAGTATTAAAAATTATATAAGTATTAAAAATAGATATAATTAAGTGAGTTTAAAAATAAAAATAAAAAATTTCTTGTATACAACATGATCTTTGTCAAAAATTTTCATTAATATTAATTTTCAATACATTTATCAAAAATATAAAGTTATTAGCTTAAAAAAAAACATTTATCTCTCTCATATATAGAATATTAAAGATAACACGAGTAAATATATAGTAAAAATATCTTAAAAGATAAAATATCACATACACATATGGTAAATATTCGTAGGTCTTTAAAAAATATTAAGATAATAGGATAAATATAATTTTTATATCTAAATATCAAATATCAAATATATCTTCTCAAAAAAAAAAAAAATCAAATATATATAACTGTATTCTTAGGTTTTCTTTTGTTTGCTCTTAAATGAGTGTATTCCCATAGAAAAAAAAGAAATGAGTACCATAAATATATATTATAATATGTCCTTTTGTTTGCCCATAAAATCTGAATATCAATAAAATTTCCTAATAGGATATTAAATATGCAAAAGGAGAGACCTGGGGCTTGGGTTCGTCCTTCTTTATTTTGTTTGTCCTCTGTTTTTTACTCGTCTTCTCCCGCCGTTTGTCTTCTCCAGATGTCAGTCGGTCAATCTTCTCCCTGGTTCAATTCAATCCAGTTGTTCCATCTCAGAGGGACTATCAAAAATCTCAACTTCCATTTTACAAACAGGTAAGTCTTTAAAATTCCAATTTCAGAATCTTCTGAGCTTTTCTAGGGTAATCTCAATTTTTTTTTTTTTTTTTTTGTGATTTGAAATTCCATATCAAATTTATGGGTTCGATTGTGATTTAATCTCGATTTCAGATTCTGGGTAATTTAGAGGAATCTTTGAATTTTTTCATTTTTGGTTGTGATTTGAAATCGTTCACGGATTGGGTTTTTGGGTGGAATACATATTGAAATTCTCTGCAGAGATTCTCTGTAAAGTAGTCATTTTTTTTACCGATTTATTCAAGCGTATTGTATCTAGTTTCGGTATCGACATGGTCACATACGAGGCAGTTATGACTCAGCCAATTTTTTGAACCCTGTTTCCCCATGCATCAGCATCTCCCCAAACCTCAAAGGGCTGAAACCTTCCAAACTGGTGACCTCTTTGTCGATAACTACTAATCGGTAATTTTGATGGTTCGGTCTGTTGAACTGCAACGGCTGCTAGTGGGAGCTTACTCATTTCTAAACACTGCAACAATAATCAACAAAGAAAATATTAATGTATTAACTGATAATTAATGGATGGAAATTAACGTTGTGCTCCTGGGAATCCCAGAAACACTTATTTATCTTCTGTAGCATCATCCGGAGTAGTACGACTTTTCACACATAGATTTTGACGGCCGACAAGTATTGATTTCGACAGCCCTTATACAATATTTCATGCATCGACATGTGGCGCAAGGGAAAAGATTTTTAAAGACCGTTTCGTTGACATCTTATATTTAATCTTGTGGATTATTTTAGTATCTTTGAAAAATCGCTTTTCAGTTCCCTCGACTACTTTCTGAAAACCGTTAAGATACGGACACATAAACGAATTGAATTCCATAAAAAAGTGAAAATTTTAATCCATCATATTGGTTTGCAAGTATTACTAAATATTTTTTTATTATAAAAATGAAAATAAGAAGACCATGGGGGAGGCTAGCTCATGGCTGGCTTATAGATTTAGTTGATGTTTATCGATCTGTTAGTTGAATCGATAATCGAGCTGTAGTTGAACCGAACGTTATAGCTAGATAGTATTATATTATTAATGGTGATGCCTTTTCAGCCGGGTGGGCTGGAGCGTGTTGTTGGGGCTATTTAGATTGGGTCCCGCTATCTCTGGACGTTGGACTCCTCTGCAAAAACAAGAAACAAAGAAGGATCGGCGGGGCTCGCCCGTTGCCTCTCTGATGCCTAAGTCAGTTCCTTCCGAGGAAAGAAAAGATCAACTGCTTAGAGAGTGAATTTTTTGCGTACCTTTCATCGATGGGATGGCTTGGTATTTATAGTGGATGATTTTCCTAATTTGATGGTGATAAGGACTCTCTCTTATTGGATGGGGGATTTTCTTTCCTTATCGCTGTCAGATTAATAAGGGATAATTAGAAAGCGATTATTGGGAATTATCCTACTTCCCTTATTGGTGGAGATTTGATTTATAGGATATGGGCTCTTTGGGCTTTAGTGTTATCGGCCCACAGGACGGATGGCTGAGCTCTCACTTTTGGGCTTGTGTCGAATGGGCCTTTCTTGGGCCTGCTTATAAGTCTTCTTTCAATCCTGCTTTTTGGGCTTGGGGAGTGGGCTTGCGCGCCTATGTTTTAAATCCAATTAGTTGCCCCCTAGCCCTTGGTTACGGTGAGCATGGGCAAGGGCTGTATCGTTTCTTGAATCGGGTGCAACTTCCACGTGGTCGATCAGGGCTGGTTTGGTTAGGGCTTTGTCGTCGTCAAATGTCATGTGGTTATGATGACTTTTCGACTTTCGTGCTTATTTCCTCTAGTTCTTTCAGTTTCTTCTGAGAGCGTCACTGGCCCAGATTGGTTGTGTTCACAGCCCGATATTGAAGCTTTTCCTTAACAACGAGTTCGGGCTTCTTTTTTCTTGAAACTCGTCTGATCATTTGTTCAGAATTTCTTTTGGTGTTTTGTAATACCTTACTCGAGGTCGTCCTTTTCGTTCTGTTCCTAGGACCGGTACGTCTTTCTCTTTCTTTGCCAGGTCTAGCTTGGTTAGGTTTTGGTCCAACTTTGGGTATTCCCATGGGTCCGAGTCGTTCCTCTTCTTTGCGTATAGGGGGTGATTCCTCTACGGTATCTGGTTCAGGACGGACGGGTGGTGAGTCCAATCGCTTAGCCGTGGTTGTTCTTCGAGATGCCCCGGGGGAACCTCCTTCCCCCTTGGGTAAAGGCAAGGATAAAATTGATGAAATTAAATACCCTGTGGGGTCTGAATATCTGAGGTCGGCCGTGCAGAACGCCTTGGCGGTGGGTCCTAGCAGGGTTGAGCCTTTATATGGGGAAGTCATCGTAAGACGATACAGGCCCCCGTTTGGCGTCCAGGTTTGGTCCCTGACGTATTGACCTCCTATGTTGTTGAGTGCAGATGGTGTGCTTGAGGTGGCAGAGGTGGCCTCAGTTTTCCTCTGCATCCTTTTATAAAAGGGTTTTGCGGCATTTAACGTCACGCCCTTCTCGGCTTTCATGACCACGGGGTATTCGATTGGGGTACATTGGTTGTCTTTAGGGATAAGAGCTTGGTGTTCCTAGTATAAATCGTTCTGGACCTCTTGATGAAGAAGGCTGAGGCCGGCTGTTTGTCTGAGTTGACCGACAAAACAGTCGTCTCGGGATCTCTGGGTCATCACAGGTTTTCAGATGACAGCTACTTTTTGTAGGCGGCCTCAGGTTGGGGAATGTAGTCCAGCTGGCCAGGGAAGACCTGCTTGGGCGTTCGATTTCATTTGGACCCACTCTCAGAATCACGTGAGCTTTGTTTTGCTTTGGTTTGATCTAGTCTTCACATATTATAAGGTATCCTAACTGCATTGGTTGTGCGCGCTCTTCGGTATCATCTGATCTTAGCCACGAAGGCAGGGTCGAGTGAAGCGAGTTGGCGAAGTGTCTTCTTTTGCATGCCTGCGGAGCTTATCAGGTCGGACATTCCAGGGTCTTCCGGTTCAAAGTATTCCCGTCCTTTTACTCTGAGGCCTTCACCTCCATCCGTTATGAAGTTCTCCTTCGAGAGGCCTCCCGTTGTCAAGCCCACTAAGGGAGACCTTCAAGCTCTGGTGAGACGCTGTCCGTGAGTCTCAAGCAAGCCGGAAATCTAGGACTCCCTTGAAAAGAGCCATCCTTCCTAGGGTAAAGCCCCGAGGTTGCGGACGCCTTCTTCATCGCCTTCGCCCGTGTCCAGCCGGTGCGCATTGGGTCGCCTCCTAGCCGAGGTTCTAAGAGCACCGCGCGCAACCTCGTCGCCTCTCGCCGCCAAGGCCAAAGATTCCTGTGGAGGCTCGCCAGCTCCGCTGGAGGCCATGCCCATCTCGCTTTGGAGTCTCGAGTAATCGAGCCTCCTCCTTTGATAGCGAAAGACTTGGGGAGGAAGCGCCCCGAGGCTGATGGGAATGAGGATTCCTTGCTCTCCAACACTGAGCTTGTTGCTTGCGTGATCTCATCCATCCTCAGGGATTCTGATCTCAAGAGGTCGGGTGCCCTGCCTATTGAGGAGGCTTTAGCTCTATCCCTCCAGGGGGTCGCCTCCGTAAGTTCCCGTGTCCTTATTTGTTTGCCTTGATCTTGGTTTTGAGTTGCGCATTGACTCTATGTTGGGTATCGGCAGGAGGCTACCCATCTGAAGAGTTTGGAAAAAAGGGCTAGATCAACGGTGGGCTATGCCGAAACGCTGCAGCCTACAAAGCTAAAGTGGCTTCTCTTACCTCTGAGCGAGCTGAACTGCGGGCTCGGGTGCAGAATATGACGGAGGAAGCCGTGAAGCTCAAGTCCGACCTGAGGCATACTTCATCGATGTGAGCGCGGGCCAAGGGTAGAGAAGAGAAGGCCCGAGATGGCTTAAGAGTTGCCGAGGGCGCTTCGAGGTCGTGGACGGCTACAGATCGCCTAGAACGACCGCAGCGCCAAGGATTGGTCGCAGCTACCCGTAATGAGCTTCGTGCAGTTATGAAGAGCTGCAAACATCCTGCACGAGCCGCGTAGTCCCGTGAAGAGCCGCAAGTCGCTAGAGATGAGCTACGTAATAAAGCAATGCTGCTAGACAGAGCCCGCTGCGAAGCCCGGTTGGAGAGTTCTAATGAGGCTTCGACCGATGAGCCATGCTACGAGGACCTTCGAGGCAGGAAACTTTGGTCGTTCAAAGGGACAGAGCGATAGTAAGTTTGAGGGACGAGGCTTGCACCTCGTGGCTTCTCTAGATGGCTTGTTTTCCGCAGGAGGTTGCTAACGCCTACCCTGCTTGGACCTTAATTTTGATATTCCCAACCACGCAGAAGGCGTAATAGTCCTTTTCGTTGATCGTCTAGGAGAACTAAGCCATACCTCACCGAGGGTCGCCTTCTTCACCTTTTGCTCCTAATCCCGCGCCTGACAACTGAGCCTCCTTATGCAATTTTGCTGCTTTTTTTTTTTTACCTTGTGCTTTGAACCCGGGATATATGTAATGCCTTTCTTGGCTTTGAAACTCAATGGATACCCAATTTTCTATCTCTCGCTTACCCTAATCGCGCTCTCAGGCCGCTCACCGAACTAACCTAGCTCCCCGGGTTACGAGGCTTTAGTTGAGCGGTTGAGGTCTTGAAACCGAGTCAGCGAGGCCCGTGGCTAATCTCGCTCGAAATGAACCGGCTCCTAGGCTACAAGGCCTTAGTTGAGCAAATCGAGCTCTTCTTCGAGACTCGGTCGCCGAGGGGCCCGCGGGCTAATTTGCCCGGAGCCGAATCGCCTGGCTACAAGGTCAGAAGGAGCGCTGAGCTCTTCAAACCGGAAGTTGTTGAGGCCCGCGGGCTAATATGCCTGAGTTGAATTGGCTCCCCGGGCTACAAGGCCTTGGGGCTGAGCAAATGAGCTCTTCGAAACCGAGCCACGAGGCCCGGGCTAATCGCTTGAGCCGAACCGGCCCTGGGCTACAAGGCCTCAGTTGAACAATTGAGCCTCTTAAAACTGAGATGTTGAGGCCCGTGGCTAATTCGTCTGAAATAACTCGGCTCTTGGCTACAAGGCCTTAGGTTGAGCAAACAGCTTCAAAATTGAGCTACTGAGGCCTGGCTAATTCGCTCGAAATAATCAAGCTCTTGGGCTAAGGTTTTAGTTGAGTAGCTTGAGCTTTTTCGAGACCGGTCGCTAAGGTTCGTGGGCTAATTTGCATGAGCTGAACTTGCTCCTAGACTACAAGGCCTTAGTTGAGCAGTTGAGCTCTTCGAAACTGAGTTGTCGAGGCTTCGTGGGTTAATCTGCCTTAGCTGAACTAGCTCCTAGGCTACAAGGGCTTAGTTGAGCAGTTGAGCTCTTCGAAACTGAGCTATTGTGCTGCTGGGCGGCGTGGCCCCGTGGCTATATGGCTGATTTGACTTCCTTCCCTTGGAAAGGCGCGGGTAGCTTTAATGCGGTTTACAGAGAATTGGAAAAGATTGCACCACTTCCCGAGCGCCCTTGGCTTCCCTACAAATAGCGTCTCCTCTGTGATGGAGCTCATGCTTCAAACCTTCTTCCCAGCGCACTGGGATCCGCACGATGAAGTGTCAAGGCTTGGTCGCCACGGCGGTGAGGCCCGCCCGAAGATCTGAGCCGGGCGCTGGTTCCGAAGGCCTTTGCTTGCGTGAGTTGTGTTTTTCCCTAGTTCCTCCCTTATGGGAGTTATGTTATTCCCTAGTCACGTCCGATGACGGAGCCATGCTAGGGAATGCATCCGGAGGGGGCGGTGTACTCAAAGAAGAACTTTAGTACCGCTTTGTCCATTTTCTCCTCTTTTTTCTTCTCTTCTTTCCCTTTCTCTTTTTCCTTCTCCTTTTCCTTCCCGTTCACACTCTCTCTTCTTCTCTTTCCCTTTCCTTTTCTCTTTCTTGAGATTTTTTTTTTGAGGGATCTGCTTGTACTGTTCGTTCCCGAGATGTAAGGGATGGCACTACTGATTGTAATTTCTTTGAATCAATTGTATTTCTTTGAAATAAAGAACAATGAAGCTTGAATTTTTCAGGTTCGAGGTGTGTAATTTTCGTGTGTTTCTCTAGCTCATCATCGCTTTACCGATATGTTTATTTTATTCATAAGGATATTAAATATAGTAATCAACACAATGTGATCAAGTTATCCGAAGCTTCATAATACTTTATTAAAAAGCATCACAATCCGAGGTCTATTGATAGAATCAAGCTGAGGTGCTCAAGCCCAAGAGGTGGTAGGAATTTTTCCTTCCGTCTTCTGGAGTCTATAGTTGCCGTGCTGGACCACGCTGCACATGATATAAGGGCCCTCCCAGTTGGGTCCTAGCTTTCCATGTGTAGGATCTTTCCTCGCTGGCAGAAGCTTTTTTAAAACTAGGTCGCCAGGCTTATAACTCCCGGCTCGACCTTTACCAGTACTACCGTCTTCTTTGTAGTCTTCGATGCTTCAGACCGATCACGCTTTTCATCTAGAAGGCTCCAGCGAAGAGCCTCTCTTCATTATGTTCTACGCTTAATCTAATCCTTTGAGATTTTAATCCGATTCTAGATAGGCTACCGCCTAAGTACAGCAATGCAGCAAACAACTCGAGTTGTTGACTAAGGTAGTTCCAGAGTGCCCATAACACTCGGGAGGTATTCTACTCCATTTGCCATTTAGACCTTCCAACTTGGTCTTCAATGTTGCTTTAAGGGCTCGATGGTGACTTTTGCTTCGTCTATCGATCAGGATGAAATGGGGACAAGTAGTAGTTCCTAACTCCCCGGGAGTTCTGCACGTAAACTCGAACTTAGGATTACCTAATCGTTTCATTGTCTGACACCAGGGCTCTCGGGATACCAAACCTACATATTATGGCACGCCAAACGAAGTTGCATACCTTTTGTTCTGTGATAGTAGCCAAGGGCTCGGCTTCTGCATATTTGGTGAAATAATCCACTGCTACGATGATAAATTTGCATTGGCCCTTTCCAATGGGCAGAGGTCCCAATATGTCCAACCCCCACTACTGAAAAGGTCAGGGGCTTATAACTGACGCGGGCTCCTGGGAGGTGAGAGATTTTAAGGTTCCTAACAAACTTCAGATTTTCTAACTAGTTCCTACAAGGCTCTCCGGGAAAGCATCGGTGGGACAATAGTACCTCGCTTTAGACTTTCCCGCTGACCCGAGTCTGAATGTGATTCCACATACGCCTTCATGTACTTCCCTCAGTACGTAGTCGTTGTCTTCCCCTTCAATGCACTTGAGGATGGGTGTGAAAACCTCGCTATAAAGGCCCCCGACGAATCTGCGGAACCCGGTGCACTCGACCTGCTTAGATGCCTCCTTCTGGTCGCTTAAGAGTCCTTCTATTAAATAGTCCCAATGGGATCCATCCAAATTTCGCCTGAAGGTTACGACAGGAGATTTCTTCGTTGTTGAGATCTACCAGGGCTCGAAAGGTGCTCGATGCCGCCTATCGAGGTCTTCTCGGGAGGTCATTACAGCTTTAAGCGTAGCATCCGCCGGAATTCTCCGCTCTGGTATGATCCGACCAACTCGTGCGAACTTCTTTAAGCAATTCCCACCTTCTGAGAGAGGCAGGATCATTTTTTCACTTCCGTTTCAGCAGGAGTCTTCGATTTGTTTTACTACTACTGAGTCACGCATACCCTACCGATCAACTTCCATGGAATGGGTGAGGTTGTTTCATATGACAAATTTCATACCGGGCCTCGCTATTGGAGGCCCGAACCCAAATCCGCAGATACCGACATCTATTCCTTCGAGAGGTCAAAATTAGATCGACATTCACTCCTTGAGTATCGGCGTTTCCATCTACCGACAAACTTCCAAATAGGGAGGCCTGACGTCGGGTCGGTGCAGCTTCGCAAGCTCACAGGTGAATTCCAAGACAAAGTCTGCCAAGATTTGCCCTTTTATTGCTGTTTTCGGTTTGTATCTGATGTTAAACTCGCTCAGCTCTATGGCCCATTTCATCAATCTTCCAAAGGTCTCTGGTTTGTGTAGCACTTGCTTCATTGGGTATTCTGCTGGGATTTCAATGGTATGAGCTTAGAAGTAAGAATGGAGTTTTCGTGCTGTGGTTACTAACGCTAGGATTAATTTCTCCATCTTTGGGTACCTTTCGTTCGCTCCTCTCAAAGCTCGGCTGCAATAGTAGACTGGGTGCTACACTCGCCTTTTGTCTTCACCGTGACTACCGTTGAGAAATCAAACTAGCTGTGCACAAGAGTAAGGAGTTCTCCTTTAGAGGGACTTACCAGGATGGGGGGAGAGCTCAGATAAGTTTTTAACATTGTGAATGCTTCTTCGCAGTGTGCATCCCATTGGAAAGCTTTTTTCAGAACCTAGAAGAAGGGCTAACACTTATCGTCGGTCTCGGGATTAATAAAACGGCCAATGCTAGCCTATTCTTCCAGCTAGGCGTTGACTTCTTTATGTTTGATGGCTACAAAGATGTCGAGCACAACTTTTCTCTTGTCCGGGTTTGCCTCAATTCCTCGGTTGTTGACTATAAAACCCAAGAATTTTCCTACGAGACCTCGAAAGCGATTAGTTGATTCAACTTCATGTCAGACTTCTTCGTGATCCGGAATGCTCGGGTCGATGAGCTATGTGAAGCCGACGTAGTTGATTCTACTAACATGTCGTCTATATACTCCATAGATCCCATTTGTTTCGGGAATATCCTCGTTCACCAACCTTTAGTAGGTAGCTCCTACGCTTTTTAGTCTCAAGGGTATTACCGACAAAGAATAGGTCCCTGTTCCATGACCTAATAAGGTCTTCTCTTGGTCGCTCGGATCCATGCCGACTGGGTTGTAATCGAGAAAGAGTCCATGAAGCTGAGGAGTTCATGGCTGGATGTGGCATCTACTATGAGGTCGATCCGAGGTAGAGGAAAATTGTCTTTGGGACATGCTCGGTTGACATCAGTGAAATCGATGCAGAGTCACCATTTTCCATTCACTTTTTTGACGAGTACGACATTGGCCAACCATTCAGGGTATTCCACTTCTCTGATCGCACCTGCCTGGAGGAGCTAGCCGACCTCCTCATTAATCGCTTTTTGTCTTTCTGAGGCGAAACTTCTTCTTTTTTGCTTAACCGGTTTGAAGGATGGACTGGCGTTTAGTCTGTGAGTGATTACTGCGGGGTCAATCCCTCCCATGTCCCCCTGCTTCCATGCGAAAACATCCTTGTTCTGTTTCAAGAAGCGGATAAGGAGGCTTCTGAGGTCTTCCGCTAGCTTGGAACCAACGTAGGCGAGGTGTTCAGGGTGATCGTTCAATTGTATAGGCTCTAGCTCTTCAGATGGCTCAGGTCGAGTGTTTACCTCGTCTCGCATGTCAAGTTCGTCCACGTATATGTTGTCGAATCGCTTTTTGCTTCATTGACGCCGAAAATATTCTTAGCCACACACCTGTCTCCCGAACCATTCCTACTTGCTCAGGGTAGGAAACTGACCACCATGTGATAAGCTAAGGATGGCTTTTATGGCGTTGAGAGAGGGTCGCCAATAACATGTTATGTTTCCAGGGCATCTACTATGATAAATCTTATCGTTGTTGTTGTCTGCACGGGGGTCTCCCAAAGTGAGCACTAACTGTATTGATCCCAAAGCTAACACTTTTTCCCCAGAGAATCCTCGCAGGTGGGTGGTGACTGGTTCCAACTTCTCCCTTCCGATGCCCATTTTGTCAAAAGCTGATGCAAAGATGATGTCTACCGAGCTCCCATTGTCACAAGGACCTTGATTGTTTTGTTAGCCATAACTCCGCTCTTATCACCAAAGAGTCGCTGGGGTGTCATCCCCTCCGTGTCCGAATCCGAGAAGGTTACATGGTGCCGAGTCGAGGGAGTTTGGACACTGCTTGCACCTCCATCACCTCTCTTGACCTGATACTACGCATGTGACTTCCAAACTCGGGGTCCGCTGACCACCACAACTGTGGAAAATCTATACGTCTCAGACATGACACATACCTAAGTAAAATGGCCACTTGCCATATACCAATACTATAAAATATACCCAACTATATTCCAATAGTTCAAGAGTTATACATTACTCTTAATACGAATACATATTAAAATTTACAATTCTAATACATATTAACCCAAAAACTTCAAAGCCACAACCCGGCTTTCTGCAAAATCGACTTCTAAGATGAGCCGTCTTCTCGAACTCTCCCTGTACCTGAAATGATATTCTCGACTGTGGTGAGCTATCGCCTGCAGGGAATTCACTCCTAAATGGGTTACTCCCACCTAAGTGCATATGCAATGATCCAATGTAAACACACACCAAGTAAACATATGGATCCTACTTGAATGTCTACAGCCCATTCCCATGTCTCGAGTCCTCACCGACTCCTCACACTCTGTCTAAGCCATGAGAAAATAACTGCCAAAACAAAACTTGTTGTTCTCGAAAACACACTACCGAGTTTCGGTAAAAGTATTGGACTATCCTCCGAGGCGAATTGGTTGGGGAATGATGAGTTTAAAAACTCATTAAGTTTTTAATCCATTTTTCTGAGTATATTATGAGATAAATGTTGATTTGTTTGCAAAAAGTGGATACTGACCCAAATTTCATTTGCAGAAAATACAAATGTAAACTCAAATCTTAGCAAAATCATAAGAAACCAAATTTATAAAGCAGTATCTGAGATCACAATTGAAAATTTAAGTCATGATAAGAAGCTCAGCTTTCATTCCAAGTCACGACATCAACAAATCTCGGCTTCAAGAAGAAATATAAAACTTGAATAAGGGAAGTCGTGATCAAAGGAGGCTGCGGCAAATATGTCGCATCGACTAAAGGAAATAATCAAAGGAAGAGGGTTTTATGTCGCACATCACTTTACACGCTCGACGCCTAAAAGGGATATGAATGATGTCGACACCACTCCGAGGTCGCGATGAAGGATCCGCTCTATGAAGCCATAAGAGAGCCTTTGCAAAAGAAAGAGGCTACAACTAGTTTTTAGGACGGGCAGCTCCATTTCATGTCGCGACACCACTATGATCTCGTGACATAAAAACAGAAGATTCAAAGTGCAACCAAAATAGAGCTTGAAAGGAGGTCGAACCTCGTAGCCAAATAGAAGCACTTGCCAAGAACTGAATCCTGCGACCTTTGCTGCATCAAGGATAAGAAATGATGTCGCCAATTACTGAATAAAGGTCGCACCAAGATGAGCCGAAATAAGAAATTAAGGTTGCAACATCACCTGGGGTCGCGACTTGGAAAATAGGTGAAGGAGGGAATTCATGGTAATGTAGAACCAGGTTGCAACTTAAGAAAAGAAATGGGAAGTAAAGAGGTCGCGACATCACCATGAAGTTGGCGACATAAAATTGAAACATATGAAGGCAAGAAGACCACCAACACAATTGCCACTCAAGAAATCAAAGTCACAACATGAAGTCATCATACAAACGTAGTGCGGTCGTGAACTCTAAAATCGATGTCGCAACTCGTGGAGCCGGAAGAATAGAAAGATAGGCGATGTCGCGACATGTAACCTAAGTCGCGATATCAACACCGGCTGAACATTGAGTAAATGAGGTCGCGACCACAAACGATGTCGCTAATTAATCGACAAAGCAATCATAGGACAACCGTTGCAACTTAAGAAAGAAGTCGCGACCGATCACGAAAGACCAAGATAATCCATGTCGCGACATCAACTTGAGGTCGACATATGACGCTGAGTCGGGTTTTTTCTTTGGAGTTCCACCGAGCATTTTAGGATCTCGCCCAAATTCTTTTACAAGATAAATAGATAGCTTTAGAAGAGTAAAATGTAGCTTTTTTCTCGTTTTCACTACTCAAAAGTGGAGAAGGTTATGAACTCCTGTATATTTTAGAGTTTTTTTTTTTTTTTTTTTTTCGTTTGAATTCCACGAACTCGTGCGTAGACGCAGTAGAGCTGGATTTTTAGTTCTATTATTTTTCTTTCTTACGTGACATCGTCTCAAAATTTATGAAATCTGCACAAATTTCTAGAATTCATTTCTTCGCTTTATTGTACTACAAAAAGGGTTGTGCGTGATCTATGTTCCCATTTCTTAATTTGTAATGCAAGCACTGTGAGTGCAATCGATTTGATTTACATTTAGCGCCTTCGTACATCATGGAGAATTAATTGGGGTTCGATTTTTACTTAATCGTGCTGCTTTTGAATGGATAGTTCCTAACAGTATTACTCTAATACCAACTGAGGGAGTGTATCTTACTCGACATTCAGATGCCCTCTGACACAGACGGAGATTCCTGAGAGTTGAGAGCATTCTTTTCTGGGTATGTTCGACTACCATTGACGAACTGCTGCGCTTTGAGAGTTCATTTTGATAAATCCCCCATTCACTCATAATTGAAGTTGGAGGGGTGTATTTATAATCTGAGAGTTCGCCTTAATCTAAAGGTAAGTTCCAATCCCCGTGTTAGCTTAGATCTAATTAAGGGAAAGGGATAAACCCATAGATCTGGAGGTTGAGCCACCAATTAAGTGGTAGAAACTTTGCGAAAATCCTGAGAAGGAAAAGCAAAAGTTCTTGGCCACAATAGAAATGAGTGTGAAGTATTGAGAAAGAAAACTACCTGCATCTTGCAAGAGAATTTGGAACATGTGTAGTCGGGTTTGATCTTGTCTTCGAGAAGCAAGGATATCTAATCTGAATATGGGAGAAATCCAATTCCAATAAGTAGGAATTTCGACAATAACCAGATCCATATATAGAATGCAGCAATGTACTTAACTATCGAATTGATCGTTTTATCAGATTTCACCGATAGTTTTCGCTATAGGAAGCCGGATGAATCCACATTTTTATATATGCAATTTATTTTTATTCATTATTTTTGTTTTAAGCTTAGTTTGACATTATTCAATATTATAGATTTTTTAATTTTTGTTGTTTTGATAAACCTTCATTATGAGTTTTGAGTCCCAATAGTATGGAATGGTAGTCAGGGGTAGTTGATCTATAATTCGGCTATCGATCTGTGGGAATGATACCGGACTTACATTCAGATTTTACTACTTGTATGGCCTGCACTCTGCGTGTGTCATACCGAACCCTTGTTTTAAATCATGAACATTAAGAGAAAATTATTTATCAAGAAAATTATCCAGTAACATGGGATATATATAAGTGTGAGGCTCTTTGCAATTATGTTAATTTGAGGGTTTTAGTCTATATAGAAAAAGGCAAACAAGTTTTTATGGCGCCATGTCGGTGATTGAAAGAATTAATTAGATCAATATTCGACAAAAAAAGGAAATGTAATTTGACATTTTATAAACGAAAAGAACAAAATAGTTTTCAACCATGGCTACATCGCCTACCAATCTTAAACAAGTCATGTTGAAAAATATTTGTTTCTACTTTGACTAATCCTATTAATTTAAGTGTGTTTTGATTTCAGAAAACATTTAATGATAAACAGATTCTCTGACTCCGATTCCACAGATAATCGAATCGGGAGAGAACACTCGTGGCTTAAGAAAGACATAAAGAGCGTAAAACGCAATATGGCATGAGAGACATGACCAAACAATGCGAATGTAGGATAGCAACTGTAAGGCCTCCCATTATCAAGGCCAATGGAGGATTTTCTCGAGACCTATTATTTAGAAGAGTACTCCTCGCACCGCACAAATCCATCATGGATGCAAATAATTTCGAACTAAAGCCACTTATTACAATGGTGGTTTAGCAACATCAATTTAATCGGTCATCCCAATCAAGACCCAAACGAAAGCACGTGTTATCAAAGATGGCGAATACAGTGAAACTGAATGGTGTGAGACCAGAGGTGATAAAGTTGCATCTCTTCCCATTTTCTTTGAGAGATATAGCAGCCACATGGTATGAATCATTACCAAGGTCTCGCTGATACTCTGGGAAGAGTTGTAGAAGCTCATCAGCGTATTCTTCCTACCCTCACTCGTAGAGAAGAAGAGAGATAATAGTATTCCAACAACGGGAAGATGCGAGCCTATATGTAGCTTGGGAAAGATTCAAGAGGTTGCTGAAGAGGTGCTCGATGCATGGATTAGATTTAAGACCTGCATGGACATAGTGTATCATGCTTTAAATGATACATCTAAGGGCATTATCGATAAGCCATGCCGTGGAGCATTCAAAGAAAAAGTACCAAGAGGCGAGAGATCCGATAAGATTCTGGCAAAATGCAATATGAAAGCTCCATCTGAGTTTTCAAGGGAAACAGCAGAGGAAAATGGGTCATGGAGTCGAGCAAGATGATAGCCGGAGGCAAAGTTGATGCCATAATGCATAGGATGGAAAACAAGAGAAAGATGCACATTGCTCATGAAATAGTAGCAAATGAAAAGAGAACTTATGAGAAGAAGTGTCGATGTGCCACCGTAAGAAGATTCTATGGTGTCGAGGAGGTTAAGTATGCGAATAGCCAAGAAATTACCATTTCAAGCAATCCTAACCCGCCCACACACTACAATCCAAAGACCGAGGAACCAAGGAGAATTTCATATGGGCGGAGGGGCATTACAAGGCCCAAGGCATGGACAGCATCCTCAACAAGGGATATCACAGCCCATCAAGGTTCCAAAGAAGAAGATCAAGGAGGTGAAAGCGTAAATGAATATTAGTGGTCAGAGGGAGGACTCAACCATTCAAGAATGAAATGTCACAGCCGGGGACAACAAGAGGTCATTAAGGCAATTCCATGAATGTAAAAATGTCTGACTTGGAAGCTTTCAAGTCTGATACTCAAATGTTTCAGAAGAATGCTAGTGGCTCGTTGAAAAATTAGAGACACAAGTAGGGCAACTAGCCCTGAATATGCCAAATCAGAGCAAGGGTACATTCCCTAGTGACACTCAGAAGAACCCAAAAGATTGCATGGCAATTCAATTAAGAAGTGGGAAGGATTTGAGTAGCAACGAAAGGACAGAAAGGAAAGAAGAGACTGAGGCAGAAAAAGAAAAGACTGAGAAGGAAGGAGAGAAGAGCACCCAAATCTCGAATGTAAACAAAAGGAAGTACGACTTAAAAGAAGGGAAGTGAGTACTGACCTTATACACCTTTCAGTGCCATTTTACAGAGACTTCAGAAGTCAAGAAGAGAAGAACTGTTTTCTAAATTCTTGGACATTTTCAAGAAAATAGAAATAAATATCCCATTTGCAGAGGTAATCAGCCAAATGCCTCTTTATGCAAAATTTCTGAAGGAGATACTGAGCAAGAAAAGGAAGATAGCTGAGGAGGGAATAGTAAATTAATCGCAATTTAGTGCCATTATCCGGAAGAAAAGCTCCCAAGAAAGACTAAGGACCCCGGGCAAAGCCACCATTCCCGCCTATAGGGGAAATATGAATTCAAGAAAGCTTTATGTGATTCGCTTAGTATACCGATGCCTCTATCAACAGGCAGACTTAATTTGGGACCATCTAACAGCAATTATACATGACCGATAGATCGGCACAACCGTAAGGTACTCTGAAGATGTACTTATCAAGGTTGGGAAATTCATCTCCAGCTGGATTTTATTATCATGCGTATGGAGGAAGATACCCAAGTTCCTTGTTGTTGGGAAGACCTTTCTTAGCAACCTGAGTCGCCTTTGATAGATGCATTAGCGTGAACTGGTTACTCAAGGTTGGAAATGAAGCAGCGTACTTAATATTAATAGGAAACCGGGAAGATCCTGATGTAGATGCAAAACGCTGTATGGTCAGAGGAACAATAGCCTTCTCAATGTTGAACCGACTCGATTGTATCCTTCAACACTCTATCAATGAAATGAGATGAATTTCGCATCTTGAGAGTCTCTGATTGTGAAGTAACGCTTCAAATTTGTTTAACAAGGAAACAATCTCAGGTATAAATGAAAATTAGCCAGATGAAGTATGCAGCTTAAAATGTTAACTAAGGAGCGTGAAACTAGCCCCGTATGCACATTGAAAGAATTGCCCAAATACTTAAAAAGTATGAGCTTTAAAACTTAAAAGAGAAAAACCAAGCTATCATATCACCGCAGATTAATCAAGTCGAAGAAACAGGTTGTCGGGTAATTATGAAAATACAAGGAAGCAATTGCATGGTCAATTGAGGATTTGAAGGGTATTAGCCCCTCCATTTGCATGCACAAAATATTGCTGGATGATAATGCAAAAACTTTTATTGAGCATCAAAGGAGGTTGAACCCAAGATTTACAAAGAAGTCAATAAAAAGAAATTTCAAATGGTTAAAATGCGTTTTATATATGTTATATCGATAGTTCTGCGTCGCATGGTTCCTAAGAAAGGTGGGATTCACCGTGACTTAAAATGAAAAGAAAATGAATTGATTCCTACAAGAACTCGTGGGACGGTGATGGAGGGTGTGTATTGACTACAAAATGAATACCGCAACCGTAGTGATCATTTTCCTCAGCCACATCGATACGAGAAGCTGGCAGACACCTCATTTTTGTTTTCTTGATGATACTGATATAACCAAATTGCTATTGCACCAAGATCAGAGAAAACCACTTTTACATGCCCATTTGGTACTTTTGCTTGGGGGAGAATGCCATTTTGTCTGTAATGCTCCCGGTACCTTCCAAAGATGCATGATGTCTATATTTTCTATCTAGTGTAATAGTTATGAGATCTTTCATGGATGATTTTATAGTGTATGGACTCAGCCGAACAAGCAATCAGATAACTCCGGGACAAAGACTTCAAAGGTGCAAAGACAAGAACCCTAGCTCAATCGGGAAAATGCCATTTTATGGTTACAGAAGGAATTGTTTTGGGGCACATGATTTCGCACAGGCTCGGGAGGTAGACCAAAGTAAAGTTTCAATTATAAGAAATCTAAAGCCACCCACTACAGTCAAGGGAATTAGAAGTTTCTTAGGACATAGCCGGTTTTTATAGAAGATTTATCGTAGATTTCTCAAAATTGCTGTAATTCACTATGCAGATTGCTAAGATACTGTTCTATTTCATGAATCTTGCCATAATGCATTTGAAGAAATCAAATCCAGACTAGTTGAAGCTCCCATCATGGCAAAACCAGATTGGAACAGAGAATTTGAAATCATGTGTGATGCCAGTGATTTTGCAAAATGGGAGTCGATGGGGACGTAAAGATGAAAAAGTGTTCAAGGCCATCTACTATGCTAGCAAAACCTTTAATGAAGCTCAAGAAAATTACTCTACTACTGAAAAGGAGATGCTGGCAATAGTATTTGCATGTGAAAATTTTAGGCCATATATTTTGGGGTCCCATGTTGTTATACACACTGATCATACAGCAATTAAGTATCCAATGGCAAAGAAAGAAGCAAAGCCTAGACTGATCAGGTGGGTACTATTATTGCAGGAATTTGATTTAGAAATAAAAGATAAGAAGGGTTGTGACAATGTGATAGCTGATCACTTGTCAAGAGTAGAGAAACCCACTGTACAAGAGGAAGGAAGAGAAGAAGTGCAAAATTTTCCATGAGCGCTATTCCAGTTGTCACTCCAATCACCCTGGTACGCTGATATTGTGAATTTCTTAGCTTGTAGAATTATGCCACCAGAATTCAGCTACCAACAGAGAAAGAAGCTAAGGACTGACAACATGTACTACATCTGGGATGACCCATTATTGTTTAAAAGAGGAGCTGATCTGATTATAAGGAGATGTGTACCAGAAGGTGAGCAAAGCAAGATTTTACAAGAATGTCATGCATCACCATATGGAGGACATTTTTCAGGAGATAAAATAGCCCACAAAATTCTCCGCCAGATTTTACTAGCCTACTATTTTTGGTTATGACTGTTTTGAATGGGTGAAGCAGATCAATGCCAAAGAATGGGAAATATCGCAAAGGCATGAGATGCCCTGCAAGGTATCCTAGTGGTGCAATTGCTTGATGTATGGGGAAATGGATTTTACGGGTCCTTTCCGCTTATTTGAAATATATACATACTCCTAGCTGTGGATTATGTATCAAAATGGGTTGAGGCAGCAACTTGTCCAAAGAATGATGCTACATAGCTCGTGGATTTTTACAAAAACATTCTCACTTTAACTGTACTCAGCGATGGTGAGCCATTTTTCAAATAAGGTGTTTGGATAAACTCATGGCGTATATATCAAACATATTATGAGCTTGGCTTATCATCCTCAAACAAATGGGCAAGCTTAAATTTCCAACAGGGAGATAAAGAGAATTCTGGAAAAGACTGCGAGTTCCAGCAGAAGAGATTGGTCGTTGAAGCTTGATGATGCACTATGGGCATACATGACCGCTTCTTAAACCCCATCGAATGTCCTCTATTGGCCAGCTTGTCTTTGAAAACCTTGTCACCTACCTCTTGAGCTAGAATATAAAGCTATGGGCCATCAAGAAGCTTAATTTTGATTTCAAAGATGGTAAGGGAAGATAGGCTACCCAAGTAAATGAATTGGAAGAGTTGAGAAATGAAGCCTATGATAAGCTGCACCTACAAGGATAAAAACAAAAATGGCATGATCAACGAATTTTGAGGAGGGAATTCAAGGCAGGAGATCGGTCTTGTTATCTAACTCCGCACTAAGACTTTTCCAGAAAGCCGAATCCAAATGGAGTGGACCATTTACAAGTGGTATCGCTATCACGCCTGGGGGGCATCGACACTCAGGAACCAAGAATCCCGAGGAGTTCAAAGTTAATGGTCGTAGATTAAAGCATCACTCGAGAAAGCAATTGAAAGAGTAACCTTAGTTTTGAACAAGGGAAATTGAGGAAACATAACAATGGCAAAAGCAGAAGTCCAAATTAAAGACTAAAATTGAGCGCCTTGTGGAAGGCAATCCACACCGCTTGTTTTTAATTTTTCATATAGTTTAAAATTTCAGTGTTTAAAATTCTAATAGCTTATTTTGATTTTATTCATTATTGATTGAAGAGTAGGTAAAATATTTTTTTTAGTTTTACAGGACAATGAAGATTGTGCACAAAGGAGAGCATCTGCAAATCAAACTTCAATCGGCATAAGAGACCAAAAAGGGGCAGTATATTCTTCTTGAGTTGATTTTAAATTTGTCTTTGATATAGCATGATTGAAATTTTGTGAATTCTTATCTTGATTTGCTTAAATTTTGAATGTGATGCATAAGTGGGTTGCTGAATTTTGCATGATGAAGATGAATTGAGTCAGAAGTTGTTTTGACAATTGAAAAATTGAAATTGTTGTGAATTAGTGTTTATGTTTTGGTCGCAACATTAATCCAAAAAAATTGCAAACTAAGAATGCCGGATGTGAAGAATTAAAAAGTGGAAAGAAAGTCAAAATAATGAAACTGGAGGTCACGATCAATTAAAGAAGAGAAAGAACATTTTATGTTGCAAATATCAAATTTCGTCGTGACTACATTTCGTGTCACAACCAAAATTTTGAAGTTGCGAATTTAATAGTCCAAAAGTCAATAAAAGTGGATTTTGAAACCTCATTTTGGCGTCCCAAATAGCTAAAAATTAAATTCATTGAAAATCATTAATTTAGAGTAATTATCACTTAATGTCGCGACTCCCATATCAATCGTCATGACATTTGACCCAAATACTATTCCACTTCAAATTCCATTAAACCCGCAATCTGGTCCCAACTTCCACTTCCACATCCATTACTTCGAATCTTGAAACCCTAGAACCGTAAAAGCCCAAGAATACCGCAATCCTTCAATCATGGCAAAGAACCAAGATGAAATGGCTAACTCAACAAATCGGACGACAAAAATCATACAAAATGTCGGCAAAGAGAAGAAGTTCAATCGGAAAAATCAACCGAAGGAAGAAGTAAATGCTGAAAAGGAAACCAACCTGGGAGGAGGATGAGCTACCCGAGAGAGAAGTAACAAGAAGAAAAGACTTCATTTTAAGAAGCAAAGAATTGTGGAACAGGTGATGTTCGACAAAGAATTTGTCACGAAGTGAGCTTAGCAAATTAACTTCCCATTTTCAAGTAATAGAAAAAGAGGTTTGGGAGGCTCTTTTCACAAGCACAAAGCACTAGGGTTTTCAAATTTTTAAGGGAATTCTATGCTAATATGGTGGGAATGAAAGATACCCTGCTTATGTGAGAGGAGTTTAAGTTCTTCGATGATAGAAGAATAAATGAAGTGTTTAAATTGAGAGATTTCAAGCATGGGTCGAAATACAAGAAGTTGTTGGAAAACCCAAATTATGAAAAAATAGTGAATCGTTTGACTGGAGGAAAAGGGAAATGGGAAGTGACGAAGAAGAACCCCCACCATGCCATAAAAAGGGGAGCTCTCACAGAAGAGGCAAAGGTTTGGTTTTATTTTATATGTTCTGTAATAGTACCTACTAGACACCTTTGCACAAATGTGAGAACAGAAGCCATCTCAAGTGGTAGCGCCTTTAAAAGGATACAAAATGAAACATGGGCATTATGATCAAAGAATCAATTAGAGGGTACCACCATAGTAATAAAAGAGGACTGATCCCTCACCCTGCCACTATTACTAGACTTTGTTTTTGGGCAGGGGTGAAGGGAAATTGGGAGGAAGAATAAAGACAAGCATGCAAGCTTTTTACAATAATCAATTCAAAAGGGAAGCTGAATTGCTGAACATCATGAAGGAGAAGGAGATAGAAATGGAAAATAATATGCTAAGGAAGATTGATGGGTCCAAGCATATATATATGGAACTGTTCAAGGAGTTTGAAAGGCTAATGAAAGAAAGAGATCAGCAGCTGGAAGATAATGATGAGTATAGAAGGAAAACATGGTTGGAAAGTATGGACTTGATCAATCAAAACTTATCCAAGCTGCTAGAATGTATCTCTGAGGTGGAAGGAACAGTTAATCAGGTGGGGGAGAGGCAAGATACGCTCATTCATGCAGTGCAACTAAGCAATGAAATATCCGCAAAAGGCTAAGGAATTTCCCCTGCCTTAGAAAGACAAAAAGCTGAAATAAAATTCCCAAGTTTAATTTCAGCTAGCGCTGGCGTGACCCCAATATAATGTCTTAAAAGGCCTACAAAAGAAGAAAGGGAAACTGAAAGTTTGTTTCTTGTTTATAGCATGCTATCAATATATACATTTCAATGGAAATCCATTTGGTTCATCCTAACTGTCCCTTGTTTTATTGAATTTTCATTTTATAGTTACTTTTTGTTTGCTTGTTGGATTGCTTTTCACTTGTTGAATGAGAATTTGATTGTGGATAATTAGATGTCTCTGAATTGATGAACATGATATATGAAATTTTGTTTTTGTGTCATTTTTCTGCTAGCATGATAAATAAATAAAATGCCTTTTATGTGCAAGAATCAAAGAATACCCCGTTCTTTCCCAAGAACAACAATTTCGTGAAGAATCGTATGCGGAATGATTAAACTGAAATTATGAGTATCGTCGCATTGTTTAAATTCAGTTTAGTTTGCAAAATTGGAAAATTTGGTTATTGCCGATGGAACAAAATATTTGATGAAATAATGTAAGTAGACAAAGAAATAAATACAAGTCTTGAAGAAATAATACACTTATCAACAAAACTTATGAAACTTTGACAGGAATTAGGAACATCTTCTGGGAAATTTAGGATTGAGAGTCCATAGTCCTAGAATTTGTTTGATTATTGATTGAGGCGAAATCTTAGGTGAAAATGAACCCAACAAGAATATAGAGGCTATCCTTGGCATTGAGCTTTCTAAGCCACCTCAATATATGCTTACATATTCTCTAGTTCCGAATTGAGCCAAGGTCAGTTTCCTTATTTCTTCAATAAACAAAGAATCGAAAACCTAAATTCCCTTCCTTGCACAAACCTACAAGAAGAGCCCAAATTATCCGCCAGCCTGTAAAAGTTTACTATAAAGGAAGAAACAAGTTTGGGGGAAGAATATTTCCAAATTGTTACAATGAAGGAGGTGAAGAAGTAAAGAAGTAGAAGCTAGTGAAATAAGGAATAAGTTTTGTCTTGTGGCCTATTTCCCTTGAACAATTAAGCTCGTAGGGGTGTTTTAACACCTAGTACCCTAATACCAACCGGTAGGCTGGAGTTGCTAGCCCAAAGTTCCTAAGAGTAATAGAAAGCCTAAGAAGACAAAACATCGTGACTATTCTAATCCTAGAAAAACAAAACCAAAAGAGTTCAAGAAACAAAGGAACTGGTCGAAATAAAGAGCATATGGAAGTTGAAATTCCCTAAAAAGAATTCAACATGAAGATGAATCAGGCTAAGATTGAAGATGAATCAGGCCAAGATTGAAGAGAATCAGCAAGAACAAAGAAGAAAAAGGATGAAAGTTGAAGGCAACAAGTACAGAGAAAAAGTGGAAACTGGGTAATTTACAACTTAAAATTTTCTATTATCTACCCAATTACCTAAGCCCAACATTACAAGCCCGAAAGACCTCATTGGCTTTGAAGGTTGGGTACACTACATTAGTGGAGATCAATATGAAAAACAAGCCTAATATGGGACTTGACAATCGGTCGAAAACTCGAGAAGATTAACTAGGGTGAAATGAAGATGAAAAGTTGAAGACACGCACACACACGAAAAGACTTGTTGAATAAACTGTTTAAATACATTAGTTCATCAAGAAATTTATGATAGAAGTATACCATGTCTTATTCTTGAATCCAAACTGAAATTTAAAATGATGATGGTATCTCTTAATTCCAGATCAGAAGGTGGAATGAGAAAGACTATGGTATGAATCAAAAAAATGTCCTTAAAAATTTTCTAAGTTTATTTGTTTGAGGACAAACAATTCTTTCTTTTCTTTGCTTGGGGATAAGCAAAATTTTAAGTTTGGGGGAGTTTGATGAGTCTAAAAACTCATTAAGTTTTTAATCCATTTTTCTGAGTATATTATGAGATAAATGTTGATTTGTTTGCAGAAAAGTGGATAATTAACTCAAATTTCATTTTGCGGGGAAAATACAGCGAAACTCAAATCTTAGCAAAATTAGAAAAACCGACGCGAGAGCGAGTGAGATCCTAGTGAAAACTTAGAGTCGCAGCAGAGGCTCGGTTACTTGACCATTCCAAGTCATGACATCAACAAATTCGATACGAAGAAGAAATATAAAACTTGAATAAATTAAATAAAATTTGACGAAGGAGACAGTGACAAAGAAGTGGTCGAGACTAGGAAATAATCAAGGAAAGAAATTCATGTCGCGACATCACTTTGATGTCGCGACGCTGAATATGAATGATGTCGCGACACCACTGCGGTCGCGACAAGGATCGTCTATGAAGCCACGTAAGAGAGTCTTTCTGCGAAAGAAAGAGGTTGACTAGTTTTTAAATGCAAGGCTCCATTTCGTATCGTGACACCACTATGATCTCGCGACATAAAAACGGGAAAGATTCAAAGTGCAACCAAAAATAGATTTTGAAAGGAGTGCATAACCTTTGTAGCCAAATAGAAGCACTTGCCAAGGCGGAACTTGCGGGCCTTTTACGAGGATCAAGGATAAGAAATGATGTCGCGACCACTCATGAAGGTCGCGACCTGAAGAAGAGCTGAGCAGAAGAAATTAAGGTTGCAACATCACCTTGGGGTCACGACTTGGAAAATAGGTGGGAAGGAGGAAATTTGTTGCAACGTAGAGCGGGGTTGCAACCCAGGAAGAAAAAAGAAATGGGAAAGCGAGGTCGCGACATCACCGTAGAGTCGCGACATAAAATTGAAAACATATGAGAGAAGGCAAGAAGACCACCAACACAATTGCTAGACCAAAGAAATCAAAGTCACAACATGAAGTCATCCGCACAAGCGAAAAGTGGTGCAACCTAAAGCGATGTCGCAACTCGGGAAGGCTGGAAGAATAGAAAGACAATGATGTCGCGACATGTAGTGAAGTCACGACATCAACCTTTGAAGGAACAACGAGCAAATGAGGTGTGACCACAAACGATATCATCGTGACCCTTGATCAAAAGCAATTCTTGGAGGACAAACTGGTTGCAACTTAAAGAAGAAGTTCGACTAATCACAAACAATCAGAAATCCATGTTGCGACATCAACTTGAGAATGTGACATGGGGCCGATAATTTGGGCTTTTTCTTTGGGATTCCACACGGAACATTTAGGGATTCATTAAATTCTTTTACGGTATAAATAGATAGCTTTAAGAAAGAGTAAAATGGTTTTACATCTTCACTACCTAGAAATGAAGAAGAGAGGAACTCAATGTATATTTAAGAGGTTTTTTTTTTTTTAGTTTCACATTTTTAGTTTGAATGCGGTATGCGAGAGGCAGTAGAGCTGGACTTTAGTTCTATTATTTTCTTACGATATTCTTGCTGAAAATTTATGAAATCTAGACAAATTTTAGAATTCATTTCTTCTCGGTTTGTGCAATTACGGTGGTTGTGCGTCAGTGCTCCATTTCTTAATTCGCAATACGTGTCAGTGCGACTACGCTGGATTTGATTACATTAGATTCCCCCTGCAATCTTTCGGCACAATCATGGAGAATTAATTTGGGTTCGATTTTTACTTAATTGGTGTCGTTTTGAATGGATAAGTTCCCAATAGTAGTACCTAATACCAGTTGAGGGAGTGTATCTTACTCTGATATCCAGGATGCCCTCTGCGTGACCTGAAGACGAAGATTCCGAGGAGGTAGAGCATTCTTTTGGGTATGTTCATTTACCATTAATGTGACTCTTGACTTTTGAGAGTTCATTTTGATAAATCCCCCATTCGCTCATAATTGAAGTTGGAGGGGTGTATTTAACAATATAAATAATCAGAGAGTTCCCGTGTTAGCTTAGATCTAATCAAGGGAAAGGGATAAACCCATAGATCTGGAGGTTGAGCCACCAATTAAGTGGTAGAAACTTTGCGAAAATCCTGAGAAGGAAAAGCAAAAGTTCTGCTGTCAACAGGAAATGGGTGTGAAGTATTGAGAAAGAAAACTAACCAGATCTTGCAAGAGAATTTGGAATACAGTGTGGTTTGATCTTATCTTGAGAAGTAAGGATATCTGTCGGTGAATATGGAGAAAATCGATTCCAATAAGTAGGAAATCTTGGACAATAGCAGATCCATATAGAGACGAGAACGTGTACTTACTTCTTTGTATTGTTTCATTGTATTTCACTGATAGTTTTCGTTTCTCACAAGAAGCTGATTTAATCCACATTTTTATATATGCAATTTATTTTTATTCAGTTACTTTTGTTTTAAGCTTAGTTTGACATTATTCAATATTATAGGATTTTTAATTTTTGTTGTTTAGATAAAACCTTCATTATGAGTTTTGAGTCCCAATAGTATGGAATTTTAGTAGTTGGGGTAGTTGATCTGTAATTCGCTATCAATCTCTGTGGGAATGATACATGGACTTACATTCGATTTTTACTACTTGTGGCTGTGCACTTGCGGTGTCATAAATGAACCCTTGTTTTTAAATCATGAACATTAGAAAAATTATTTTATCAAACAAAATTATCCAAAGTAACATGGATACAAGAAGTGTGAAGCTCTTGTAATTAGCATGTTAATTTGAGGGTTTTAGTCTATAGAAAAGTCAAGCGGGAACTTTAAAACTTGATCCTTAGTCACTATCCGAAATGATCTGTTGGACTATCTCCCAATCCAATTCTCAGGAAAATCATCCTGTGAAATTCCTTTCGCAACCATGTTCGTTTTTTAGAAAATTCATGTCATGCACTCTTTAATTTCTTGGTTACCAGTTATATGAAAATGCATTATGCTATTTCAACCATTTTATACCAATATCAAATATTACATATATTCTAAAATTTACAAATGCCACATGGCAATTCAATTTTGATCAACCAACACCCAAATTAGCTCACTTGAGCTAAACACACTCCCATTTCCAATGGCCTATACACACAATTATATTCCATATAATTGTGACATCATAACACATCAAGCTTATACATTAACCTATTAACTCCCATACCACTCAAGCCATTCACTTCAAACAATTTCAATGCCAAAACACATGGACGTTTATGGTCCATTTCATATAAGCTGAGTTGTTTTGATCTAGCAGGCAAATTAGTGTCCATGGGCGTACCTCATCGACATCGGTTCTTCTTTGTAGAACCAAATTCCATGGCCATTTCCGGCCTTATACACACCAAACGCAATTTATTGCATAAATTATGACCCAAGGCGCCCAAACAATCCATACACTGTCACGGACTGTCCAAACAGGTTCCCAAAAATTTCCACACTTTGGTTCCAAGTTTTGGGACCGGATCAAGCAACATTCAGGCCTCAATCAACTCGTCATAACCAAACACTTAAACAAGTGTAACTCAAGTAGGATAAACGCCTACCTCACGGGTTTGTCGAACTCCAAGAAAGCTGGTGCCACGCGTTGCCCACTCGCCGAGTAGCACCACTTTCACATCTTGCTCGTCAGCAGACGGTCCAGTCGGTTAAGTCCTAGAGAGAAGTCACTCCCTCTCTCTCTAAAAAAATAAAAAACCTAGCCTCTACATCACGTTTTCTCATCCTGCACATTTTGACCTCTTTTTGAAGAAGAGACCTCTTCCTATTTGTCCTTATTATGTTTTACAATTAAAAATTCCACTTATGTCCCTTAACCACTATTTTGACACTTGGCTGATCTCGGCCCAGATCGTTTTCATCATCCCTCTAATCTTGTGACATGTGTCACAAGAGTACATGTTATAGGTGACTTTTGCTACATCACATGTCTCTCAAACCCGTTTTACGACACCCAATACTCGGTGCCTCGAAAAACATGTAAATTCTTACCATCTCAGAATTCGACGAAATTCGACGTGTTAGCTAGATTTCACGAGATGATTTCAACGGTGTAGTCCGTTTCATCATCCAAGATCTAGAAAAAATTTGGATTTTTACATAAATTACGATTTTGCCCTTTTTCCGAAAATTGGAATTTTCTCGTGGTTTCACAACGTAAGTGAGCCTTCCTAAATTGTTTGGACTCCCCGCCTCTGCAAATCCTCCACGAGATCATGGATTTCCCCAAGGGCTGTTGGTGTTGAGTTGGGGTTGGCTGCCGAGGTGGTGGTGGCTGCGCCTGATCCTGACCTTCAGAGGCTATGTAGCGACGAAGATACCCCCGTCGAATCAAGTATTCTATTTCCTTCCTGAGTTGTATGCAATCGTCCGTTCGATGCCCGTGGTCCCTATGGAACTCACAGTACCTAGTGTTATCTCTTTTGGTTGGGTCTGTCCTCATCTGGGATGGCCATCTCATAAATTTTTCATGTTGTACCTCGCGCAAGACCTGGGATACTGTGGCTGTCAAGAGGGTGAACCGTTGAGGTGAATACTGCTGTCGTAGCTCGGGTTGAGGTGGTCCCAGGCGGTCTTTAACGCTTCCTCGCCTCTTTGGGGATCGTTCTCTGTCCCTTCTTGGGGATCTCTCTTGGCCTCTTTGTCTCCTAGGGCTTCGCTCCCGTTGTTTGTCAGTCCTGCTTTTCTCCTTGTGGGTTGAAGAGTTTCCTCTCTTGGATGTGAGGGCTTCTTTGTTGTTAATGTACTTCTTAGCTTTAGAAAGCACCTCAGCCATGCTTGCCTGAGGATTCTTTGAGATGGAAAACATTAAGTCTTTTGATTATACTCCTAGCCCGGCAATGAATGTGGTGATGGCGAACTTCTCGTCTGGAACATCTACTTTTAATGACTCGGTGTTGAACCTCTGGACATAATACCTCAGGCTTTCTTGTAGGCTGCGCTATGAATGATGGCGATAACTACGGCTTCCTATGCGTCCACGAAACCGATGAAGTGAGGGAGGCGAATCGCGATGGAGAGCTCTCTCTAAATAGAGCCGATGATGGTGGGAGCCTGTTAAACCAAGCCAATGTAGGGCCTTTTAGCGTGATAGCGAAGGCCCTGCACCGTACAGTCTTGATATCCATGCAGCTCCATCTGGTTCTTATAAGTATTAAGATGGTCAACGGGATCCTTCTTTCCATCGAACGCTTCTATTTGCGGCATCCTGAACTTTGCTGGAAGGGGGAAATGTAGCACCTCGGCTGTGAACGGGGACTCAGTTTGCTGCACCAGGGTGTCCATAGAGTCCGGAGCTCGGCCTTTTACGACTTCCTTCATGTGGCTAAGCTCTTGTTAGATGCCTTTGAACCTCTGCTCCCATGATCGCTCCCCCATTCCTTGCTATGGAGGGGTTGGTTCATTGTTTCCGATGTTCCCCTCGAGTATTGCTTTGTTACGCTCCTCTCTGGGGGTTAGGTGAGGCTTGTGCCCCCTGGCCCAGTTGGATTCTGCTTCCATTTCTGCCTCTCGGGGAGGGCTGAGGTGTGGACGTTCTTCCTGAGGGGTGGTATTGCGGCCTTCTTGGGCCTATCGCACTTCCTGCAGGCGTTGCATCTGTCTGGTGAGCTGCTCTAACTCTCTTATCAAGCGTTGGTTGGTGAGGCGGAGTGCCTCCACCTCGTCCGTGTTGGCCTATATTGTCTCTAACGCCTTCGAGTGTTATCCACCCTTTGGGCGGTCTTGCATCTGGAAGGATTAGGCGTTGCTCTGCTTGTGTTCGGTTGTTCATCGATTCTTGAGAGATCGGCTTGATTTGTAAAGGCTATCGTTCATGAGGCAGCGATGATACCTTTTCAACGGAGCTAGTTTGGACGTGTTGGGAGGCTGCTGGGCGGTCCTTTGTCTGGATGTTGGACTCCTACACCAAAAACAAAACAAAGAATGATTGACGAGGGCTCGCGGGTTTATCTCGATGCCTAAATCCAGTTCTTCGAGGAAAGAAAAAGATCAGCGCTTAGGGAGTGAATTTTAGCATTACCTTTCAGATGGGGTGGCACGGTATTTATAGTGGATGATTTTCCCTGGTGATGGTGATAGGACTTCTGCTCTTATTGGATGGAGGATTTTCTTTCCTTATCATTCGTCGGATTAATAGGGATAATTAGAAAGAGGTTGACAGGAGTACCTCACTTCTCTCATTGGTGGAGATTTGATTTGATTTATAGGATATGGGCTCTTTGGGCTTTCCGTGTTATTGGCCCCTGAGACGGATGAACTGGGCTCCCGTTTTGGGCCTGTGCCAGGAGTCGGGTCGTTTTGCTGGGCCTACTTATAAGTCTTCTTTCAATCCTACTTTTTGGGCTTGGGGAGTGGGCTTGAGCGCCTATTTTTTAAACCCAATCAATTAAAAATAAAAATAATTATAAATGGATTTGATCGGTTCAACCAATCTAACCGCCGGTTTGATCGGTTCAACCAATTCAACGGCCAGTTTGATCGGTTCAATCGTCGGTTTGACCGGTTCAATTGTCCGTTCAACCGTTTCAACCGATCGTAGGTTATAGCCGATTCAAGAAAAACAGTTTTAACGCTTTGAATCATACGGTTACATTCGCAGTTCACGGTCGTCGATTAGACGGCCAGTTGGTCTGGTTTTTAAAATATTTGTTTTAGTCCAGTAATGATAACAACAATTGCTAATTAGGAGAAGCCATTTCTCCACCCCATCATATTGATACAAGGTTTCTAATATGAACTTTAGGCTCCGTTTGGAAACGAAAAGTATTAGAGAAAGGAAAAAAAATGTTAAGGAAAATTATTCTCATGTTTGGTTCCACATTAAAAAATATATAAAAGAAAATCAAATATAATCAAAATTTCTCAAAATTTATATATTTTAAAATTTATTTGAATCCTTATATAATAGAAATAAACAAATAAAAATAAGTTTGAATAAAATATAGAATTAATTTTATTAAGTTTAAAGCCTATTTTTTATTTTCCTTCAAAATTCTCTTTCTTTCCATTTTCCTCACTATTTTCTTTCCTTGGTATTTTCCGGGTTAAACGAGGCCCTAGGCTTCCTTTGGAATTGAAACTAAGGAGAGTAAAAAATATTAAGAAAATTATTTTCTCATGTTTGATTTAATTCAATGTAAAAGAATATAAAAAATCAAATATAATCAAATTTCCTTAAAATTTTACATATTTTAATTTCTTAATACTTATATAAAATACATAAACAAATAAAATGAGTTTAAATAAACATATAAATTTATTAAGTTTAAACCTATTTTTTTATTTTTGTCCAAATTTTTTTCTTTCATTTCTTCTCTATTTTTCCTTAGTATTTTCAGGCTCAAACGAAGCCTTAGTCATATGGCACTTTTTATTTTTTTTGAAGACAAAGAAGAAAAAGAAGCATTCTTGACAATGTTTTTTTTTTTTACATTTATTCACTTTGCATGAGCTCGTTGTAGTACTATTATATTTATGGTAGCGAACACAGTCATTACTTGTGTTTCGCGGCGGCTTAACCACTAAGTCAGACCTCATTGGCAATGAAGTTGATTTGAATTTACTTCTTTGTATTCTTAGTGAAGGATTGCACTTGCCAAATGTTCATTATATTATATAGAGTTATATAAAACAAACTAGGTTTTTCAAATAGTTTTCAATAAGCTCATCAATTGAATCTTAGAAGAAAAAAGATATTGAATATCTTAGCTAAAATCTTAGAATAATGAGCAAAACTTTTTGAGTACCAATTTCATCTATATTTTGTGTTCAAACAATTTTAGGGAAAATACAAGGAAAAGAAAATAGAAAGGAAAAGTAGAATAAAAAAAATGAAACAAAATAATAATAGAGTTAAATTCAACATATTATTTTATTTTACTACTTCAACCACTTTATTTATATTAACTCATCAATATGAAGATAAATACATAGTATTTCATTTATATTTGAGATTTTTTATTAACCAATCAAACATAAAAAAATAATTTTTCTTAACAATTTCTTTTTTTGTTCTTATTACTTCAGAATCAAATACAATTTTAAGGTTCAACCAACAACTAATTAATTAATTAGATCCAATTTTTCAATAACTCAAATTTTATTTTATTTTTTATGGACGAGGTCACCTGGTTACGAGAGATCGTCATGAAAGGAATTTAAGAATTCAAGGTGGCACAAGGCAAGCCAAAGAGAGTCCAGCTCAACAAGAATACAGAAAGCTGAAAGGAAAAGAAAATAACAGGAGTTGACTTCTCAACTTATCTGGAACTTCAACAAAGAGCTAACAGGATTAGAGGTCCAATTAGAATTTGCCTGCAGAAGTTAATTATAACTTAATATCATAAAATAAAATACAAAAAGGTAATTAGTAACCAAGTGTAGTGACACGTTAATAAGATTAGATTATAAATAATGGATTTGTTCATTTTTTAACCCCAGCATCATCCACAAGATTAAATAAATATGAAAGTTAATTACACTCTTAACCCAATAGTCCAGGAATATTCTATAAATAAGTGTTTTGGGATGCTCAGGGGACACAACAGTTCCACCACCAACCAAATTCCTCTCAGCCATTTGTGTGATCTTCTAATGTTCATTATCACACCGATATTCATTCCACACAACATTTGTTGTGATAGCCAAGAGTGCAGCCTTACGGACGTGACTGAATAGCTAGTGGGAAGACTAAGTCTGTGACAATCAACTAGATATAGGCACTCATCATCGTCGGTATCATAGCAAATGAGTAAGCTCCCAGTAGCAAACGTTTCAGTTCAACAAATCGAACCATTTCGATTACCGATTAGTAGCTATCGACAAAGGAGTCCAGCAGTATGGAAGGTTTCAACCCTTTGAGATTTGGGATGATCATGATGCATGCGGAAATAATCAGCTAAACTGGATGAACTTATTCTTGCTCAATAAATTAGAATTAATACTCAAGGTAGGAATGTGACACTACTGATACTCTTCTTGGTATCAAAGATGTTAATCAATCTACCCTAAAAGAATTAAAAAGTCCTGGGAAAAAACTTGAAAGATGCAGCTGATCTTAAGAAAATACAAGAGCAAATCAAGAAATAAGGTTTCCAGAAGATCTAGAGACCAGGATATCAAACATAGAAAATGAAGTTGAAAACTTGTCCAAACTAGTAAAAGAAGTTGCCGACAAGTTTGCTATTCCGCCACCGGTGTGAAGAGGATCTTCAGCAGAAGGGCTGTTTTGTCTCTCTGTATTTTCTGTTTTGCCTGCGTGAATTTTCTGTTTTGTCTGTGTGCTTAAAAAGGGAATATATATTTCTCATTTCTGTTCTGTATGTACTGGAGAAACTATGTATTGTAAAATAGACACCAATAATATGGAGTCTCACGTACAAGTCTCTTTATGCTCTCACTTTCTTCCTTCACAGTTTTTATCATGGTTATCATAATCAACCTGATCCTAAAGACACCACATGATTGGAAATATTGGTTGTGTGAATGAAAATACTTCATTTATTAAACAGATTGACACTAACTCAACCCAAACACAATTATAGTCAACCTAAACCCATCGAGTCGTGTTGATGAATCATGTCATATCTGAATATTCAGCTTTTATTTTGAAGTTATTAGACTTCAAAATCACAATGCCACAATCAATGACTGTGGCATTGAACTTTAAAAAAAATTATAATGTCGCAATCATTGACTGTGGCATTGAACTTTAAAAAATTTCAATGCCTCAATCACTAACTACGGCATTATCGTTTTAAAAACCAAGGCACACTCTTCTTTTCCTCTATTTGCTATTTCTCCCTTTTTCTTCTCTGGTCCTCCTCTCTGGCACTGTTAGGGCTGATTTTGCTATTTATTTTAAGCTTCAGTCGACCAACTACTATATTCTTATCACTATAGTCCTCTCCGGCAAGTAACCTACGCCACCTTAGATTTTTAAGGCTTTTGGGTTAGCGGCGCATTAAGATATAGGTTGAGTTTTTCACAAAGTCTAAGGATGAGAAATCCTCCATATCAGTGAATATATGTTTTTTCACACACATTTTGTTGTTCATTTTTGTAATGTGTGATTTCTTCTCTGTTTTTAGGTTATTTGAAAATTAAACATTGTTCTTCATCTAAAAACTATTCTTGGTAAAACCTTCATTTTTTTTTCTACTTTGTTATTGATGTTATCTAAAAACTATTTGGTACCTCCACAGCAGCTACTCTATTTTGAGTTTGTGATTGCTAGAGCTTTTCTTTGAAGGTTAGAACCTTAAAGATCCAGCTTGATATAAGAGAAGAGAAAATTGTTTGGAAATTCCACCTAGTAGTACTGGTTGGTAGTAGGGGAAGACTAGGTCAAGGAAAAAGAAATCCCTAGTTTGTCTTCGGGGGTCCACACGTACCACTTCATTACATCAACTACTTATGGACATAACATTTAGTACATCTAGCAACAACGTACTACACTCACCAAAATGTCATACTAAGCATCCTCTCAAATTTTCCTTCATTGCAACTTGAAACTAATAACATTCTTTTCTTTTCTTTTTATGTTATCACAACTATAAATGCATTATTTCTCTCCTTTTTTGTGTGTGAATACATTTGTGATTGTACATTTTCTATCTTTATATGTTTTGGGTTTAATGAAAATTGTTTTCATTATTTGAATTAAGTGATTTATTTGTTGTTTTGGTAATTATTAGCATTCCACTTTGTGTGCTTGTTTTGTAAGAAAAATTTGGTAATGATATTATCTTATGAATGACATTTTGTGTAGGTAAATATGTGACTTCATTATTCCCGTCTATGTTTTATAATGGAAAGCCGAAAATTTGAAACATATGTGAAATATGTTGGGAACAAAGTTGTTATTATGCCTTTGGATGTACCAATTGATTGCACATATGATCGGTTGTTAGCTATAATATACTCAAGGACGGGAATTGATAAAGGAATGTTTAAATTAGTCCTCCTTATAAATATCATAAAAAAGCGGAAATAGGCTCCAACCTTGTCCAATATGGGATGACAGTAGTGTGTACCAAATGTTGAAATTGGTTAACACAGTTGGAATGGAAGAAATTTAATTGTATCTTCAGCTAGTGCGTGTTAAGCCACAAGTGAATCAATCAGTTGGTACTTACACATATTTATTACTTGGAAGAAATTTTAATGTTGGGGAATTGGACTATGGGTGTGGGCTTAGTAGCTCTCTAATTACTGTAACTAATAGATGTGAAGTAAATGAAGATGATCAAGATTGTGAAGAGGAAGGACGTGATGAAGATGGTGACAATGAAAGTGATGGAGATGGACATGTTTCATCTTTGTTAACTCTTAACCAACTTATAAACAATGACGAGAATGTCTCTATGGATGTGCCAGTGGTGATGTCTCAATGTGGTCGAGGACCACTGATCCTGAGGGACCCACGAGGAGAGCGTGGTATTATTTAGCACCATCACCTCAATTTGAAAATGTGAAAACTTTGGTAATGTTGTTTCAGTGTTGGACTCCATGGGTGAACTATAATACCCTGAAACTCAAGTGGAGAATTTGTAGTTGGACAGGTTTTTACTTCCAAACTTGCTTTGCAAGATGCTGTTAAGTTGTACTCTATTAAAGTACACCAACAGTATGTGGTTGTTGCATCTTCAAAAAAATTATTAGTGTTAAGATGTAAGAAGGCGAGGTGTCAATGTACATGGAAGCAGTTCTATGGTTGTGAAGATACATATTTTCCATGATCAATAAGTATAAAGGTCCACAATATTTATGTCAATCCTTACGAATCAAGGACCATCAACAGATTGGAGCTCAACGGTTGTTGATCATATCAAGACAATGTTTAAGGCACAGTTCACTTTGTCGGTAGCTGCTATCCAAGCAACCATTATGGAGAAATTTGGTTATGAAATATCATACAAGAAAGCATTGATTGGAAAACATAAAGCACCTACAATCTTATTTGGGGACTTCCATAAGTCATATGCAGAACTACCACGTTTCTTCATGGCAGTAGAGCAAGCAAATCCTAGATGTGTTGTAACTTGAAACACATTTGACAATCATATGCATAACACCGAGGTATTTTAACGCGTTTTTTTGGGCGTTTCATCCATCTATTAAAGGATTCAAACATTATCGGTCCATACTGAGTATTGATGGTACACATTTGTATGAGAAGTATAAAGGCACGTTAATGATTGCTATGGGTTATGGTGGAAATAATCAGCTGTTTCCGCTAACATTTGCTATTACATAATGAGAGAATATTGATAGTTGGGGATGGTTCTTGGCATATATTAGAAACAAAGTAACTCAACGGATGAGACTTTGTGTTATATCTAACAAACATCTAGGCATTATGGCAGCAATGACTAATGTTCATCTTGGTTGGACTGAACCATAAGCATATCATGTAACACCCCGAAATATACCCTAGTTGTTTTCAACATGTTAGGGTATTATGTCGGCATAAATTGAAATTTTCGTAAAGTAACTGCGGAAATATAGAGATTTATAAAACCCGGAAATTTGACCAGTTATAAAGGCAAAACTGTAATTTGTCCAAAAAGGGGCATCAAAAACATGGATTATGAAATTAGAGGCCAAAATACAATTTTAGGAAATCGGAATACAATTAGTTAATAGTGAAAGGCTAAAATGCTAAATAACATAAACCTTACTTATAAAAGAGATGTAGGAGACCAAAAATGCATTTTGGTCTCCGAACAAATAACTACGGAAGGAGAGGAAGGGAGGAGAAGAAGAGGAAGAAGGAGAAGAAGAGGAAGAAGAGGAAGTCAAGCCAGGTATGGATGCTTATGTGAAGGTCCATGCACTTGTATGGCCTAGGAGCTTGCTGAGCCTATAGTTGTTATGATTACATCCTAACCAAAGTTTTCTTGAAAGTAGAGGTTGCTAAAATTCCCCAAATGGCCTGAGATTGGTATAAAAATCCTTATTTTGAGGAGGGATTCATAGTAATTGTGTTAGGGTTTACAACAAAACCCTAAGTAACCTTTATAATTGGTTTATGTATGGGTTATAACCCGTAATATAGTTATTTTGGGAGGAGTATTCATGATGGGTTTTGATCTATGGATGAAAGTGCATGAGAAATGGGAGAAAATACACATTCTGGGCATTTTCGGGTGACATGTACCAGTACACCTTGAACATGTACCGGTACCTTTTGGGTTCTAGTCATTTTTGGTCAACATGTATCGATACATGTTAGACATGTACCGGTACACCCTGCTCTGGTTTTCCTATTCTGACCAGTTTTGTATTTTAGCCGTAACTTGCTCATTTCTTATCCGATTTGAGTGATTCAAGTGGCTAATTAAAATAGACTTCAAGGAGAACCAAACATATAGAAATATATACCTCCTAATTCTGACTCTAAGTGGCCCAAAAATTCACTCAAAGTGGGGCCATGTGTAAGCCAATTCCTGCATCAGTTTGATCATAGAGTAGTACGAGTTGTTTCGGACGTATCTTGAGTTCCGGTGCTCCGAATTGGGTGATTCCAGCTGGAATAGAACCCTTAGCACCTTAAATTTAAAGGAGTACAAAGAACCAGTGTCAAATATGGAGTCAAGGCACTGGAAAATGAGTATTTCAAACTGTCCCTCAGGTAAAATCGGTAAATTGACTAGTTTGGCATAAAAATGCAATAACTTTAGTTTGGATCATCAAATTGGAATGATTCCGATTTCTAAGTAAAATAGATTCATAGAGGGACTAGAATACATGACGATGAGTGAATACATAGGCATTATCTTTGTACAAGTATATGAAATGCCACATGTAATTGTAACATGAAAAATATGGAAAATACAAAAATGCGCCAAGTTTGTGTTCATGAAACATAAATATGATATATATGTATGAAAATGAACTGACACGTGACCATGACGTGTGAAATCTGATATGTCGTGAGCAACGTAATGTGCTTGAGTCTTACACCTATTATATGATAGTAAGTTGCGGGCTTCGTATGATTGTAAAAGCTGCCTGAGCCCGGTTATTAAATGACCACGGCCTCCTATCCCCGGTGTTCTCCAGCACCTCTGATTGAAATGCGGATACTCCTACGATTGAGTGCTCGGCCTCCCCGATTATGCCGGTACTCACGATTGATGCTAAGCACTCCCGATTATGCCGGTGTTGCACTCTGTTAAGTGCTACGGCACTCTGTCTGATGAGTGCTACGGCACTCGTCACGATTAGTCTTATGGCACTCACATTGCAGCCACACTTTGGAAATCTGCTTTGTGCTACGGCACTTCCGTCTTGTAAGTATCTTCGGATACTTATTGTCTTGTGTCTTACTTTGTGAAATCTTGAGTATGGGTATTCTCATAATTATATGATAATAACACAGAATAATGAATAGAGAGGAAATGGAGTGTATCGTTCGATCACAGTAATACCTCTGAATTATTTACGAATATGAGTAAGCTCTGTAACTCCTACGGGAGACCTGAATAAATATAAGTCCTGTAATACATTATAAGTCCAATAGTACCTACGGGTACTTCTGTATAATGAACTTGTGTAGTACCTACGGGTACTTTTATATAAGAATAAGCATAAGTAATTGTATAAATCCATGATATGAATGTATGTAATTTCCAATATACATTGTTATATGCGAACATAAATGTGTACATGCATATCTATATATGTTTCAGTAAAGAAAGCAGCACGGGGTTTTAATCCGTGTAGATTACGAGAGAAGAAGTTGAGAACTTCCCGCATTCTTCGGGGGCTGACACGAGTAGGGGTTCATCACTGTAGGTTCCACACTCCGATCAATAATTGTAAATGTATAGTTTTTGAATATGTAAATGGGACTCAGTACTATATATGTGTGACACTGTAAACACCACTACGGTGGTAGTTTTATTTTGGACTTTTGTACATGATATGTTCATATATTATAAGACTTGGATATACCAATGTCTAATTAAGCAGGTAAAGAGTCGGCATATATTCCTTTTGAGCTCGATTCGGATCATGTCCGGGTCGGTCGGAATCGGGGCGTGACAAGTTGGTATTGTCGAGCATAGGTGCTTGATAACCCTAAGGCTTGTGGGGATATGATACCAACCTGAGTGGTCATCGAACTAGGTTTGGTTACGGAAAGAGTCTAAGATTATTGATGTACCTGCACATAGAATGTGTTGGCCCTAATGCGGATGTCTTCCAATTGTTTATTGTCTAGAATGGATCCACCTCAGGAAGCTGTAGATGAAACAGCTTAAAGCGTCAATCCTTTGGATCATACGCCTCCCGATCCGTCAGGAGTCAGCGATGAATGAAAATGCTTCAAGCGAGCATTGATAAAAGTCTCTCCCGGGATATGGCAAGGGTCTTAAGGGTGACTCACCGCCCCGCAAGCTCCGAGTGATGCAATACGAAAGCATGGAGTGGAAGAATTCCATGGTACAAGTATGGAAGAATCCGATAAAGCTGAGTTTTGGCTTGAAAAACTTGAAAGGGTTTTAGATGAAACGAAATGTCCTGTGGACCAAAAGGTCACATGTGCGGTTTCATTCTTTGCCAAGGTCTGACTTATGATTGGTGGAAGCTGGTTTTGAAATCCACTAATCGCGAGATCCGAGTTACATGGGACTTCTTAAATCCCACTTAGAGTTTAATAAAGTATGTCAACGATGATTACAAGGAGTCAAATGGAAGAAATTCTTGACTCTAAGACAAAGGGAAAATGTGATGGCCAGATATGAAAGAATTCGACCGCCTCGATAAATATGCACCGAATCCGTTTTACGGAGAAAATTCAGATGTGGGCAGGTTTGAGGAGGGCTACATGGAGTCACATCAAAGGTACCCTCCCATAATTCCATTACTTTGTTCTGTCTGTCAATTTTACATCAAATTTGGTCTGTGACGGCTATAAAGTGAGAAATCACGAAATGAAGGTCGAGAAAGAAAGAAAGAAAAAAGTTCTCAAGAGGGGGTTCCTCTTCGGAAAAGACCTAGAGAGTCTGATTGATTCGATGCGAGAGTCCGGCTACAAGGGGTAGGAGACAAGGACCTACCATGACACAAAGTTCCGGTCGAGGCATCTCAACCGAACAAGAGGAAAAGCATGTATGTCCACATTGCCATAATTATCATAGTGGTATTTGCAGACGAGTAACTAGGGGTTGTTTCCGATGTGGGAGTACAGAGCACGTGATAGCCAACTGTCTGCGAGGATTGGGAAGATCTAGAAATCACCAGGTGGTAGGAGGATCAAATGTACCTCCACGGACTCAGTAGGGAGTAAGAGAGGGGCCGAAGTGGCTCGCAAGGTAGAGTAATGCCTCGAGGCGGTGATCAAGTCACTGCTATACGACTTGACATGAGCTTATCACGATGAGAGCTCGTGAATCCGGACATACCGGGGTTATTGCGGAATTTATTCCTCTCTTTGATATTGATTTGTATGCTATTGATGGCTCTACGCATTCCTTATATATGCATGGAACAAATGGCGATAAACTACTTCTATGATGAAATTTGTTAGATTATGACACCTTATTTTCTCTCTGGGGCCTGATGTTAGAGTCAGCCGGTGTGTATAAATTGTCCCTTAATGGTCCATGATAGGGAATTCTCGGTTGATCTAATTACTTTATTTCATGAGGTTGATTTGATTTTGGGAATGGATTCTGTCGAACATCAGGCCATAGTTATTTGTGAAAGAAAATAGTTTTGCTTAAATGTCACGACTGTCGAAGTAACCTACGAGGGTATCGTCTGAATCGATGAAAGTGTATGTCTATGAAAGCCCGACGTTTTCTGAGGAAAGGTTGTGAAGCCTTTTTGGCTTTGATTCTTGACTCCAAAAGAGAGCAAGTAAATTTAGAAAATATTCCTGTGATTAGAGTTCCCTGATGTGTTTCCCGAAGAGTTACTGGGAGTACCACCTGAGCGAGAAGTGGATCTCTCTGTGTGAAGTTGTACGGGAGCGACTCCTATTTCGAGGACATTACCGTATGGCTCAACGGGCTGAAGAGTTGAAGACTCAACTATAGGAGCTATTGGATAAGGGTTTTATCAGACCTAGTGTCTCACCTTGGGGTGCGCCGGTTTTATTTGTTAAGAAGAAAGATGGTACTCTTCGGATGTGCATTGATTATCTGCAAATAAACAAAGTAACAATTAAGAATAAGTACCCATTGCCAAGAATAGAAGATTTATTTGATCAATTGAGAGGAGCAAGTGTCTTCTCGAAGATAGACTGCGATCGGGATGAGTATCAACTCAGAATTAAAAGGGTTGAGCTGTCCCAGCTGACTTTGAGGAGACCCGTTATGGCCACTATGAATTTTTAGTCATGCCATTTGGATTGACGAATGCTCCTGCTGCATTTATGGACTTGATGAATAGGGTTTTCCGTCCCTATTTGGATCAATTTGTGGTGGTATTTATTGATGACATCCTGGTGTATTCTAAAGATGCACAGGAACATGAAAACCATTTGAGGATAGTATTGCAAACTTTAAGAGAGAATCCAGTTGTTTGCAAAGTTGAAACAAATGTGATTTTTGGCTTAAGGAGAGTGTCATTCCTAGGTCATATCTGTAGGGTATTAGAGTGGACCAGTAAAAATCGAAGCAATTACCAAATTCGTCCTCCTCGAATGTAGCAGGTGAGAAGTTTCTTGGGCTTAGCAAGTTATTATGGTTGTACAAGGCTTTTGAGTTATAGCATCCTCACTTAGATTACTCAGAAAGAGCAAGTTTGGAGTGGGATGATAAGTGCCAATCCAGTTTTGAAAGATTAAAAGAAATACTGATTAAGGCACCAGTGTTGATTCAGCCTACTTCGGGTAGGGATTACACAGTATACAATGATGCTTTGAGGATAGGTTTGGGATGCGTATTGATGCAGGATGGGAAAGTGGTGGCTTATGCTTCCAGGCAATTGGCGCATGAGCAAAACATCCCACACGATTTGGAGTTAGCGGCTATAGTGTTCGCTTTTGAATTTAAGCGACACTATTTATATGGAGAAAATGTAGAATTTTCAGCGATCATAGAATCCCGAAATATTTGCCCCAACTCAAAAGATTTGAACTTGAGGCAACATCGGTGGTTGGAATTATTGAAAGACTATGACTGTATAATTGATTACCACCCCGGGAAAGCAAATATAGTGGCAGATGCCTTGAGTAGGAAAATGATTTCTGCTCTGATCTTGAAAGATTATGATTGGAGACTTGCACCTGATGGAGCCTTGTTGGCTCGGTTGAATGTTATACTGGATTTAAGACAAATGATAGTGAATGCTCAGAAAAATGATGCCAAGTTACAAGGAGTAGCTCGGTTGGTCGTGTGGAGACAAAGTGATTTTCCATAAATGGAAGTGGAGGTTTGTTGTACAGGGGAAGCAGTTAGCATGTGTATGCTAGAATGATATGGAATTGAAAAAGAAAATATTATATGAAAGCCACAATATTGTTTTCACCATGCATCCTGGAAGTAATAAAATGTACCAGGATATGAAACAGTCTTATTGGTGAGGGATGAAAAAGGATATTTCTGAGTATGTGGCTAAGTGTCTGACGTGTCAGCAAGTAAAAAGTTGAACATCAAGTACCGTCGGTTTATTGAATCCCCTTCCAATTCCCCAATGGAAGTGGGATAACATTACTATGGATTTCGTATCCGGTTTTCCCCTCACCCAAAGAAACATGATGCAATCTAGGTAATTGTGGACAGATTGACCAAGTCTGCTCACTTCCTACCGATCCGACTTGACTACTCCATGGATCGTTTAGCGGACCTTTATGTGAATGAAATTGTCAGATTACATGGCATTCTGTATCAATAGTGTCAGACCTCGATCCTGATTTACGTCGAGGTTGGAAAGAATTACAATCGGCTTCAGTGCGAGATTGCATTTTAACCTTGCTTTCCATCCACAAGCGGATGGACGGTCCCGAGAGTGATTAGGTATTGGAAGATATAGCCGAGTGTGTGGTATTTAGATTTTCAGGAAGTGGGATAGGTACATTCCATATGGAATTTGCTGTAACAACGATTATCAATCCGTATTGGTATGGCCCATATGAGCTCTATGGAAGGCGATGTAGAACTCCTATGTGTTGGAGTAGAGATGAGCGAGCATAAGATTATTGGTCCCAGTGTAGTAAAAGACACGGAAGAAAAAGAAGTTAGGATTATTCGTGAGAGATTAAAGGCACTTTGTGATAGACAAGGAACATGAAGATTTGAAGAGAAAAAGATATAGAGTATGAGAATTAGGAATAAGTGTTTTAAAAGTATCTCCGTGGAAAGATCTCCGCTTTGGAAGAAAGGCGAGTCCACGATTCGTGGGACATACAGGATTTTAGAAGAGTTGGACCGATGGCGTACCGTTTGGCACTCCCTCGGAGTTAGCCAAATTACATAATGTATTCCATGTGTGTCTATGCTTAGATATCGTTTTGACCCATACGCACATATTACCGAGTTCAAGATATACAAGTACAGAAAATTTCACCTTGATGAAGAGCCAAAAGCTATTCTAGATCGTGAAATAAGACAGTTACGGAACAAGCAAGTCCCCTTGGTAAAAGTGCTTTGGCAACATCACGGTATGGAAGAAGTGACATGGGAACCAGAATCGACAATGAGGGTACAGTACCCTCAGCTCTTCAGTTCGGGTAATTTCGAGGACGAAATTTATTTTAAGGGGGGGAGAATTGTAACACCTCAAAATGTACCCTAGTTGTTTTCAACATGTTAGGGTATTGTGTCGGCATAAATTGAAATTTTCGTAAAGTAACTACGGAAATATAGAGATTTATAAAACCCATAAATTTGACCAATTATAAAGGCAACCGTAATTTGTCCAAAAATGGGCATCAAAGACATGGATTATGAAATTAGAGGCCAAAATACAATTTTAGGAAATCGGAATACAAATAGTTAAGAGTGAAAGGCTAAAATGCTAAATAACATAAACCTTACTTATAAAGAGATGTGGGGAGACCAAAAATGCATTTTTGGTCTCCAAACAAGGTAGCTTACGGGAAGGAGAGGAAGAGGGAGGAGAAGAAGAGGAAGGAGAAGAAGAGGAAGAAGGAGATCAAGCCAAGGTATGGATGCTTGACTTTGGTATGAATTTTGTATGGAATTCTCAAGTTTTATGTGAAGGTCCATGCACTTGTATGGCTAGGAGCTTGCCCCAAACCTATGGTTGTTATGATTACATCCTAACCAAAGTTTTCTTGAGTTAGGGTTGCTAAAATTTAAATGGCAAGATTGGTATGAAACTTATTTTGAGTGAGGGATTCATAGTAATTGTGTTAGGGTTTACAACAAACCCTAAGTAACCTTTATAATTGGTTTATGTGTTATAACCCATAATATAGTTATTTCTGGGAGGTATTCATGATAGGTTTGATCTGGTGGATGAAAGTATGAGAAATGGGAGAAAATACACAGCCTGGGCATTTTCAGTGGACATGTACCGGTACACCTTGAACATGTACCGGTACCTTTGGTCTCCGTCATTTTGGCCAACATGTACCTAAGACACCCCGCTCTCGGTTTTCCCTATTCTAACCAGTTTTCGTATTTTAGCCGTAACTTGCTCATTTCTTATCCGATTTGAGTGATTCAAGTGGCTAATTAAAATAGACTTCAAGGAAAACCAAACATATAGAAATAGATACCTCCTAATTCTGACTCTAAGTGGCCCAAAAATTCACTCAAAGTGGGGCCATGTGTAAGCCAATTCCTGCATCAGTTTGATCATAGAGTAGTCCGAGTTGTTTCGGACGTATCTTGGAGTTCCTAAGTGTTCGAATTGGGTGATTCCAGTTGAAGAACCTTAGCACCTTAATAAAGGAGAAAGAACCAGTGTCAAATATGGAGTCAAGGCACTGAAAAATGAGTATTTCAAACTGTCCCTCGTGTAAAATCGGTAAATTGACTAGTTTGGCATAAAATGTCATAACTTGCTCGATCATCCAATTGGAATGATTCCAATTTCTAAGTAAAATAGATTCATAGAGGGACTAGAATACATGAACGATGAGTGAATACATAGGCATTATACTGTACAAGTATATGAAATGCCACATGTAATTGTAACATGAAAAATATGGAAAATGCAAAATGTATAGCTGTGTTCATGAAACATAAATATGATATATAATATGAAAACGAACTGACACGTGACCATGAACGTGAAATACAATATGTCATGAACACATAATGTGGCAAAGAATGCCCCTATTATATGATAGTAAGTTACTGAACTCATATGATTATAAACCGCCTAAGACCCGCTTATCGACACAAGACTGTCCCGATTAAGGCTCCCAAGACTCCCCGATTAGTACTTCCTGGGTGATCCCACCAAGGCTCGACACCCGATTAGTACTTCGGTACCCCGATTAGTGCTTCGACACTCCGATTAGTACTGCACTCGTTAAGTACGCACTCCGGTCCCTCGTTAGTGCTACGCACTCTCGTCTCGTTAGTGCCACGACACTTCGTCCCGATTAGTGCTAAGGGCACCCTGCTCGTACACCTGAAATCCCGCTGTGCTATGGCACTGCATCGTATAGTATCTTCGGATACTTATTGTCGTGGTCTACACTTTTATTAGTAATCGGTCCGGTATTCCCATAATTATATGATAATAACCTCGACAATGAATAAGAGGAAATAAAGGTGTATCGCTCGACCAGAATACCCACGGTATTTCGAATATGAGTAAGCTCAGAATCCTACTTGAGACCGAATAAATATAAGTCCCAGAATACATTATAAGTCCAAGAGTACCCCACGGGTACTTCCGTATAATGGAACCCGTAGTACTTACTGTACTTTATATAAGAATAAGTGCATAAGTACTGTATAAATCCATGATATGAATGCATGTAATTTCCAATATCTCATATTGTTATATGTCAAACATAAATAAAATATGCATATCATATGTTTCCCACTAAGCGTAAAGCTTAGGCACGTGGTTTTTATCCGTAAGTATAGGAGAAGACGTCCGAGAACTCTCAAGATTCTTCTGTGTGGCCAACATGAGTAGGGGTTCATCATCAGAGGTTCCATGCACCCGATCGCAATTGTAAATGTATAGCTTTTGAATATGTAAATGGGACTCAAGATCGTATATGTGTGGGACTGTAAACACCACTACTTGCAGGTTTTATTTTTTGACTCTTGTACATGATATGTTCATATTATAAGACTTGGATATATCAATGTCTAATTGCTGGTGTAAAGAGTCCCAAGATAGATTCTCGCACTCGAACTCGCCCGATCCACCCAGTCGGCCGGGAATCGGGGCGTGACATATCATAGGATTTGCATGCATCATTCTGCAAGCAACTTATGAATCTGGTCTAAAAATAAAATCTTAAAGAATTCGATGTGCATAATGTACTTAGAAACTAAAGTTGCGCAAATTCAATAAGCATAAGGAACACAATTATGAGAATTAATTTAGAAGCACACAACAATGATTAGAGGTAACCTTTGAGAAATGGGCACTTCACATGGCGGAGATCGAAATATGAGATAATGACTACAAAACATGTCCGAGGTTTTCAATAGTGTTCTTAAAGGAGCCTTGAGCTTACCCAACCACATTGTTCAATTGACCTTTGTGCTCATTGCTACTTGTTGTAAGAAGGAAACAAGGTTATAATAAATTGGCATTAGATGAGCGTATACACCATATGTTGATGCTAGTGATTATGCACATGTGGTTAATGTTGGATCATTTGAGATTGTTCTTAAGATCACAACTGTGGATCCATTTCATATGTCAAGCCAAAGAGAGGTTTGAACACATCGCTCTCAACTTATACACTCATAAACGCGCTTGTGGTAAGACACTTATATATGGATTTCCCTATAGTCATATTATAGCAGCATGTCAATTTCACTCCGTAGATTTTCTATCATTTGTTCAAGGCTACTACAATACTCATTCATACTATGATACATGGGCAACCTTGTTCCATCCCATCTTCAATAAATATGAATGGTCTCCTTATGATGGTCCAACCATTATGCCTTCGGAGTCAATGAAACACACATCATGTGGACGTCCTAAATCAACCCGTTTGCATTATGAAATGGATGTTATAGAGGGGAAGACTACTATTACATGTGAGTTGTGCAAACAACTTGGTCACAATCCCCCATCTTGTCAAAATATGAATCAAGTTGATTGAAACATGTATGTTTTTTATTGTTACATTGCCTTAATAATTGCATTGTTATCTCTATACTAGTACTTGCTCATTTGTTAATCGTTATTGATTGTTATATGTTACGATATAGATCTCGAGGGCCTTATGATGCAGATCTGTTAGATAGATCTATCTTGGTTTTACAGGACAGATATCAGTCTCATTTAGTGGACACTAGTCAGGTATGCATTTTTCATATCATAAAATATTGTTTACAATTATTGTGTAACGCAAGGGCGGGAATTAATTGATATCTTTGTAATTTGTATCTTTTGTCAGTACTCACATGTCGACAACAGATGTTGAAGTTCATGCGAGAGTGGTAGATGGATCCTCATATTTGCCCTTATGTGATCCGATTCGACATCTATGGTTTGTACTCATCATACACGTCACACTCGATTGGGGCCTCATCACGAGTTTGGTTGAGAGATGGTGTCCTGAGACACACACATTTTATTTACCGGTTGGGGAGATGATGATCACATTACAAGATGTCGTATCATCCTGGGTCTTCGACCGAATTTATGGACCACTAGTCACTGGTACATGTAACTTCGATATGTCGGCCACTGGCCTTGTGAGCCGACAGACTCGACTGATACCCTCCCAGATTTCCCGGTGTATCCCCGTCTAGTGAAGTCCCACTCGTACAAATTCCTAGGGAATATCCACGGAACCCCACTTTAAGAAAGAAAAGAGAACACATGTATTAATATAATACCTCAAATATATATAAAGATCCACAATCCAGCCAAATCCATTCTAACCGACCGATCTTATCGGTTGCAATATAACCGCAAACACCATAATAAAAGCACTCATATGAGTTCAATATTAAGATCAAAGCATTTTAAGAGAGCCATGAATTTAGGGTACAAAGGAAAATAAATATAAGTCCAATAAAAACAAAGATGTATAGATAAGGTAGAATGCGTACCGTCGAAAGAGCTGATAGAAGCCGCGAGGTAGGTCTCCTACGAATCGCCCTGGAATCTTAGGGAATGGATTTAAAACAATAAAACGTGAGATAATAAATCTCGTTGAGGGTATAATTTATAAGGAAAATAATGTTTTATTTCGAACATTTTCATCTCTCAAGACCTCACGTCCACTCTTGCAAGGTCGCTTGTAAATGGAATTATTTCACAAAACCCAAACTTATACCCAAGCCATCAATGTGAAATTCATGCTCAAAAACTTAACCGACATTATTATTAAGAAAATCATAACATGAATTTGTTCACAACACAAAAATTGAGCATAAAATATATATAACCATCATGTCGTAAAAAAAAATCATGAAAATAAGCACAACTATAAATATTGAAATGGTTATAGCTTATCTTTAAACCAACAATGTACCGCACGATATACCCTAATAAACCGCCGGTAAACCCAATCTCACTCTACCGTGGAAATAATATGTAACCGCTGGATGAAACCAACCTCACGACACCGCGTGGCAACCAATAAACCGTCGGCAAACCCGACCACGGCCATGGAAATAATATATAACCGCTGAGGAAACCAACCTCACGACACTATGGAAAAACCCAATCGTAATATAAGTAATCGAATCGAACCCGTACTATATGGTACATCAACTTATAACAACCAACACCGTATTCTTAATTACATATACCTTCCAACGATACGTATTATAATAATTTCAAAACTTCAAAATCCATTTCTTAAATCAATAAATTTCAAAGTGGTTTAAAACCTCAATCCATGTACCAAAAATGTTTAATACCACAAATTTATCCATGAACTCGTGAAATTTCCAAATATTTAAAATGTTGACAAAATCCACATGAAATAATAACTTGTTTATATAAAAACAGATAATTATATTTATGCATAACCAACCATTCGATCAAATAATATATATGTAAAATAATTTACCACAATTATATATCATAATAATACCCCAAAGCATTTAAAACATATAAACCACTCACGACTCCGCGCATGCTCGCCCCGCCTCCTCAGATCGCTTTCCGTGCTCAACAGGAGTGCATGTAATATAATAAAAATACCATTTAGGCTCCATTCAAACCAAAGACATCGGGAAGCCCCAAATGTCTTGTAGAATAATCTTTAGAACCATGAAACTATCTAGACTGACCCGACAGTCCACCATACGCTGTGCCCTACGCACCGATACCTAAAATTGAGGCTTTTCAATCGAGGATAATTTGTCGAAATTGAACCTTCCACAATCATAAAATATCCAATTTCACCTATCCAACTTCAATTTTGCCTGATTTGACCAATTGGTGTCCAATTTCAGTCCAAACACTTTCGGTAATTACCCTAAATGACCAAAAAATGGAAAACTAACCAAACGACATCCAAAATTTACAAAATTTATATCAACGGAAAGCCCAAGATACCGGGAACACATCAGTACCCTTACCTTGGTCCAAAGGTTGTCGCGCGTAATAAAAACTCGATCCAACAATACAAATTTGTTGCCGATCTTCAAACGCGAGGAATATGCGAAAAGGACCACGGGAATGAGTTCGAGGTCCAAAACGGGGGAGGGAGGCGAGCCTGGCCCGGAATGGCCGAAAAACGAAGAAAACTGGCGACCCATCGTGGCGGCCGCCGCCGCGTTCGCCGGCCTGATCCGGGTGCGTCCGACGGCGGTTGGCCGTGAAATTTGGCCGTCAAGGTCGCCTGGTGGTGGCGCTCCTCCCTGGCCGGCACGTGTAGCAAGGGGGTGGCCGAAAAGTCTCCCACGGCCAAAACCCGTTTGGCTTGAAAACGAGTCGAAATGACCCAATTGGGTCCACTGTGCTCGGGGGAATTTTCTTAGGGTTTTAGAGCCTCGAAAATGAGTGTTTTGGGGGCTAGGGCTCTATTTGGCACACAAAACTAGGTTTATAGAGTCTAGGTCGTTTTAGGTAAAAACCCCAAACTCGACTGGGACAATCGGTTAAAAATACCGCTATTCAATCCTCTAGTGGCCATAACTTTCTATCCGTAAGTCGGATTTTGACGTTCAACCCGTCTATGAAATCGTATCGACGAGGCCTACGAGATGGTGTCTTAGTCAACCCAAAATTATTCATCCTTGAAAAAGTCAACTTGGGCCCACATACTAATTGTTGGTCAAACTTGGTCAAACGTTTTAAAAACTTGTATTATTTGGTACAGATCGTTACAGCTACTAGGTGTGATCCCACTACTGACTAAGCTTAAAGGATTTGTTGTATCAACACATTGGTTGTCTCAGCACTTATTGACTCCAACCATAGAAGCAGATGAGGTGACATTAGAGCGTAGATAGCATGGTTTCATCCTAGCATTGCTAGGATCCTTTCTATTTGCAAATAAGAAGGGTATGCATGTCCACCTCTGTTTCCTCCCATTACTATGAGTATTGACGCAGACATCTACTAATAATTGGGGTAATGCAATTCTAGCACACTTATACCAAGAATTATGAGAAGCGAGCTGTGATGGTGTTACGAGATTTTCGGTTGTATGACATCGTTACAGGTATTGATAAATTTTTTTATAAACATACACATATAAAAGTCAATGACTAGGATGTTGCTAATATTGAATGGTTTTCTTATCTAGCTCTGGTCTTAGGAGAAAGACATATGTGGGTGACCTGATTTTATCGACTAAAGAGTTACTCAAGGTTCAACACTTACACTACGATGGCTTATGCAACTGATGGAAACGCAACTGAGGGTCTACAACATGGATTACCAGCTGAGGCTGAGGTTAAGCCAGCTGATCCACTAGGGTTTCGTTGGAGAGTACCTTTATCATGGGTGAATAACCATTTGGTGTGGTCGCCTTATATCGAGACCAGTTGGATGCATAGACTCACGATCGGGTAATTGTATATTAATATATATTATTTTTAGTCATACTCACAATAACGATAATTTTAGTCCTATTGACATTGAGTTAGCATGGATATTTGTAGGTGTTATGGGAGCCATACATCGGAGAGTCGGTTGCCCATCTACCTGATATATGTCTACCTGATTAGGAGATCACGACAATGTCACCACTTATCTCGCTTGAGAGATTAGTAGAGCATCGTCTAGGGCTAGTCTCAGATCGCCCAGCCTTCATCAAGGGATACCTTCATCTTACTCGTTAGAGCAAGAGCTACATTTGGATGATAGATAAGGGTGCCACAAGTACGATTGGGAAACATATTATGCACAATATGTCGCCTTATGGGCTACGCTTTCAGAGAGGATCATCATATAAACTCTTACGGGTGGTATTATGGACTTCCATGATCCATATATGGAATGGTATCACGTATTACACCACGCTTGATCACACACCACCTCCATAAGGATCAAATGAGGTATCATAATACAGCCACAAAGATCCCAATTTGTTCGGTAAGTAAGAATGTTTAAATTCTCAATTATTTTCCAAAATTTAATGCATAGATAAAAAATTTACTTTTGTTTGGTTTTTTTTTTTTTTTAATCTCTGGGATGGTAGACATCGCTAATATATCTCATGGGGCTTCCTCATGCCTGTTGTACAACATTTATTATATTGCTAGCTAGATCAGTTTTATGCTTGATTGGAGAGGAAAGGAGCATCGCTGCACATGATGAGGAGGCACCTACGTCACATGAACCATCCATCACAACTCCTACCTCATCCATTGTAGTTAGGATGCAATTGATCCGAGGTCGAGGGAGAGGGAGAGGTGGTGAGCGAGGTCATGGTCGAGCTAGTAAAAGAGGTGGTGATCGAACGGGTGGTTCCAATTCTATGAGACCCCTATCACACCTCCCGCGAGACTTCTATACCACACGAGTATTCCACACCACCCTCCCAAACTTTCATACCACCCGCGTATTCCACACCACCTTTAGAGATTTTCGCTCGACATGTCATCCCACCATTATCACCCACATCTCTAGCCTTAGAGGCCACACTACCATCTACGACATCACCTGCAACATTGCCTCCCATTAATGAGACTATGATTGACCTTGTTTTAGACTTGGGTGCATGCCCACCTAGGCGACCTTGCGCTCCACGTACACGCCGAGTCGTTCCGCCATCAGCTCCTTCAACTCCATCAAATCCATTTGAGATTGCACATGCCCCTACATATCATCTAGCTGCGTATTCTAGGCGTCCTAAGAGAAAGACAAAGCCTCCATCATGTGGGACTCATTGATGTCTATTTAGATTTGAAACATATTGTTATTTGTATTATGTGTATACAATTATATGATTTGGTTTATAAATGAAATGATCAATTGTTGTGTATTGGTTGTCATTTCAATGCAATTGAGTTTATTTGGATGAAATGGTTGTAATGCATGTGTAGTGACTTGGTTGTATATTAGATAGGTGTAATTTGGATGCAAATTGGTTAATTTGGATGAAATGTTTGTAATGCAGGTGATGTGAATTGGTTGAATTTTTTATAGGTGTATTAGGTTGTAATTTAGGTAATTATATGTAATTTCAAATTGCCATTATTTACAAAAATACCAATATCGCAGTCAATGAATGCGACATTGAATTTTGTACCACGTCAGAGTCAAGATCGCAACATTGTAATTTTTTAAAAAGTTTAATGTAGCAGTCACCGATCACGATATTATGATTTTTTAAAGTCTAATGTCGTAGTCAGTGACTGTGGCATTAACTTGAAAAAATCAATCAGTGACTATGGCATTATTGATGTGTATGTCGAAGTGGATATGACCCACTAGTTTGAACATTATTTTCATTTTTTACTTATTTTAGTTTTTTTTTTTTTTAAATAACATAGATATGCCCAAAACTCGTCTTCGTGGACTGTATCTGGTTCCCTTTGTGGTGGAAACCACAAATTTAAATTTCTTGACTTGATGCCCTTATCAATCTTCATCCTGGAAGGACACATGGAGCAATGGATCATGCTAGGATAGTGAAGATCGCTTTTCTGTTCCCTACCTACCTTTCTAAATCATTAGGATCACTACAAGGAAATGAGCTTTTTGTTGGGGCCACTGACCCCAACCAAAAGGAATGTTAAATGCAACTATATCATATAGTTGCAAATAAAATGAACCGCGACTAGGTGAGACTATAGAGGGCATGACTAAGTTATAGTTGCACTTAAGTTTCACGCAACTAAAGAAGGTACAAAGTAAAGGAGGTCCTATAGTTGAGGTCATTTTGGTCGCAACTAAAGGGGATGACTATGGATAGGGTCATATTTGGGCCGCAACTATAAGAATGAACATGATTGGGGTTATGCCTGGGGCGGCCAATTATAATAATGATTATGGTTGGGGTCTTAGAACGACCGCAACTACAAAGGGAGATATAGAGAGGGTTTTTGTTTGGCCGCAACTAAAGATGGGAGATATAAAGAGGGTCTTTGTTTAGCCGCAACTAAAGAGGGGAGATATGGAGAGGGTCTTTGTTTGGGTGCAATCAAAGAGGGGAGATTTAGAGTGGGTCTTTGTGTGACCGCAACTAAAAAGGGGAGATATAGAGAGGGTCTTTGTGTGGCCGCAACTAAATAAGGGAGATATAGAGAGGGTCTTTGTTTAGCTGCTATTATAAGAGGTTTTATAATCTCAATTTAATAATATAAAAAAATGAATTTTTAAAAAACCATTTCTCCATCCATATATATATATACCTACTGCATAATAACTTACTAAATCTAGAAAGGAAAGAGTATAGAATGATAGTTTGGTACAAAGTTAAACTGAATTGGCTTGCCTATTTTTAATTTAATTTGGACCAATGATTTGTAGTTGTCTCATAGAATAACACATGGTTTCAAACTTGAGATAATTTCTACTCCCATTTATAATGTTTTCCTTTTCAGCATTTTGATAAAGGAGTGATTAAAACACGTGAAACTGATTATCCTATAGTTAACCATAGATCAGCCAGGACAGATATGCTCAACAGCAACAGCAACATATCAAGCTGTGGGGGTTGTTGCTGGTTAATGGTCTAGGGTGCTAGTGTATGTCTTGCCGTAGCTGTTACTTATCCAACTCAGCCTCCTGGTACTTTCCTAGCTCCTCCACATCAACTTCCTTTTCAATTAGCCCAGCAACTTCAAAGGTTGTTCAATTTCTAACTCAGGCCATAGTAAAATAGACTCCCTCAATAATGCACTTTGGCTGTGAAGTATAAACAGGTTGAATCACTTTAGCCATGTAGACAAAATCATTGGAACAACCAGAATTCATACCTCAAAGAATATTAAAGAAAACTCAACCTCTAACAATAGATAAGCACTACATATATATGTTCAGGTCAATACATGACAAGAATATTTATGCACATATCAATATCCTAAAAGAGTTTCTACTTTAATAGGATAACCTTAACCATGAGGGACTTTGCTTGTGTTCAAGCTAACAAGGACACTGCTTCCAAGAGTGTCAATTTGGGTTCACTTTTGAAATAATTTTACTTGGTTTTACTCTTTAAAAATGTAACCAGCTTATTAAGGAACAATTTCTATTTCTCAATAGGTAAGACTAACCAAAATGCGTGAGGTATATGAACAATCTCCCTAACTAGGTCTTCATAGGGTTTTTAATCCTTTTCTATTTGTATGATTCCTTCCAGGTGCTGAAACATGGCTAGAAAAGGCTTCAGAGATGGTCCTATTCTTCCTTGACTCACCCACATATGTGAACAATAAAAGGAATATAGTCAATCTACAGCATATGGTCAAGACATAGTGTTCCGATTCCCATAGATTTCAAGTTTGAACTACCTTGCAGTCATCACTGCCAGATACAAGCATTGAAGGTTCAATGCAAGTAAATTCTGCTTCTATAAAATACGTCATTATTTATTCTATAAGAATAATATATCAACCAGGGTTTACAAGAAAAAATGATGGCTATAGTTATAATAACTCAATTATTATGGATGAAAAATTCCTCTTTATTTTTTCTTTTAATTTTGAGAATCCAAGGGTGATAACTGGATAGAACAAATACTTTCTTTAAAGGAATCAAAACAAACAAACTTTCACCATAATTTACTGTTTGTTCTTCCAACAGTTCATAAATATATTCAATTACACATTCTTCTGCATTAAAGAGATAACTTCAGCCATTCAAGTCACAGAGAAGCGATCCTAGGAGTATATCTTACTGAAAAAAAATAAAGATCAATGGAAATGCTATTACCTGCAGCAAGTCGATGCTTGAGACCTCTCAAAACTGTTAAGAGTTATACCTGAAAAGTTTTTAGTAAGAAACCAGTAAGCCTAAATTTATGAATAACCCATAAGATTGCCAAGTTTCGCTTTTTATTATAGCAAGGCAAAATTATCAATATTGTTGATAATAATGATGAGGAAATATAAATAAATAACTGGGAACATATCTCAAAGTGGGTTTTTATTGTTGGATGTGTTAAAGATGAGGACAATGACAATAATGAAGCAAGACTGCATCTCTAAGAAAGGTTTTGTTGTTGAAAATGTCAATATGTGGCATCTCTAGAAGTTTCTAAGAGGCTATAGAAAATTGATTGCAACTCAAACTTCCAATTAAATCCACGAACTCAAGCTAAAAGTTCAAATGTTCATTACAGAAGCAAAGAACTTGAAGTAACAACAGAAACAGAACATTTATCTATCACACATGAACAGATTGTATCAGAAATTAAACACTATCATATGAAATTGCCACGACACAGATAAAGCTCACCGCAATTAGGATTCGTAATCCTTAGACAACAAGGACAGGCCTCTTGAAGGATACACGTGACACAATGCCGAATGAAGCAGCTTCCTAAAATTTATGAACAATTTCCTATGATCCTTCTGTAGGTTCCAGAATCTTCCGAGTCACTGGATCGCCGGATCATACACCTGTCTGTGACAACCTGCAAAACAAACAACTAAGAAAGTGGTGGGGGAGGGTCTCTACCGTCGCCTCTCAGATGCTGAAGTTAGATCCTTTCTCTCTCTCCAAAATCGGGACATTTCGATCTAAAGTGCATACCTTATTTTCTGTCCTAACCTCCTTTTATCAGAGAGGAAGGGGATCCACTTTACGTAGAAAGTGGGTAATTTCCTCCCAACCTGGTTGGGAAGTGTGCATATCTCAGATGCAAAACTAGTTCTTCCTTTAAAGTGGAAGATCTATGGAGAATGGCGTATATATCTGCAGTGAGACTCAGGCTCCTTCCTTTTAAGTGGACATATTTTCCGAATACAGGACCCCAGGAGCGCTTGTCCAATCTTGAATTCACTAGCAAGGCATGGAAAGGTGCATGCCTCCCGGGAGCCTATCCACGAAGACTTGCAACAAAACCTCTCCGAGATATGGCATCCGAGGAATGTCAATCCCTTCCCAGCTAGGAGAGGATATCTAATATCCGGGCTCCTAAGTTGGGCTCGCAGGCTGAGCCAGATGGGCCGGCCCAATTGTAACCTTTAGTTGTACTGGGCCTGCTAGCTAGAGGGCCTGGGACAAAGCTTGTGGCACCCCCACCTTCCGTAATTTTCAAGGGATAGCACGAACTAGGAAAAAGAAATTATTTTAGCAAAGATACCAACTCGAGTAAAGGAAAAGCAATAAGAGTTTATTCCCTTAAATCCATCTATTAATGGACATAGGCTTGAGCGCCTAAAAGCATCACCAAATACTCCCAAATTTCAATGAGTCTATTTCAAGGAATCATCACAGTGGAAACCCCAAATTCTCAATGAGTCTATTTCTCAAGGAACCATCACAGGAAACCGCAAAGGGTTACCCTAAAATGTGAAGATGGCGCAGATCAATTCGTAACTTGTTCGATGGTGGGCTAAAAAAATGCCTAAAACATAAGGGAGAACAGATAAAACGGATAGAATTCTCCCTTGAGCAATGAGAGCTAAGATCATCAAAATCCTTTACCGGATCATTCCAAATCATGCACTTGAACTCTCTTTACTTATCGAGGAACCACAGCCGGATCTTTCCATCTTCTCATCGAAATGCCAAATATGTAAATAAATGGGGCCTATTTAGCAAGAACGCAGTCACCATTCTCAAATTGTATGGGAAACATCGAGTGCAAAGCAGAGCCACTGTGCATTTCGCAGCTGTGGTTTGCGCATCTGATCCATCGAATTGAACTCATTTAATTGCAACTTCCTTGAAATGCAGTGTGTGATCCATTTCAGTCCGTAATTTCACTCAAGAACCAATGTATTTATATATGAAAGCACAAGAATACGATCGAACTGTGAAAGCTCAAAATTTTAATTTCCGCATCAATGAATCAAATCGAACCGACCAAGTAGATATGAAAACTCTAAACGTCAAATTAATGCAAAGGATCAAATCACCAATAGGGATTAAAAATCTACAGATGGAGATTCGCATCGAGTATATGGGACTAGGAGTCTGAGTAGGAGTCGATCCGAGGATGGTACCAGGTGAAACAGAGAAATATCTTTTAATTTTCTCTCATTTCCCCTCTTTGGCGAGAAGATGAAACTAATCCTCTGTGGAGATTGGGAAAGAAGAGAATTAGAAGAAAAATTGAATCAATGTATAGAAGAATAATGGATGAGAATTTGCAAAAGAATGGAAGAAAATTAACTTTGAAATGAGAGTTAAGGGAGAACGCCAACAACCGCTTGTATAATTGATCGAGATAGCGATGGAGTCCACGTGGCTTCAAAGAAGTATTTGGTACGGACTAAAGAGCATGCTCATAAGGTTGTATAGTAGCGGTCCATTATTAGCTGCAAGTACAGTGTTCCTATTGGGCCATGTTAATCACTGCGACTCCATAAGATTTGCATGAACCACCTTACTCCAAGCATAATAAATAGACTTGTTGCTATATACCATCTGTGGTTGTGGATTTTTCTGGCCCTAACTAAAATTGTGTCTACATATCTCATTTTTCTTGGAGTGGATGAGGACACATAAAAAGGTCATTGCAATAAAATAATAATAATAATAATAAACTGCTTGAACCCGAAGTTCTAAGGAATAAAATGAAAAAAATTGAGGTAAATTAAAATTAGATTTAAACTTAATAAATTAATTTATATGTTAATTCAAATTTATTTTATTTATTTCTTTATTATATAAGGACTAAGAAATTTGAAAATATGTAAATTTTCTTAAAATATGTAAAATTTTGAGAATTTTTTATTATATTTAATACAGTAAAACTAAACATGAAAAAAATCATTTTCTTTAATATTTTTTTTCTTTTTTCCTAGTAATTTTTGAGTTCCAAATCGAGCCACTGGTTACTAAATATTACCATTCACCTTGCATGGTTATTACCTTTTATTATTTAAAAAGTTGTAAGATAAATAAAATATTATAAAAATAAAAATGTTGTGAAAGTGAAGACCTAGTGAGACTCATGGCCGACATAGGTTTTAGTTCGGGAATGACAAGGGCAATATCCGTTAAATCAAAGAGAAGAATGAGAAAGAGCAACTGTGACACCAAATGGCCTCTATGTAAAACAAAAATTGAAGTAGCAAATAAAGATGGGCTAAATGGTTGAAGGGTTGGACTCGATGGACACAAGGAGAAGTAAGGTTTTAGTCTCCACCATAACAAAAATAAAAATTATTTTAGGCTCTAAAAGTTGGATAATGTTTTTCTCTTAGTTAAAAAATTCCAGTATTTGGTTGAAGTGAATTTTTTTTTTTTTTTTTTGTTATATTCTCTTGTAACTGAAGACCTTATTAATTTTTAATTTGTTTCCAAACATGAAGTAGTGTCAACGTCATTGGGAATGCATGACATGAATGCAAATTATTACAATACTACTAGGTAATTTTCAGCCGCATGTCACTGACTTATCAGTGGTGTGCCTCAAGGATCAAGTGTGGAAAAACTAAATGAAGATCAAGCATGTTGATGGGTTTGAGCGGAATGGTATGAGAGTGTTCCATATGCACATGCAAGTGGATCATGGATGAAGCTTCTTCGGAGTTCAGGCAAGCCGACCCAGTTAAGTTTGAAGAGCTTGTCGCTAGTCTGGGACTTGACTAAGAAGAAAGGTTTTAGCCAACCTTGCACAAACTGGCTGAGAGTTATAGTCGCTCTCTTGATGAGCCCAATGCAAGGCGAAACTAGTTAGCATAGATGCAAGAAGCTATGGCGTGGCAGGCTAGGTCTCATGAATGTGTCGATGCAAGACCACTGCACGGGCCACACTGCTGCTTGAACGAGTAGGCCAGTGACAAGTGGCAACTCTGTCTCAACATCGAATTCTCTATTGCGACATAAAATCTCTTCACCTTGGCCAACTCTGTCGTGACATAAAAATGTTATGTCGCGACAAGAAAACCCTTGGTCTTGACTAAACTCACATGACATAAAAATACTTTGTCGCGACACCACTCCAGAAACTCGTCGGCGACATGAAACCCTTACCGACCAAGCTCTATCGCGACACAAATCCTACCATAGCCAAACCCGCGGTAACACGGTTGCAACACCTGATCTCTTGTCATGACCATCTCGGCCAGACATTATCACGGATGTAGAGCAAAACACTGTCACGACATGGAAAAACTATGTCGTGACCTAGCAACTGCAACAAGCTTGAGAGCCATGTCGTGACACAAGGTACCCATGTCGCGACACATAACCAGAAGAACTCTGTCGCAACCAGGAAACCCTTATCGCGACCTAAAACCTGCCCAAACATGAAGTAGCCTTCCTGGCATTTCCTGCACCTCCAACTCTTTCCCAAAACACAAGAATTTAATACACAAATTTCAAAGATAATAAAGGCAACATAAAATTTGGGAAAAACTTGTCAAACTATATTGAACAAATCAAAATGAGTTTTATTACAACCCTTTATCTCTTACATAAACAGGAACTAGATATATTGTCCAGAATTTTAAAAATATATATATTGGAGCCAAAATCTGGCCTTCTTCTTCACCGCTAAGGTCTTAGATGAGTTCCATCTCCTGGTGTAACTCCAGTACCTAAAATATTTTCCCACGACGGGGTGAGCAATGCCTAGTAGAGGAATTGTTGTACAAGGGCCCTCCCACCTAAGTGGCCATGCAATGCCATGATTCAACATTCAAAACACATTGAGTTGGGTCACTAACACATGTATTTCTACAGGAATGTTCACATGTCATGTCAATATCCCGAGCTCCTCATCGACTCCCTCACACATGATATGCCGTATGAAAACCTTCATTTCAAAACAAAAGATTTTTATTTATAATTCAACTCATTGGGACAACCTCCACAATTGATTTCTTCAAAAGTCAGTGTCTTTGTGGTAACGACTTTCCGGGGTCTCACCGCAGGTGTCGTGTGCCTTCCAACACTTTCGCGAGCTTTCACCGCTGGATACATATGTCTAACTAAGGATGCTGGCTTTTCACCTGAGGGGGTGTCTATCCCTTCGTTACTCACCCGAATTGGCCAACCTCAAGCAAAATCTATGCGTCTCATATCATGAGACCTATACATGAGTAAATGGCTACGGGGCCCATACATCCATACTACTTAAAATAATCAACTATATTCTATAGTTCTTATGCATGTTTTACAAAAAAGATTTATACATATTTACAAAAATATTTACCAAAGCCACATTTCGCTTTCTTCTCAAAAGCACTCTAATGAGTTCGCCCATGGATAGTCCCTCAGACTGGTCCACGACGGTGAGCAAAGCCCGTGAGAAAGTTTTCCTACAAGGGTTACTCCCACCTAAAAATGCATATGAATGATATATAAACAATCAATCACATTCCATACAATTATTTACTATTATATGAAATGTTCATATCATGTGCATGATGAACCCCTCATGTCACTGACCTGAGTCCCACTCGACCCTCACACCCGGAATGCCAAGTGTGAATAAAACCAGCTCATCGGTGTTTGACACCATGACTAAAACCATTGAGACCTCCAATTTTATTTCTATCAAACCCGATTTTTCTTTTCCTTCTTTCTTTTTATGGGCCACGGATTCTCGGGTTTACACCGTTGTGACACCGCACCGCCTTTCAACATTTTCACGTAACTTACATCACGATTCATGCCCACCAGATTAACATTCGGGACTTTCACCTGGGGAATTTCACCCAACTTGCTCCTGCTACTTAAAACATGTAATTTATCATTTTGATCATTTTGGGTACACTCATGAATTTTACCTTGACTTTGTCCCATTTTTTCCGAAGTTCACCCATTCATCAACATCGTGAATAAATTTTACCCCGCACCCACACCCGACCCGACGCTGGAGGTGACTGCATATGAAATGCATGATGCCAATGCATTTTCCTCATGTTACATGCATGAATGAGCACTACATGAAACATTTACAAACCATGGACAATTATAATTTATACATATAATCTACCTCCATGCAAACCATGTTAATACATCAAATAACATGCATCAACATAACATTTCCACACACTGCATGTTATTCAAACAAACCATAACACACAATTAGGTCACAAACTTGGGACCATTCAACAGGGCACTTCACTGTCCCTTCACAAACATGAACCAATCTGGTTCCAATCATTGTCATCACCACAACAAACCACAAAATATAGAAACTTTCGCTCTAGTTAAACCCTAACTACAAATCGTGAAATCGGTCATGAAATCCATACCCCTTAGTCCCAACGCTCAGAACTAATTTACATGGCCTCTCATGGCCTCCCATAAGCAACCCCTACCATTATTAAGCCTTTAGGGCTAAAAGTAAAACCAGGAAAAATATCCTACATCGTGGAAGCTGGTCAAACCCAACTTTTGGTGTTCACACGTAGAAAGACGCGCCGGCGCACCAACTTTAGTCCTCGAATCGTTGAACTGACGGCCCGAAGCCGGGAAATTTTCCTTTCCTTTTTCTTTCTTTCTCCTTTTCCTTCCTTTCCTCTGACGAACTATTTTTTTCTTTCTTGTTTTCTTTTTCTCCTTTCCTATTTTCTCTCTCCTTTTGCTTTTCTTTCTTTTTCTCATTTACCTTATTTCCTTCATTTTCTCCCCATTTTCTCCCATTTGACGGTATTACGTATGGTTCAAGATAGGGAAATTCCCTTCTCCTTCTCAATCCAAATGCATGGCTATCATAATTCCATCCTTATTCCTTATTTCCTTTATTCCTCTTATGACATTTCTCATCCACTATATGGCTCAATATGAGCCATGGGATTCATTTCCCACACATGGCGACTGTGAGCCATTTCTTTAATGCCAAGTGTCACACTTCAGGTGCAATGTGACATCTCTACCTGCTACAGTCATCCGACACCTCACACCTCGAAAAACGTGAAATCCCCGACCACCTCGGAATCCAACGAATTTCGATCAGAAGCAATTTTATGTAGACGATTAACTGAGAAGTCCGTTTCATCATCCGAGATCTAGAAACATTTGATGCTTTTTAAATTAAAATTATTATTTTAATAATTCCTTTATCCAAAATCATTGATTTCGGCTTCACATTCTTAAAAGAATTTCGCCTCAAATTCCACACACACACACATATGCAATCACATGTACATGCAACCCAACCATGAGCAGAATCCTTGAGATCTCTCGATCACGGGCCTCTACATATCCAACTCTCACCCACTCCTATGGAGAATTCCTAAACACTCCGGCTCTAGAGAGGTCTCACCTCCAAGCTCAAACCTATTACACACGATGCAATAATAATGAACATAATGCACCTATCAACACATGCGGAGTAGAAACATACCGTATTATCCGTCGACCACACGCACCCTTGGCACCATGGCGTAGACACGCCCTGTGTCCCCAAGTCTTGGTCTCGTGAGCCCCGTGATTCGACCACCCATAACCCCGCCCCTCCGCCCGCTCAGACGCCGAAGGCGCCAAGGTGAAAGCACTCGCAACTAAACTGGTTCCTTCACCCACATTGAAGTAGAGAAGGAACAATCTGAACCGTTTCGTCCCACTCCGATGACCGGACTCGCACCGCTCAAAACCCCGATCCCCCGCTCCGTGGGCAATCCCTTTTCATATGTCCAAGCTGATGGCAATAGAAGCACGTCATCGGGCCCTCGGCCGGGCTCAGACCGGGCGCTCGTGGAGACGTGGTCCTCTACCTCTTCCAACCAGAAGAAGGATGATCCCTTCCTCTTCCACTAAGACTGTATCTTGAATGCCCGCAGATCTCAATCTCTCTCTCTACGGTCGTGGCCGTCCCAACCATAGAATCCATATCCTGTAGGCGGAGGCTCACAATCTTGCCCCGAATGGATAACTTCAATCCATTCTCAAACCTCCTGACTTTGGCCAGGTCTGTGGCCATATAGTCATCAGCTTAGCGTGCCAACTCAGTGAATCTGGCTACGTACTCCATCACCGTCATCGTTCCTCGTCGCCTGTGAACTCCCGAAAGCCACAAGTGACGAGCGCAGATCCGAAAATAATTTTGCCCATGAACACCCTCGAACTCTTCCCATGTCATTACCTATAGGTCTCTAGAGGTCTTTGCCCATCTCCACCATACTTGGGCCTCACCCTCTTGCTGGAACGCCGCTAGTCTAACCCTGGTCGTGTTAGAGGTAATCTCCATAGCCTCTAACACCTTCTCGATCTACGAACCAAATCTGGCCCGCCACCACCTGGATCTCCTCCCGTGAATGTCGAGGATGATGAGCCTTAAACCCCAGAGGTTGCTCGACCTCCCCCGACACTACGTGACTAGCCCCGTGCAATAGCAAAGAACCAGAATGCCTACAAATCCCGCAGCCCGTTGATCAAATACTGGTGGTGCCTGACCAGTACCCCGTGGACACCCTCTACGTCCTCGTCCTCGACTAGCAATCTACACAAGTTAGTTCAATGCAAAGATTCTACAAGATAAACATTCGAGATACTATTTATACACAAAAATATTTCATAAACAATGTCCCTGCATTTATAGGCAATGCAAGACAATTAATTTCATTTTATTAAATCATAATCAACATCAAAAATTTTATTTTTGAAAATTTCATCTTTGAAAACCCAGAACAAGGCCCATGAACAAGGTTCATGAACCAGGTCCCAAACAAAGGACTCCTCGAATAAATCCACCGAGTCCAACTCCGGGTTGCGCACCAAAGCACACCCCAAACCTAGGTCGCTGGGCGCCCACGGCGCGCACCGCGCCAGCCCAGCCCGTCAGTCACAGTGCCTCGCCGCCTTCTATGTGCCACAATACACCGATCCTATTGTGTGCCTCGTCACCTTCTCTATATGCCATAATACGCTTGAGAGCCAGTGTGTGCCCGTCAGCCGCCGTATGCCCGCCCTCAGCCGCCATGCCCGACACGGTCTGAGTTGCGAGAGGCTACACATATGCACGTGGTCGGATGCGTGATGTGCGTGGAATTTCGACAAAATTCTTTTAAGGAGGGGAGAATGTGAGTTCCTGCAAAATTCCAATTTTCCTCAAAAGGGCAAAATCGTACTCGGCTAAAATCCGGAATTTTATGTATCTCGATGATGAAATAGATTTCCATCGTTGGAATCGCCTCGCAAATTCTAGCTAACACGCTTCGAATTTCGTCAATTCCGGCACGCTTGGAATTTAAGACGCTTTGAGGCACCGAGTATCAGGTGCCGTAAACTAAATTTGATGCGACAAAGTCACATATAACCTATACCTACAGCGACATGCTGCATTTACTGTAGACACAGAGACTGATTTACTAAAGCTCACGCACGCGGTCAAAATCCGCTAAAGGGGACATAAGTGGTAATTATATGAAAGTTGAATGAGGGTGAGGACAAAAGATGAATAGTGGTCATCTTCTTCCCTCAATTAGAGGCCAATCATGCAGGAGAGGGGAAACGACTCGGGAAAGCTTAGTTCATGATATTTTTGGGGAGAGAGAAGATGCGATTTTCTCCTGAGATCCCGGCGATCTGACCGGCTTCCGATTTCTTCGAGCTAAGAAGGAAAGCTGTTCTATGCGGCGAGGGCAACGTGTGGGCACCGGTTTCTTGGAGTTTCGACAAACTCCGTGATGTAGCTCTGATGCATGCTTTGCATGCTTATGCTGTTTGAGGCCGTGAGGGTGTTGATCGGTTCCAAATCTTGAACCGAAGTGTGAAATTTTTGGGACACATTTAGACCTGGTCTATGACAAGCAGTAGGACTATTTTGGAGATGTTTTCATAATTTATGCACAAATTACGCTATTACAATAGATTTATGCTCTGAATTGACAATGGAAATCGGTTTCAAAAAGTGGAACAAATGTTTGATGAGTGGGCTGCCCATGGATAGCCTACTTGCTCTGTTTTAGAGACTATTAAATACGGGTGCACGAATAATTATTTATGCTAATTAGTAACTAATAATTTTTTACTCTATCATTGTGAGATATTTAAATTGAGATGTGGGAAGTTCACCATTTGTGAGCATACTTTATGGAATTAAATCCCCAAAGTACATATCAAATGATGGTTGTACTTTATACACATCCTTCTTTAATTTATTTCCCATTCACGCATATACACTTAATTCTCTCTAAATATTATCTTTCAAAATACTTATCGCATACGCATATCCTTCTTTCATTTTAGCAATTTTGTTAAAAAATTTGCTGACTTTTTAAAATTTTAATTATTTTTTTTATCAATATTTTAAAATATGTATTCATTGATATTTCCATAAAATCCAAATACCTTTGATAGTTTCAGGCATGGATTTTATAAAGATATCTCACTTTTTTATTTTCTACAAATCCGATTATCTGAAAAGAACATGTCTCTTTACGATAGGGCTTCCTCTTATCAAAACTAATGCACAGAATTCAACAAGATATCTTTTCAAGGATGCTATTGTCATATCCGAATTTCCCATCTCCGGCGGAAGCCGACGACTGGGAAGATTCTCCGAGGGAAATTTTTTGCTAATTACAGCCTTTCACCATTCATTAAATTTGACATTTCTAAGCCTAAGAAGATCACAGATGTCAATCGCACCACACATCGCCTTCCATGATTTTTCCTTCCTTCCTTCCTTGAAGCATGGCTATCGTTTTCCATTAGGGTTAATCAAATTTTAATATTTGATAATATAACTTAATTTAAATCAATATAAATAATAATTAATAAAACTTAACTCAAGCTTATTAAGAATCATATCGATATATAAGAAAAACGTAAGGGATTCAATGTTAAGTTTCGCTTAATTGAAGACATCTTAACCAATTTTATGAGACCGTGAAGTTAATAACGAGGTAAAATCCCCATCACCCTAAACGGTACCAAATCGATTTAATTATTAAGAGCAACCAAAGACGACCAACTCATATATCAAAATACCGCAATTAATTTTTATTTTTAATATATATAAAAATACTGGAACATTTTATAACAAATATAAGTTATAAAAATTATTATATTTTTAATATCTATAAAATAAATTGATTTAATGTAATTACAAAATTAAGGAAAATTATTTTTAAAATTACAAAATAGTTAATCCAGACCTTTTTTTTTTTTATGGAATGATTTTTTTAATGGAATCTTCTCAAGGGCAAAAGGACCACGTGTGAGACGTGCAAGGGCAGTAAAGTTGCCACAGTTCTCGAGACGGGCTGAGTGGAAGTGGGGAATCGGTCTGTTCTGTTCTCGGGGAGCAAAGCGCCAGGCCCATGGGGGAGGAACTCTCATACTAAGCGCTATGGGCAGAGTAGAGTGCCATAGGAAAAACACACGGCATGTCGAACCCTAGCTGCGCTGAGGCTCAGTTTCTGCATTCGAAGGAATCTGTTCTGCATCGATCACTTTCCGTTTCATTTCCCTCCCTCCATCTCTCTCTCTGTCGTAATTTGCGTTATTCGCTTCTCCGAGATCTCTCTCTCTCGGAGCCCTTGCAATTGGTGTGTGGTCGACGATGGCTGACGGAACCATTAATCTTCCGGACGATCTCCTCTCCAGCAAAGAGTCCGAGGAATAATTGGACCGACAAAGGTATTTTAGGACGGAATTCTTATGTGCCTTTTCTTGGGCATTGTTTCGATGAGCCTTGATTTGTGGTGATATTACTGCGCGCCGGAAAAGGAATCGTCCTCCGGTAAAAACCCCCATCTGAAGTTGACCTGGCTGGACGATGCTCGTGTAAAAGGTGGCTTTGGCTTTCACTCCGCTGCTGCTGTAGACCGTCCTGGGGGATCACATCCAGGCGGGGGGTGGGGGGAAGACTAAGATTCGGGGATCGTTCTGACTGAGATTCGGTAGGATTAGCCGGCCAGGCCCCACGTTTTGCCTCCGGGTTTGGGCCTGTTATCGGGCGGCCCTTTGCCCTGACTCCACCAACCGGTCTCTTCTTAACGGGCTGATCCTTTACGAGCCCACTTGCTCCAAGGCCCAGGATGCGGTTTTGGAAACGGGGATGAGCCAGGGCGTGGCCTGCTGGGCGTCCGTTGAGAAGGGCCCATCAGTTCTCGTGATGAAGGACAGGAAGGATCGCCTTACACCATGGGGGAAGGACTAAGGACTAAGGAGACGAGCTCAGTGAGGTTGCAGTCCAGGAAGACGGTCACAACCTTAAGAACAGGTACGGATGACAATCCCTATGCTCAGTCTACCCCTATTCCCTTCTCCGTTTTTGGCCGCCCCTTGCTTTCAGGGGGTTTTTCAGGCCAGGGGGTTTCATTACCGGATAAGGCTCTGGCACCACTTAGGGTGGTGGCGGCTGACGGCAGGGAATGGGGGTGCGACAATTGACGTAGGGGAGGAGATTCGCGAAGCTGGCCAAAGGAAGACGAAGGTACAATTTGATTTGTTAGAAAATTGCTTTTTTTATGGAATGATTTTTTTTTAATGGAATGAAGATGAAAATAATTTTAAGTAAACAAAATCTTCTCAAAACATGATTTTTTTTGTTTGGAAAGCAAGACAGACATGCTATAAACATTGCTTTTAAAAAACACAATATTTTTGTGAATTTTTTTTTAATTAAGTTAGATTATATTTTTAAAAATGGAAAATTGTTTTGAATTTCCAATAAGTTAGTGAACAATGCTTTTAAAAAACACAATATTTTTGTGAAAAAAATTTCAATTAAGTTAGATTATATTTTTAAAAATGGAAAATTGTTTTGAATTTCCAATAATAGTTTGAATTTCCAATAAGTTAGATTATATTTTATATTATTAATACTGGTAAAATATGTTTTTTTTTTTTCTGAACTACAATCTATGAATCTGCTGTTCAGTTGAAGATTGACAGATGAGGAATAGGCTATTCTTCTTAGATCTTCTGCCCCGAGCAGTCGAAACAGCAATGCAATCCGGGTCAACCAGCAACTGAAAACTATTTTATTGGGAGAATCCACTTTTATTGGGAGAATCCATCTGAATCTGATTGAACAGGTGCGACTGAGAACAGCAATAGTGGCAAGACCGAGAACAGAAGCCTCAAAGGCTTGATCTCGAAAGCTCGGAAACAGACTTATACTTATAATTTTATTCGCAGCAGGTGCCAATCATTCTCGAAAGATCAAAGGAGATCTCACTGTAGTCGGTAAGACATGATTAAGTACATTTATAATTTTATTTTCTAATTTTATTTTCTAGATCAAATGTCACCCATTAATCCAATTTGAAATGATTCATATGGTTTCCATATTTTTATTGGTTAAGATTTGCTTAGTGAGGCTAATTCTTCATTGGTTTGTGTTTTGTTCTAGCTCATCGTACACCTACTTGAAAGGCAATCCAAGGAAAACACCAGCTACAGAAGCCATGAGGAATGCTCATGGATTGAAGTTCCTGGTTCAGCTGGTTCTTCACGACTTGTTGATGGAGAACAACAGCAGGAGATGAGCAGATCAAGAACAGTTATTCTCAAAAGAACCATGCTGGAACCGAAATGGTAGTGAGAGGTTTGCCAGAGCCATGTTTTGCACAAACAAGGTCAACGGATTATGATCCTGATATTCCAATTTTTATTGAGATATCTATGGTGGTTCCTTGAATGGATGCCCTGGTCCAAGTGGATTGACATTCAAGCAGTCCGAAGAGGAGAGTTTCGTGAACTGGTATGGAGCTGTAGAGCAGAATCTTTCACTTCAAAGAGAAGTATCTTCCTTTCATGAGAGGGAAGCAGAGAGCAGAAAATTTGAACAGAAACTTTGCTAACAAATTTATTACTTGAAAAGCTATATTCTATGGAGTCAGAAGTTGAGCAACTACAAGCTGAGCTTGCAGCAGCTGTGAGAGGTAATGACATCCTCAGAGCTGAAGTCCAAACACACAGGATGACCTCTCCTACGCAACACAAATTGGAAGGATCTTGAGCTTCAGGTAACTCTGTCATGTACCATAGCCACCAATAGTTGACTCTAATGCTTAATTTCTTTGCATCTATGCATATATAAATTATTTTTATTTCTATAACGACAGTGCTTTTAGTTTTATGGGAGCTATGAGAACTAGTTTTACAATCTCAAAAGTCATTGTTTTAGTTGTTTTCTATTTTTTTCTCACTTTTTATTTTGTTTGATTGGTCATCCATATTGAATTGAACACTGAAGTGGGTTTTTTCATAAGCATGAAGCTAAGGAGGCAGTTTTCATACCCCCATTAATTGGGGGAAATTTTTTATATCTGTAACAAACTAAGCTAGTTGTGCTAAGTGGCATTAACTATTGCAGAGAAGGAAACTGTCTGGCACAATAAGAAAGAGAATGAGACTGATAAATGAACAACAAGTCATAACAATTTGAACAAGAAATGATTGCATCTGTGGGAAGTGAAGTGTTACAAAATTAGAAGTTCATAAGATGAGAATTGAAATCCAATGACCACTAGTAATTAGAGCATAAAAAAGAACATGGACTGAGGAGCTTGATTATTTTATCTATATTTGCTTTGTCTTTCATTCTTGAAATGGTGGTTTTGTGTACGACTCTCATTTTCAATCCTGAAGCAGTCAGCTGTTCCTTTATTTTCTATATAGTTTTAAGAAGGAAGAGAATATAAATTGCCTTCAAATCGACTTAGAAGAATCTACAAAAGCAATTGAACATCATGAGGAATACTCTAAAGTATCTGGGGATAGAGATATGCTGTGGGGAGCGAGTCAAGCAATGCAGGAGGGGGAGAACATGCTACTAAAGAAGAAGATAGAGTGCCCTTGAAGAAGATGTACTTTTGAAAGAAGGTCAGATTACTATTCTGCAAGATGCAGCCTAAGCAACAAATTTTTTTGTCCTCTTTTTCTGGTCTGATTCAACACGACAGTTCCTTCTGGAGTAATTAACTGAGATTAGGGCTTTTTTCTGCTGGGTTAAGGAATTTAACTGTTCATAGCCTTATACTTTCGTTCGTGTTTCTAGGTTGCTTTTCTCTACGCTCCTCCCTTCTCGCATCATCAAAATCAGCAATCTTACAAATGTATTTTTCGATATTTGCTTCTAATGTTGCCAGTATCATCAATTAAAACATGTGTATTGCTTCATTTTGTCCTTTTTCCTGGAAGCCTCCAAGTGACATCCAAATTTTGGATTCTCTATAATTTAAGAAACTCCATGGTTCAGAGAAATGAACAAGTTCGTTCTGGAAAAGCCATAAACCAGTAAACCACCAAGAAAATGAGAAAAATATTATTGGAAATATTAAGGTTGACAACTACCATAGTGCAACTACAAGAAAATGAACTTAGCATCACACGTTATGAGAAAAATCAGTGACTGGTTTTTGGGGGTGTGACAACTACCATAGTGCAATATAATTAAGGTTGTTAATAATTTATATGAAAGCCAATAAAATATTGTTCTTTTTGTAATATTAATAATTAAGACGCAACAATTTTTAAAGAATAATGATAAAAATACTATTGGAAATATTGAAAATAAAATATTAAAATAATTCAAGGAGTCCATTGTATAATTATATACAATTTTTAAAATTTTAAACACGCCGTAAATGTGAGACTTATTGAGCGGAAAAGTATGGTGATAGCGAAGTTTCATAAGAATATAATATTATAGTAACGTTGTAATGTAAAGTAAATATATATCGACAAAAAAAGCCTTAAAATTATTTTTAATATTTTTCAACTATGGCTTTAAATTATTTTACAAAAATACGTAAAATTAGACAAGAATGCCATAAGGTTGTCCCTCATACCCCAAAGCGTATTAAAAGGACCACAAAAACAATAAAATTCTATCACCTAACGCAGTTGCATTCTCATGAGTCGAACTCGAGACCATTAGTTAAGATATGAGATACCCCAACCATCTCACCTACATATTCGATAATTTTAAGGTCATATCTAAACCCTATAATGTCATCTCCATTATATACAAAAATAATTTTTTTGATAATCATGGGTAGTTTGACTAATTTGAGCACACCTCAACTAATTTATAAGACCGTGGAAGTTAACAACGAAGTGCAAAATCCTCTGAATTGGCCCTAAACGGTACCAATCAGATTTACTACCGGTATAAAACACAAAGATCCACCAACTAATATACCAAAATAATTGCAATTCATTTTATTTTTAATATATAAAATAAAATAATAAAACATTTTATAACAAGTATAAGTTATAAAAATTATTATATTTGAATATCTATGAAATAAATAATAAATTGATTTAATGTAATTACAAATTATAGAAAATTATTTTTAAAATACAAAATAGTTACTGGGATAGGAAAACATGAGTCCAAGAACCCGCCTAATCCTGACCCTTTATGGAATGATTTTTAATGGAATGAAGATGAAAATTTATTTTAAATAAACAAAATCTTCAAAAAACATACATGTCTTTTTCTTGAAAAGCAAAATGCATATGCTATAAACATTGTTTTTAAAAACACATTATTTTTGTAAAAAAAATTTCAATTAAGTTAGATTATATTTTTAAAAATAGAAAATTGTTTTTGAATTTCCACACAATGGTTTGATGAAGTATTGAAACTAATTTATTGAAAGCTTAATATAATAATTTTACCCTCCATCAAAGTTTGATATACTGATAAAAATATCATTTTTTATTATACTCGCAAAAATAACATATCAAGATAATGTAAATATATAAATAAAAGGTATTTTGTCCAAAACAAATTATTTAAAAAAAAAGGAAAAGTCACAAATATTGAATTATTTGATATATTTCAACCAAATGTTTCTATTAGTTTAAAAAGGGCTTAATCATTAAAAACTTAAAAGTTTCCACTTTGATTTTCAAGACATTGGATTATTTTGTTTTATTTTGTTGGTTTACGAAGTTTTAGACGGAAGAATGCGTATGTGAAATAAAAATTCGGGTTAGTTTGCGTGCCAAACTATTAACCTAAGCTTAATGTCGCCTCGGTCCGGTGAATGTGTTAGCGGCTATAAAGGTCGCTACTCCGCGGGCAACGCAAATGGCTAAGCAAAGGCCACTCCTATGATTACCGGTAATCGATTTCCTTCAGCTGCACAGATCACGCTTCTTCAAGAACTTATTTGTAGGTGAGTTTGGTGATATTGGCGTTGATAGTAAGTAGGATGATCCGGTGGGTATTTGATCAAATAAGAATTGGAAAAGGAAGAAGCAATTGTTGACAGCCATTAGAAGAAAATAAAGGTTTGAAGGCTGGTCTCAAACAGAGGAAGAAGTGATCCTCCCTCCCGCTTTAATACCATAAAACACATTAAAGAATAATAGCATGTCTTTGTATTGTCAGAGGATATATTTATACGGAAGATTGGGTCAATAGTTACCCATTTCAAAATCACCTGGGTACGGGGCGCTTTCTACAATCAAGAGATGATACAATTCCCACTAAATAAAAGAAAAGGAAACTAAATGAATGATATTTTCCTCTAATAATAATAATTTAAAACATGTTTCTAGTTAGAAACCCTTCAAGAATCATCAATCTGGGTGATAGCCTTCTCAATCAATTCCAAAGACTTGCATTTCCAAAGATTTTAGAAGTCTCGACTCATGTCGTCCCATCGCATAATGATTATAATAGCATGTATAAGTATAACATCCGATAACACTTCTAAGAAGATAACCCGAAAAAATGGCTTCATAATTATCCATGTGATAGTACTTCGTGATTCCGGTTTTAATATGGGAAAAGTATGAGTGAAGTTCCTGGTGAGGAAGGAAGGATATCAATTATATTAATAATGCAAGAGTACTCGATTACAAATGGGCTTCTACAAATCCTTAAAATCTCCTTTTTTTTTTCGGTTTAATGAACCAACTACATAACATTTCCTTCCTAATCCTTATTTTTACATGCTTCGGTATAAGCAATTAACAAAATAGTAGTTCGTGCTGAGGGGTGAAGTAATCGCTTAAACATATTGCATGCTCCATGGAACTCGGGTATGCAAAGTGAGCTCAAAAATTGTAAACCAAGAACCGGCAACCCGAGGAACATCTCGAGAGCTTGTGTCTGCAGGATCGAATCACAAATAATATTATACAAAGGCAAACAGAGCTTTGAATTCATGTGTTTGCATATATGCACGCTGATAACTCACAATGGATATCTCGCACAAGATGATAGTCTTCTTAAAGGTTCTTTTTCTTGTTTTTCCTCATTTTCAAGGTAAAATCATTTGCATTTGCAATCCCGTGGGGAACTCCCAACTTTCAAAAACCGAAATATGAAGATATAGTTTAGAAGAGAAAGGAAAGGAAAAGAGGGGAAAGGAACCTCGAAATTGAGAGAGAAACTGTGAAAAAAACATCAACATAAATTCTATCAACTTGTATCAGCCGAAAATGGTGAACAAGCTCGGGCCAAAGGTAAGCCTAGACATCGAGGAAAGCCGAGAAACCTAACCTCATCAAATCAACTCTTTTCCCCAACATGCGATCACAAAAGAGTTTTGAAATGGGATTTCCAAACATTGATTTTGGCTTTTCTCTGGTTCTCGGCTTTGCTCTTTAACTGATCTTACTCCTAAAGAAACCCGAGCCATTTAGCATTCTCACTATTATGACTTAATTAGTAAATGGAGTAAACACTCGAACAATATAACCACATTGCATTGCTCTCTCATTGATGTCTTCTCTCAGATCATTGTAATTAATATTGGTACACGCGATGCTTACCTCAGAATCCATCACATACTTCGATTTCACAACCCATTCAAGTCAGCAAGATCGTCTCGCTTCCTTCTCCCGGGGGCAAACTGAACCAGTTCAGCCTTTCCACAGCAGCATGAATGTCACAATCTTTTTTTTTTTTTTTTTTTTTTTGACAAGTATGAATGTCACAATCTTATGAGCAAAACAACCCGAAATCAAGATCATATAAATAAAAAAGTTTATCATATTCTATCTTAACGACGAAGTTTTTAGCATTCAACGTCATGGCTTTCTCCCACGCATTGACTCGGACTAATGTAATGAAACTGGTTAAGGATTCTTTAGTGCGTAAAAGTTTACAAGACTTCCAAAGTAAGCCAGTTCTTCACCGAGCTTTGAATTTAAGTCCTCGCCTTCCTTTTCTCTGATTATCTAACTCATACTGCTTTGAAACTTAACAAGTAACAAAACAAAGAAAAGATAGAAAAGTCGCAAAAAAAAAGTCCTAACATTCGCCATTTATTCAGGAAGAAGTACTCCACCTCATACTTACACTGAGCTATAATGAGGAACCCTTGAGAATAGTCAGAACTTTGTCCTTTTTGTTTCTCCTCATCCCAGTACCCATTAATATGATATCCGCAGAAATCTGCAAAGTTCTTGTTATTAAGTTATTGATCGTATTAAGAAAGTAAAAACAATCGCACAAACAAATCGAACGTTGCAGCATTTTTTGAAGAGTGAGAGAGCCAAAGGTATCTGGTGTATGTTTGAGCTCACCTGAGTTGAGTTCTTTTAGCCGCATCGACCGATGCTTTGGGTATCCATGCATGTATGCTTCAACTTCATGTCCAGTGTTATCGAGGTATGAATCAGCAGAAACAACAGAATTAATTCAGCCACAAGTATACAACTTTTCGTGTTTAGAAGAGAGATTTCGCTTTATGTTACAACAATCAAAAGTGGCTTAGACCGCTTAAGGCTGCACTGAGGAAGTTCCCTACAATCAAACAAAGCACACTCAACTCGAATGACAAAGAAGAGGCGATATGTTTCATTTTATAGCTCTTAAAGGAGGGTAAGAATCGGACCTGATCCCGTACAGGGTATTTTTGAACTCGAGGAGGTTACTGTCACTATCCCAATGAAGCTTACTATCCGAGCTGCATAATATCCCCTACCTACATCCTAGCCAAGCTAAAGAGTCCACTAAAGAATTCGTATATCAATACTTTCATACTGCATATGCCCAAGTCCACAAATCAAGAAGTTAAATAAGAACATTTTAGTAAATACTACCTCGATAAGGACCTCTAAGATTACGAAATGAAAAATGCAACTTATCGATATGGCAAACTTAACCCAAAAAAAAACACAAATGGATTATTTCAGGCAACACAATGAAAAAATGCCCTAAATTTTCCATAAACAACTTATAAAGGACTTCTATCCGGGTAACCCGCCTGAGCTCATTTAAAAACACCATCTCTAAGGTAAAACACATTAATATGCAATTTCAATTACAAATCATGAGACTTGATGATTATTTTTTAATGATTTCAAGGATCTTACATCGATATGGTGAATACAGACCCCATCCAACCTTTGGTAATTTTCTTCACACAACACGTGCATCTACCTATGTCCAAAGGCAAAGGCCACATAACAAGGACCTGAAAAACACAAAATCCCCACATATCACAACCTCTTACAACACAAACACACACAAAAAAAAAAAAAAAAAAAAAAATGAAAAGAAAACCAAACTGCACTATTCGCAGCAGGGATCAGAGGAAGCAGGTCGCCTCAGACCGAAAAGTCCTAAACATGGGAGGAGGAGTTGAAGGGAATTGAGGATGGTGGAAACTGGGTGGAAGGAACGGAACTTCCCCGCAAAATCAACACCCTTTTGAATCATCATTAATACACCATTTGACAGTTAAATCCAAAGCAAGAAGAGGGTCTGTCCCATAAGGACTAAGAAAACAGACCTCTCCTTCAAATTTCGAAGTTGAATGCGGGTTCGAGCTTTAGCAAGGGGAGGACCAAATCCAAGACAACGGGAGCAAACAAGATGAGTCCTCGCAGTATTTGCGGCAACATAATGGTATCGCCCACCCATTAATATCTCTCCTCAAGTATACTCATCCATGGCTCTTTGCCATCTCCCATATGGCACATACTTCAATATCAACAACAACATCATACAAATGTTAGTCCAAACCAGAATCTGAATTGTAATAGAAGGAAATGTAATACATGGTCATAGTATTGTAGTACCTTGATGACCACAACATGGTCAGGAGGCTGCCCAGGCTCATACAAATATCAATATATAAAAAGATCAACATATATCAATGAGTCCCACAAGATGGAGTCTTTATATTTATCTTAGAACGGCGCCTAGAATACACAGCCTGTTGGGCAATACGGTCCCGTGGAATATGAAGCTAACCAGGTAAACTCTAAGAATGTTACAACTAATAAACTCAGTGGTACCTAACAAAGAACCCCATGATGGATCCAAAACCATTTTCCTTTTTATTGCAACTCATAAGAGGTATCGGAGCCGCAATAATATGACTCCTAAATCATTCCAGACCATAATCCCACCTCGTTTCCATAAACCTAAAGGGCTGAAAATTGAAAACTGTTGTTTGGTTTAATGGAGAAACAATCCTGACTCGGCTTCCTATCGTCAACTTGAGCTGGAATATGTGGCGACTCACACATCAAGATACACCTTATGTACATAAGTTACCCCATAATGGTCTCTTAAATTTCCAAGCGCCATTAGAGACCCCCCCGCAAATAGTGACAAACCCCCAAAAGTTCAAAAGCCCGAAATCCCAAGGGTTAAATTGCAATAAACCGAATCCCCCGTAACAAAATATCAACACACTCATTGTTCTTTAAACCCTATAGCCAAATTCTCGGCAGATCTCTTAGTCTGAGAGTGTCTTGATTATGGTAATATGCCCGGGGAAGGAATGCAGCCAATCAGGAGATTCCTCCCTGGAGCTGCCCATCTTGACTTTTATGATGAAAAAATACCGGCATCCACGGACGGCCTGGCTCTCCGAAAAACCGCCCTCGACGTAAAACAAGGGTCCACTCACCATGATCGCTATTTAATAAGAATCTGAAAATCCGTAATAGTCAAAAGATTCAAGATTACGTAATTCTATCAAGAACAAGCACGTAAAAATTTGGAGTAAATGTAACCCCTAAGCAAAACCTAGATGGTAAATTTAACCGTAGCAAGAAGAATAAAGGCCGCAATCCAAGCCCATCGTGCGGTGGTTCAAAAGTGGGAGTCGCAACCAACCTGGCACCATGCCCCGAGCCATGGAACAAGAATTCCGTGATCATTGTAGAGGATTTCACCACTCTTGAAATCTGCACTCTCTCGCTGAGAAAAAAGCTTAAATCCGAAAATAAGTTTAAAATGATAATAAAACTTTGAGGTGAAGGATGTCTTCCATCTGAGGAACTCACCATCACAACAGAGATCAAGTAGGGAAACCTAAATTCGAGCATCGCAATTTCTACACACAAAGAGAAATGGAGAAGTCCTAACAAGAACAAAACAATGCGAAACATGAAGCTGAAATTCAAGTGAAAAGCATAAAGAATAATGCCCTCTTCCACTCACTTTCTGGGGAACAAACGAAAATCCCTGGGCACAACAAAAACCTCATTACTGTAACTGAGAGAGTTAGCCCTGCTTTTTAGTAGGAAAATTTTCTGCTTTTCTATTCAAACTTTTCGAAAACAAGGAAAAACGCGCTTAGTTACGGTAGAATAAGACGAAACAAATTTTTGAAAACAAAGAAAATGAATTCACTATTTCAACATTTTATATATGAATCGAACAGTAAAGTCGCTTTTCCTTCTTTTCGAATTAAATTCAACCAAATTCAACCAAATGGGGCTGGAAAATGAAAACGATTTTCAACCAAATTCAAGTACTAAACGTATTTTCCTAAAATGAAAAACTGAAGATTAGAATACATTGGTAATTTTCATATTCTGAATTTTGGATAGAGTTGAAAATTTTCATGAACTAAACGGGGCCTTACCCACCGAGTAGAGAGGAGTAATCCACAGAGAGACAATAAAGCTCCGGCCAGGGCTCATGATATATATATATACACTTAAAAATATGTGAACTATTTTTCTTTTTGGCGTATAAAACTTTATTTACAATGTAGTAAACTCTATGGGTTGTCTTTGAAAATTGAGTTAATTCTCACATTTTTTTACTTACTATTTCAAATAAGTTTTATTTAGTTTAACTCACAATATAAAAATAATTTAAGAATTTGTGTGTTTCTAAGTAATTTGATTTATATTTGATTTTTTAAAATATTTCATTTGACAACTAAATATAAGAAATGTTATAAATAATGGTAAATAACCATTGGAGTTCCATAACAGTCAATGACCATATAAATTTCCATAACTGTGAATGATCATATGGATTCTCGTCATTAATGATCATAATTCATATTATAATTATGAGAACCCTATAAATATGAGTTTACTGTGAATGAATTTTGAACCCAAAGAATTTTATCTTTTCCTATTATCTCTCAATATCACATTTTCTCTTCACAGTTTTTCTTTATTTTTATAATACGTTATCAATACGAACGTTTTTCAAAAGGAAATCGAAAAAGTTCGATAAGAAACCAATAGTTTCAACTCATCTTGTAAGTTCGGAAAATCAAACTCGCAAACCTGTGTATCTTCCTATCTCCATCTCCAAATACTTCTTGTTAATTTCAATTTTAAAAATTACATGAATGGGTCGATGCCATGTTTTCATACCTATGAATTGATACTTAAGCCGTGAAGTCGGGTATCAGATCTATCTAGCACTCAGGTAATCAAAACCCAGACACCACCACAACCGCACAATCTTGCACCCATGCCCACCAAGCCCTAGGTGTTCGTATACCCAAGCTTTGATACCAAGCTGTGATGTTGGTATCAAATGCACCATAAAATGTCATGGCCTAGGCCCATGCCCCATAAGCCTTAGGTATTCGTATACCTAAGTTCTAATACCAAGCTACGATACTGGTATCAGATGCACCATAAATGTCATGGCCCTACCATGCCCCCAAGCCCTAGGCACTGTGATACTAAGCCCGATACCGTCGTGCTGGTATCGCCTATGACACATGCCCATCAAGCCCTAAGTAATCGCATACCTATGCTCCGATACCAAGCTGTGACGCTAGTATCAAATGTGACGCATGCCCATCAAGTTCTAGAATCGAGACACCCATGCTCGAGATACCAGCCGCGGAACCTCAAACTCGTGGGTCTGGCTTCGACTAACTCCGTCAACGCTATTAAAACTCGCGACATCTGCAACCCGATACCGCACCAAGCATGTCCAATTTACTAGATCCATAATTTTAACAAAATCTGGACAGAAGTCCTTCGCACGGAGCTCTATCCAAAATTCAACCTGTACAAAATATAGCAACATGGCCCATCCTAGGCCAAATATAATACAATGACCTCACCGAGTCCACTCATGAGCAACAAAAATGACCACACAGGGTCCATTTATCCATATTCATTTTTAAACATACAAAATATTTAAATAATTCATAAGAGTTTAATTACAACACTCTTACAAATATTACACATTAGAACAAGATTGTTCCAAAACATTTTACAAAATGGTAAATAAGGCCATGTCGCCTTCACAAATGTGGCCTCGAATGAGAGCCGTCCACTGGTGTCTGTCCTGTACCTGAAATGTTTCTCATATAAGGTGAGCCACGCCTAGTAGAGTAAACTTCCTATAAGGGCTACTCCCCACCTAAGTGTACATGCAATGGTCGTGTTCACAATTCACATTCACATTCCAAGTAAAAACATGCAATTTCTACTATAGAATCCTACATGTCATGAAATGAGATGAGATTCAATCATGTACCATGCACTAGAGTCCTTACCGACTCACCTCTTACTCGAGTCCTTATCGACTCCTACCACACAATGCGATGTCAAAGTGTGATAAAACTCATCATTTGTGGATTACATTCAATGATCATTTTACAACAAAATTTATTTTGTTTTCAAACCAAAAGTTTTTTGATGTTACACTCAATGATTCATTATATTCAAACCATGTGTCTTTTTTGTGGGTAACGACTCGGGGTCTCACCGCAGTTTCACAAGCCTTCCTACACTTCTCTTCACGCGCTTTCATGGGGCTTGGACACATATGTATAACAAAAATAACTGGAAGCACCGAGGGATCTATCCCTGCTTGCTTTTACCCGACGCATATTTTCATTTTCATGTATGCAACCATGCGATCCGCAGAGACGCTGTCCACTGGGAGTCGCACTTAATCAAACACCAAACACAAAGTTGATTATAACCATGCACTCATACCCATTCTCATTGATGTCCCCTGCATATGTAATATGCAATGTGCCATTTCATGCCTATACTATATCACATATATGATGAATGCTATATGGACAATTCTACTCATGCATATCACCCATGTATCATGGACAATTATATCAATCAGCATAAAATTTCTAAACGATCACACATTTCATGTCAATATATTTGCGCACACATATATCAACATCAACAAGTCATCACCAATAAAGCAATGACACACTTTATCCTCTAACCCAAATTGTGACATGACATGTCCACAAATAGCCTACAAAAAAGCCATGCAATGGCCTTATCCATACACAAACTCATCACATGTCAATACATTAGATACAACATGCATTGACCTCCAATCAATTACCACTAAGCATGTCACTCAAACTCAATCAATGACAACTTGATCCTCAAGACCAACAGGCATAGAGATGTCCACAAAAAAATTCCACACACGTTTTGCATGACTAATGCACAGTTTCAAAACCCAGCTCATAAATTAGTCCCTCACAAATCCCAAAAATCCTGGATGACAAACTGGTTAAACAAATCTGGTTAGCAAAGACGGAAATGGACCATAACTTGAGTCGCACTGGGCCACCTGGGGTGGATCGTGGCCTACATCAAGTTTATAGATGCAACTATAATTTTCATGGAGAACACTAGTCCAAATTCCCTCTCCTTCCTAATCGGAAATCAGTCCCAAAATCTAGACAGTGTATGGGGTCAAAACAGGGTAGCTTGTGGTAGTCTCGAAAAATGGACCATAACTCGAGTTATAGAGGTCCAATTTGAGTGATTCAAAAACCTAACATCAAGTTCACCGATGCAACTAGAATTTCCATGAAGGAAACTAGTCCAATTTCCCCATTTTTCCCAACCAAAAATCAGTCCCAAAATCTGGACAGTATGTGGGGTCAAAACAGGGCATTATTCCCACATCCCCAAACTTTGCCCAACAGCCCCTTAGGGCAAAACACGACCAAACAGCCCTCAGTGGGCATAAAACACAAACCAAACAACCCCAATGAAAAATAAACCAAAGTAGGAAGAATCCCTATCTTTAGAGCGAATTAGGGAAGTCCCGTGGACACTTCCTAAACCCGAAACCTTTGATTTCCCGAACTCCTAGCTTGAATCCACTGCAAAATCCCGTATTTTCAGTACCCAAGCGTAGCCCTTGTCGAGTAAATGAACTTCGTTTCGCCCGATGAATTCGACGATTGCACTCCTTAGGATCAAAAGAGAAGTTTTGAAAACTCTTCCTCTCTCTCTCTTTCTCTCTCTCCGTAAGAACCACACCCAGAAATTGGAGCTCATCCCTCTCTCAAATTTGACTTATTCACTTATCCTTAAGTTTTAAAGACAAGGCCCACATCGCACCACATGTCCACACCTGGTCTAGGTCCGTTTATGGTGTGAAACAATTTATTTCGTCCCGGTTTAAGTTCAAATTATTTTAAAATGAACTTTACTTAATTTATTTTCCACTTTCGAGATTTTAATCAAAAATCCCATTTTTAGAGTCCATCGGATGCCCGTTGCCCCGAAAATCGTGAAAAATCCGACTATCATGGAATTCAACGAAATTCGTATGGGTAACTAGATTTCGTGAGATGAATCCAACGGTGAGGTCCATTTCGTCAGCCGAGATCTAGAAAAATTCCAAATTTTCAACTTGTACATTAGCAATAATTTACCGCTTTGGCCTTTTTTTGGGAAAAAAATCTCAACTTACCCGAGTTTTACATTCTTCCCTACTTAAAAGAATTTCATCCCCTAAATTAACACACACATACACATCCAAGCACATGCATATACAACAATCATTTAATACCAAATGACTAAAAACATACATTCATCCTCAAATGAGAAATAATAATTTGCACGCAAAGTGTCTTCGTGCTCCCATATTGCCTCTTCCACTCCTTGGTGTTGCCATAACACCTTCACTAGCCTCACAGTCTTGCATCGCAAAACCTGATCCCAACTATCCATAATATGCACTGGTCCCTCCTCGAAGGTCCCATCCTCATCAACCATAAGCTCTCCCTAATCCACTATAAGAGTCGGATCTAGGGTGTACTTCCGGAGTATGGAGATATGGAATACCGCATAAACACTCGATAAGCTTGGCAGAATAATTCACCGTGCAGAAACTCAGACCAACCATCTCGAGTACCCTCAAGGGTCCGATACTCGACGACAATTTTCCTCGCTTTACCAAACCTGACCACTCCTCTCTTAGGCATCACTTTCAAGAAGACATGATCACCCACCTCAAACTCTAGAGGTCGTTGGCATCTATCGGCATTACTCTTCTACCGGCTCTAAGCCGTGGGAAGATGCTTCTGTATCAAGTTCACCTTCTCAGATGTGTCTTTAACCAAATCCGAACCCGTGCAGGGTCTCTCTCCTACCTCCGTCCAACAAACCGGAGACCGACATGGCCTTCCATAGAGTGCCTCATAGGGTGCCATCTGTATGCTCACCTGATAACCGTTATTATAGGTGAATTGCACTAAGGGCAAATGCTCTTCCCAACTACCCTTAAAATCCAGGATGCATTCCCCGTAGTGATGTCCTCTCAGGTCCGATGGTCCTTTCAGATCAACCGGTCCGGCTCCCAGGATGAAAAAGGTTGTGCTCATCATCAACTGTGTCCCCATGGCTCTCTAGAGACTCTTCCAAAAATGAGCTGTAAACCTAGGATCCCGATATGATACTATGGATACTGGCACTCCATGTAATCGGACTATCTCTCGTATATACAACCTGCTGAAATCCTCCAATGTGAAGGTCATCTGCACAACTAGAAAGTGTGCTTACTTAGTAAGCCGGTCCACAATCACCCACACCGTGTCATGTCCTCGCGATGTCTGTGGAAAGTGAGTCACAAAGTCCATCGTGACATGCGTTACCACTTCCACCAGCCACCTCCAGTTGAGTAATCCCACTGCCTCTCTAAAGGCTTAGCCTTTAATTCGACACGTGAGACACTATCGGACGAAATCTCCAACGTGTATCTTCATCCCAAGTAATATTGGCGACGAAGATCATGGTACATCTTCGTGCCACCTGGATGCTCAGTAAAACGAAAGCAATGAAACTCCTTGAGAATCTTCTATCTCAGATCTGCTAACTGGGGAACCACAACTTTTCCCCTATATCAAAGACTATCATCCGTGTGAATGGATTAGCCTTCGTCACCTATACTCGTCTTTACCCGATCCTTGATGGACAATATCTCTGTGTCCTGTCCTTGGGACTCAATCACATTGCTTAGTAGGGAAGGCGTATCCACTAAACTCTCCAAGGTACCCTGCTTCTCCGATCACTCGTACTCACAAACTTAACCGGTCTCACACCCCAAGCATCCGCCACTCCCGGAAACCACACTAGCTAACACCCGAGACTTCACACGAGTGCATCGCCCACCGACCTCCGCTTTACTAGGTGGTAATGCTGCTTAAATCGTAATCCTCTAGATACTTCATCCACTTGCGTTGCCTCGTGTTGAGGTACCGTTGTGTGAAAATATACTTTAAACTTTTGTGGTTTGAAAACACCTCGAACTGTTCACCGTATAGGTAGTGGTGCCAAATCTTCAAAGTAAAGACAATGGCCGCCAACTCCATATCATGCGTGGGGTAACTCTACTCGTGGTTCTTTTTAGCCGAGAACCATAAGCCACGACCCTCATCGCATCAAAACACATCCCAAATCCATTACCGGAGGCATCACAATACACTGTACTCGTCCCATTCCGACTATCGTAATAGGAGCCGGCGGCCTCCTTTCACCTCCTAGAATGCCTTCTCACACAAGTCATTCTACTCAAACTTGACCTCCTTCCGCATCAATCTCCCAGGTGTAGAAGCACTCGGGAGAAGTCCCCACTTAATCTCTTGTAGTACCTTGCTAACTTAAGAAAAAACCCGCGCATTCAAGACCGATTTCGGTCTCTCCTAACTCATAACTGCCTCAACCTTCTCCGGGTCCACGGATACTCGGCCGATCTCCATGTGCCCAAGAATTTAATTTAGTAATCCAAAATTCACCCTTTGCCGAATTTGGCATACAATCGATGTTGTCTCAAGGTCCGAGAACAACTGGGCGACCCTATGATCCTCCCGCACTCGAGAGTAGACACAAGACGCCGTCCATGCGAAAACCACAACAAACCGATCGAGTAGTACCGAACACCCTATGCATAAGATCCATGAATGCCGTTGGAGACCTGCCTATCCCGAATGGCATCACCGTGAAATCGAATGCCCATACCGCGCCCGAACGCCGGCCTTAAGGATGTTTCGCTTCCCCAACTCTCAATTGATGATAACTATAAGATCTAGCCTCGGGAGTGTGACCCGCGCTCTCTCAATTGATCAAACAAATCATCAATCCTTGGCAAAGGGTACCTAATCTTGATAGTAGCCCTATTTAACTGCCGATAATTTATACATAGCCGAAGAGTCTTGTCCTTCTTAGCAAACAGAATCGAAGTGCCCCAAGGTGAAGTGCTCTGTCTAATAAAACCCTTGTTCAATAATTCCTGTAATTAGACCTTGAGCTCTTAGAACTCAACAGGTTCCATTATATGCGGTGTCCTAGAAATAGGCGATGTATCAAGGTGTAACTCAATGGTGAAGTCTACATACCTATACAGAGGTAATCCCGGTAGCTCTTCCGGAAAAAACATCCTCATACTCACAAACCACCTGAGGCAGACTCAACTCCTATCTTGCCTCGTCTTCCAGGGTAAGGCTTGCTAGCTAACCCATCAACTACCCGTGTCACCTAGAGTCGTACACGGCTCGGGGTAAAGCGTCATGTTTATCCCCCTGAAACATAACACAAATACCATTCAGTCTGTAGGTAGTATGTCACGCCTCTTTTACCATCTAACTTGTGATGCCCCCAACACGGGGTGCTCTGATATCACTTAACTTGTAACTTGTCACACCTCTTTTACTTTTTTTTTTTTTACCATACCATTAACTTGTTCATTCATGTACCATTAAACATTTATCTTGAAATATATTCTTGCTGGTAAATAATTACTAAAATATATTCAAAACTCCATAAATGGGGAGGTTCAACATATACAATTTTTACATTGCTTACAAAAGCAAACATATACAAAAAAATATATACCAAAAGGTCTTTAGTGGGCACCCCAGTGTGTGTCGTCTTGGTTGTCGATGTGGATTATCCCGTTTCTAATTTCGCTTCTCTTGTACTTAAACTAGATGAAAACACCCTTGCTTATAGCTAGTGGAAATAACACATGTGGATCGACCTCTAATAAGGTCATCGCACTTAGATTAACCGCATATGTAATCCTTTAACATTCATTTACATATACACATGTTTATTCATGTTTTGAATATATCATTTATAGATATGCTTCATATATGAGATTATTCATTTTATCATGTTTCATTCCATATCATCTTTCATTTACATTTTTGCTTTGCATTATCACTCGATATCGTATCATCACACGTGCTACAACGTTTACGCCTCATATTACGCTACTGCCATTCAGATATTCTTGGTCATTTATTTTATGTCTTCATGTCCTGAAATACCTTGTGTCGATTACTTAACTATAAGGACCCGATGTTATGCAATCATTGTATGAGACAATGAACTATAAGGTGACGGTTAGTGTTGTTAATACTGTACCTAGATAATGACATCTATAAGGGTCCGGTTGGCGTTGTTATCATCAGATGAGACAATGACACCTATAAGGGCCCTCGTATCGATGCTATCATTGTACAAGACAATGACCATCTATAAGTACTCAAAGGCTGTAGAATGACCTAAATCCAACCGATCAAGAATACCGTAGTCTTTTCTCCCTAATAGGTATACTCATCTATCCCTCTACTGTGCCTCTAAGCAACAATCTGCTTCTTTTATTTCATTTACAATATATATTCATATCCCTCAATAACTACTGTTATCTGTAGTAACTATAGGATATTTTTCTTATCATTTTCGTGATGCATCTTTATTATTCTTCTATTATTTAGACATTTATACGTTTTTCTATATGCCTTCATTACACATTTATCTTTTCATCCCTTAACCAAGGAATAACACTACATTTAAACATATTAGCAAATGAGGGCAAGAAACAATGTTTGCCCAACTACCGGATCGCCGAGGCGACGAGGTATAGAACATTTTTCATATAATTGTTATACTTGTACGAACTCTTTCATTCACTTATTAGGATCCTCATTAGTCCAATGGATGATTGTTAGAATTAACGGAAGAGATGAACTAAAACCAGACTTGTAGTGGCACGCCTAGGCGGAGCAATGTTATCGCCTAGGCGACCGTAAAATCTCAAAAATCAAGCCTCGGTTCGCCTAGGCGAGCCCACACCTAGGCGTGCATTCCTCTCGCCTTAGGAGTAGGGTGTTCAAGTTGAAGTATTAAATGGCTGATTCGCCCTTTTCACCGGAAATTTCCTTCTAAACTACAACCAACTCAACCAAAAACACATTTAAACCATAACACCCATCTCATACCAATCAACAACATTCCTAGTAGGATTTTTCCTACGCAACTTAAACAAAAAGAGATTTATGGTAGTTCCATACCAAGGAGATGTTCCAAACTTATGTAGATTCCATAACTTTGCTTTTCTTCTTCTTTTCTTCTTCCTTCTTCCTTCTTCTTCTCTTCATCTCTTCTCCCTTTCTTTTTTTTTCCTCTTTCTTCTTCCCTCTTAACGTGAACTCCTAGCCTTGACACCAAAATGAGATATTGTTGGTTTTATCTCATTTTGGAGTTAAGGCCATGTTTGGCTTAACAAAATTTGATTTAAACTTTACCTCTTGCATTTAGGTCCTTCAACTCTCTATTATTTACAATTCAATTTCTCAATATTTCCACTTTATCATATAATCTTCATAAATTATGACCCTTGGGTCCTGAATTGGTAAATTACTAATTTACCCTTAACTCTTGTATTAATTTCGGATTTTTCTTATTTTATTTTTAGAATTATTTTATTCCAAAAAAAATATACATTTACCAGATATACCCAAAACATATATAAAACCGTCAGATATAATTGGGTGTGCCAGCATAGTAACCTTCCTACGATCATAATCAATGATGACTCGGTGTGCCGTCAACCAGTCCATCCTAAGGATGAAATCAAACTCCGACATGTCCATGACCCTTAGGTCCACAATGAGTAGAATCCCTAAGATCTCTAACTCATAATCCCGACATATCGATCAACACTCACCCTAGTTCCTAGGGGAGAACTCACATACACGATCTCTTTCCAAGGTTTCCAACCTTAAGCCCAACCTTTCACTAACTCTCAACACTTGCTCTCTGAATGTTCACAAGATTGGTCACTCCCTCTCAATGGCCATAGCCGGCCTTTGGACCACCAAGTCCGTGGTTCAGAGGGGAGAAGTCCTACAATTCACTGATGGGTAATTTCGACCATCATCAAATCTCACTTCGCCATGTCCGTACACATAATCAATAACGAAATGAGCATCTACTAGAACTTAGCCACGTATTCGAGCACTATCATCGTTCCTTGTTTCAGTTCTAGGAACTCCCGAGCTTTTGCATGTCGAGAAGACGTCAGGAAATATTTGTCCATGAAGAGCTCACGGGACTCTTCCCATGTCATTGCCTCCAAGTTCCTTGAGGCTTTGACCCAATCCCGCCATACTTGGAATTCGCCCTCTAGTTGGAATGCAACTAGCCTTATCCTAGTGGCATCGGAGGTGATCTCCATAAACTTTGAGATCCCTCTCCTTGTCTAACTAGTAGTGCATATGCCAACTACTAATAGACCTCACATCCTGAACTAATCCGTTCATTCATTTTCCGAACCCCTAAGGTTATGTTTTCTAACCCTAGTGTTCCTCTTTTACCATGCATATAATTCACACAACACATAACACACAATCATGTAGCATATTAGCGCATAAAACATGAAATGCACTATGAATGCAATGGTTTTAACCCATACTATCAAGTCCCAGTAATCAGACACTACTCCCCGATACCAAGTTGTGAAGCAAGTACCAAATCTATCGTGATTAATCAAGTAATCATAAACCCAGGTGACCGTACCATAATCGCATGTGCACCCATGCCCACCAAACCCCAGTGTTCGATTCTAAGTCATGGATGGTCAGACAGATAAGGACCTGATAATGTCACGGGCTTGTGCCCCACGCTCTTTGGGGTTTTAGTGGTTCAGATACCCAAGCTCGATACCAAGTCATGATGTTTGCATTAGATGCACCATAAATGTCATGACCTCAGCCCATGTCCCTCAAGCCCTAGGTATTCAGATATTCAAGCCCGATACCTGCCAGGCCGGTATCGCGCTATGACACATGCCCATCAAGCCCTAGGTAATCACATACCTATGCTTTGATACCAAGTTGTGAGGTTGGTATCAAATGTGACGCATGCCCATCAGGCCATAGGTAATCGCATACCTATGCTCTGATTCCAAGTTATGACGCCTCAAAAGCTGGGGGTCTATTGACCAATCGTCAACTTGTGGAAAACTCGTGGATATCGGGTGACCCGATACCGCACTGTTATGTTCCATTTACCGGGATCCATAATTTTAACAAAAATCAGACATAATATCCTTTGTACGGGAAGCTCTATCCAAAATCCAACCTGTACAAAATATAGCAACATGGCCCATGGGAGGCCCAATAAAATACAATGACCTCATTGAGTCTACTCATGCGTAAAAAAAATGACCACACAGGGTCCATTTATCCATGTTCATTTTAAACATACAAAATTATATTTAAAAAAATTCATAAGAGTTTAATTACAACACTCTTACAAATATTACACATTAGAATAATATTTTTCCAAAATATTTTACAAAATGGTAACATAGCAACATGTCGACCTTCTTCACAACGCGGGCTCGAATGAGGCCGTCCACCAATGTCCGTCCCGACCCGAAATGTTTTCATATAGCTAGCCACGCCCATCAGAGTAAACTTCCCACATGGCTTACTTCCCCACCTATGCACATGCAATGATCATGTTCACACCATATCCACATTCCAAGTAAAAACATGCACTTCACTATGGAATCCTACATGCCATGAAATAAGATGAGACTCCAATCTCATGTTCCATGCACCTTGAGTCCCACTGACTCACCTCTTACCCAGTCCCATCGGAACCTACCATACAATGCGATGTCAAAGTGATAAACCCATCATTTGTGGATTATATCCACGATCATTTTACAACAAAATTCATTTGTTTTCAAACCAAAAGCATTTTGGATGTTATACCCCAATGATTATTTATATTCAAAACCATGTGTCTTTTTTGTGGTAGCGACTCCTGAGCTCCCCACCTAGTTCATAGTTTCTCCCACACTTTCTGGCTGTGCTTTCACCGCTTGCCAAGCATATGTATTAATAAAAATAATCCGGCTTTCTACCCGAGGGGATATCTATCCCTACTCATATTACCCGACACATATTTTCATTCTCATGTATGTGCAACCGTATGACTGGGCTGACGTTGTTCCACCGTATTGAGCCCACCTAATCAAACACCAAACACAATATTGATTATAACCATGCACTCACACCCATTTTATGCGATGTCCCCGTGTATATGCAATGCGATTTGTCATTTCATGCCTATACCATGTCACATATATGATGAATGCTATATGGACAATTCTAATCATGCATATCACCCATGTATCATGGACAATTATATTAATTAACATAAAATTTCCAAACGATCACACATTTCATGTCAATATATTTGCGTACACATATATCAAGATCAAGTAATCAAATTAATTCATAATGTCAGTACTTTATCCTAGGACAAATTGTAACATAACATGTTCAAGGTAGCTCTACAAACAAGCCATGCAATGGCCTTATCCATACACAAACTCATCACATGTTTCAATACATTAGGACACACATATTGACCTCCAATCAATTACCACCAAGCATGTCACTCAAACTCAAGCAATGACAAATTGATCCGCATCTCAATTCATGGCATAGAGATTCCCAATAAACATTCAGGCACACAACAAGCCATATTAGACCACATAATAGTTCTAAACTCGCCTGTAAACTAGTCCCCTAATAGCTTCCAAAACTGGACACAAAACCATTAAACAACCTAAGCCGTAGTAGTATTTCCAGTGTGAAATTGACCATAACTTTTGAGTTGTACTAGTCTAATTTGGGTGATTCAAAAGCCTCACATCAAGTTTACAGATGCAATATAATTTTCATGGAAAGACTTTAGTCCACTTGAACTGTAATAGTCCCTGAAAATCTCGGATACAAAGTAGACACAAAAGAGGGCTCGCATGTGTGATTGAAAAATGGACCATAACTCAAAGAAGTCCAATTTGAGTGATTCAAAAGCCTAAATCAAAAGTTCATCGATAATCATAATTTTAAGTGAAGGAAACTAGTCCAATTTCCCCATTTTTCCTAATCGAAAATCAGTCCCAAAATCTGGACAGTATGTGAGGTCAAAACAAGGCACTATTCCCACATCCCTAAACTTTGCCAAACAGCCCCTTGTAATGTGACAGCCAAACAGCCCCTTAGGGCATAAAACACAAACCAAATAAATTCTTAGAATTCAAAATAAACCAAAGTAGTAAGAATCTCTACCTCGAGCGTGTAAGAAATTCCCAGAAGTCCCGTGACGTCTTAAACCCAAAACCTTTGATTTCCTGAACTCTTCGCTTGAATCCTCGGTGAAATCCCATGTTTTCGGTACCCACGCGTAGCTCTCGCTTCTAGTTAGGGACAAATTTCATTCCTTGGCCCGACGACCCGATCACCTAACTCCGTAGACAAGCAGGTGTTTTTGAAAATCTTTTCCTCTCCCTTTTCTTTCTCACCGTAAGAACCACACCATGAAATGAGCTCCTCCTCTCTCAAATTTGACTTATCTAACTTATCCTTATGTTTTAAAGACAAGGCCCACATTGCGCCATGTGTCTACTCCTGGTCTAGGTCCGTTTCTGCTCTAAAACAATTTATTTCGTCCCTGTTTAAGTTCAAATTATTTTAAAATGAACTTTAATTAATTTTTTTTCCACTTTAAATATTTTTCTCAAAAATCTTGTTTTTAGAGTCCATCTGACGCCACATTCAAAATCATAAAATCCGACTATCTTAATTCAATGAAATTCGACCTGCAATCCAGATTCATAAACAAATCCAACTAAAGGTAGGTCCATTTCATCATCCGACAGATCTAAAAATCTAATTTTTGCAATTTGTACATTTAATTCATTAATTTATCGTTTTTTCTCTTTTTCAAAAATTCAACTTACCCTATTTTACAGATTTTGTTATCCAAGAATGATTTGTAAAAAAAACTAAAGAATAAGTCATTTTAAGAGGAATATTTGTTCTTGGTGTACAAAGAACCACAATGTACACCAAAGTTGTACAATTGATAAAACTCACAGGCTCATAAATTACAAAGATTGTTTTAAGTGAATAATTACATGCATATAACAAAGAAGAAAATAATACTATAGAAATAAAAATAAATAAATAACTTTTTTCAAAAAAATGATACTACACTATGAATATTAATTCTGAGTCCTTACTTCTGGTGATTAAAATCTAAATGGTGCTCCTACTTTTCATTAATTAGATCGTTCTATTATAGAGAATGCTCCATCAATATATAGAGAGATATAGAGAGAGAGAGAGAGAGAGAGAGAGAGAGAAAGAGAGAGAGAGAGAGAGAACCATATTTTTTAACTGAGTTAAACTTTTATTCTCTCACACAAATGTTTATAATAATCATGCTTTGATATTTTGATAATCATTATTATATGAAGATCTATATCATAGTGAACATCTTGACAATTTCTCACATACAAGGGTGTCCTATCCTAGTAAATGCACTCGCCTTTCATTTCCTAAAATCAAATGCCATTCATGATTTAATACTTGCTCAAAATAAAATTCCCTTCATCAAAATTACGGCTGTGTAAGCACCATACAAGATGTCGCCTAGCACGAGCACTCTAAGCCAAAACAACCCACCTAACTCCAAGGGTATTTCACCATGGAATTGGAAGGTGTTGTTTTCAACATGTGGTGAGAGGGACCCAACTAGTCCATAAGAGGGTAAACTTAATGCTATCACTTTATGGATGGATTAAGACTGATTCCATATTTGAATTTTCCATGCTTCCAAGACCCTTGTTCATCTAGAAATGCTTGTTTGATAGCAATGACTAGGAATAGGAATAGGAATAGGAATATATACTTTTTGTGAGTGTTGGGACCTCCACACAGCATGCAAAGTCCAAGGATGTGCTTGGTTGACATCCACACACTATAATTTTTATGTAGCTTGACTTTTGCGAGATTGGTTCTGTTTCCGTGGAAATCGACAACATCTAGATATCATTCAGCCAAGAGAACTAACTATGTGAGTAGTGACGAAACCAGAAAATATAGTCAAAGAAATTATAAATATTTTCAAGAGGGGTATGATAGTATAATGGCTAAGCCCTATGTATGTCCGTCTCTCAGATACAAGGACACATAATCACTTTCGATAAATGTTAAATGAATCGATCAAGTATGCGATTAATTTCATTATCGTGCCATTAATTTCAACACCAGACATAAATTTAGGTTATGTGATTGATGAATGAAAAACAATATGGATATCTAGAAATAACATGTGAGCCAACACAGCTCTCATAAACTTAGACCATCTTAGTTAAGGATCTTAACATCAAATTTAAGATGTCCAAATCAAGTTGAGAGAGAAGGAAAAGGAAATTGGTTAAGATCTTGTTGTCCAAGAATGATTTAAAAAAAAAACTAAGTTAATGTTTTTCTCATTTTAAGAAAGAATATACTACGGCAGACAAAGAACTACTCACAAGACACCAAAGTTGTACAATTGATAAACCTAATAATTATAAATTACAAAGATTGTTTTATGATACTACATGGCTATAACAAAGAAGAAAATAATAATTATAGAAATAAATAAATAAATAACTTTTTTTTTTCAAAAAAAATGATTTTACACTAAGTAATATTAAGTGAGTCCATTTTGTGACTTAAAATTTACATCGTGCTCCCAGTTTTCATTAATTAGAGGTTCTATATATAGAGAATACCTATCAATATATATATATATATATATAGAAAGAGAGAGAATCATATCTTTTAACTGAGTTAAACTTTAATTCTCTCACACAAATGTTTATAATAATCATGCTTTGATATTTTGATAATCATGAAAGTAATATATATGAAGATCTATATTATAGTGAACATCTTGACAATTTCTCACATACAAGGGTGTCCTATCCTAGTAAATGGATGGTCTCTTTCATTTCCGAAAATCAAATGCGTATTCATGATTTCCATTACTCGCTCAAATAAAAATGTCTTCATCAAAACATTTATAGTGGTAAGACCATAATGGAAGATGTCGCTTAGCACGAGCACTCTCGGCTAAAACAACCCACCTAACTCCAAGGGTATTTCACCATGGAATTGAAGGTGTTGTTTTTCTACCATGTGTGGTGAGAGGGACCCAACTAGTCCATAAAGAGGGTAAACTTACCCAATCACTTTACATGGATTAAGACTGATTCCATGCCTCCAAGACCCTTGTTTATCCTGAAATGCTTGGTTGATAGCATGACTAGGAATAAGAATAGGAATAGGAATATATACTTTTCAGGAGGCGCTTCGACCTCCACATAAGATGCGTGAAAGTCCTGTGGACGTGCTTGGTCGACGTCCACACACTATAATTTTATGTATTTCTTGACTTTTGGGTTTATAGATTGCTTGCTCGCGGAAAATGACAAGATCTAGATATCAATCTGCACCAAGAGAACTAACTATGCGAGTAGCGGGAACTGTAATAAATAGTCAAAGAAAGTATAAATATTTCAATAAGGGTATGGATAGTATAATGGCTAAGCTTGCTATGTAAATTGGCCATAGATGTGCGCACATAATCACTTATGTACAAATAAGAAATTAATGTATTGTTATGTGATTAATTTCATTATCGTGTTATTAATTCATTATTTCATGCCATTAATTTCAACACTGCATTAGATACTAGGTTATGTGATTGATGAATGAAAAATAATATAGATATCTAGGAAATAACATGTGAGCTTCAACACAACTCTCATGAACTTAGACTATCAGATATAGACTTTAACATCAAATTTAAGATGTCCAAATCAAGTTGAGAGAGCAGAGAAGGAACTTGTTAGACTATCATATTCATGAATGATTGAAAAAAACTAAAAGAATGTTTTTCTCTATTTTAAGAGGAATATATGATTCTGCAGGTACAAAGAACCACTATGTACACTTTAAAGTTGTACAATTTATAAAACTCAATAAGCCTCATAAATTACAAAGATTGTTTTAAGGGAATAATTACATGCATATAACAAAGAAGAAAATAATAATTATAGAAACAAAAATAAATAAATAAATATTTTTTCAAAAAAATGATATTACACTAAGTAATATTAAGTGAGTCCATTTTGTGACTTAAAATCTATATGGTGCTCCTAGTTTTCATTAATTAGACGTTCTATATATAGAGAATACCCTTCAATAATATATATATATATACAGAGAGAGAGAGAGAGAGAGAACCATATCTTTAACTAAGTTAAACTTTAACTCTTCTCACACAAATGTTTATAATAATCATGCTTTTGATATTTTGATAATAATGAAAGTAATATATATGAAGATCTATATCATAGTGAGATTCTGATAATTTCTCACATACAAGGGTAATCCTATCCTAGTAAATGGATGGTCTCTTTCTTTTCCGAAAATCAATGGCGACCATGATTTCCATTACTCGCTCAAATAAAAATTTCTTCATCAAAAATTATGAAGGGTAAGACCTCATAATGGAAGATGTCGCCAAAGAGGAGCACTTAGCCAAAATAGCCCACCTAACTCCGAGGGTGCCTCACATTGAATTTTGAAGGCGTTTGTTTTTCAACATGTGATGAGAGGGACCCTACTAGTCCAATAAGATAGGGAAAACTTAATGCTATCACTTTATGGATGGATTAAGACTGATTCCATATTTGAATTTTCCATGCTTCCAAGACCCTCGTTTATATGGAAATGCTTGGTTGACAGCAATGACTAGGAATAGGAATATGAATATATATTTCTCGCGAGTGTCTAGACCTCCAAGATAGTGATAAATCTATGACATGTTTCGTCGACGCCCACACACTATAATTTTTATGCAACTTGACTTTTAGCGTATAGATTGGGTTTGCTCGTGAAAATGACAACATCTAGATATCATTGAGCCAAGAGAATCACTAACTATGTGAGTAGTGACTGAACTTAAAAATATAATCTAAGAAAGTATAAAGATTTCTTCTATGAGGGCAGAGAGCGGTCATAAGTCTTCTATAGCTCCTCGCCTATATGTGCGGCACATAATCACTTTCAGATAAATAAGAAATAAACGTAATTTTATGTGACACTTCATTGTCGTGCCACACTGTCTCTAACATCCGACATAAATTTAGGGGTTATGTGATTGATGAATGAAAAAGAATATGATATCTAGAAATAACATGTGAGCCATATTTCTCATGAACTCTACCATCGTATTTAGGATCTTAACATCAAATTTAAGATGTCCAAATCAAGTTGAGAGAGCAGAGAAGAAAATCGGTTAAGATCTTGTTGTCCAAGAGTCGACTCGAAAAAATCTAAAAGGAATCGTTTCTTTCATTTGGTAGTAGAATATATGGTTCTCAAAATAAAGAACCACTATGTACACCAAAGTTGTACAATTTATAAACTAATAAGGCTTATAACTTACAAAGATTGTTTTAAGGGAATAATTGCATGCATATAACAAAGAAGAAAATAATAATTATAGAAACAAAAATAAATAAATACCTTTTTTTTCAAAAAAATGATATTACACTTAAGTAATATTAAGTGAGTCCATTTTGTGACTTCAAATCTACATCGTGCTCCTAGTTTTCATTAATTAGAAGTTCTATATATAGAGAATGCTCCATTTAATATATATATATATATATATATATATATATATATATATATATATATATATATATATATATATATATATATATATATATAGAAAGAGAGAGAGAGAGAGAGAGAGAGAGAGAGAGAGAGAGAGAGAACCTATATCTTTAACCGAGTTAAACTTAATTTCTCACACAAATGTTTATAATAATCATGCTTTGATATTTTGATAATCATGAAAGTAATATATATGAAGATCTAGTATTATAGTGAACATCTTGACAATTTCCTCACATACAAGGGTGTCCTATCCTAGTAAATGGATGGTTCTTTCACTCGAAATCAAATGTGTATTCATGATTTTAATACTTGATATGTTAAAAATAAGATGATGACAAAAACATTATGAAGGGTAAGACCATAATGGAAGATGTCACTAGCACGAGCATCTCTTAGCCAAACAACCCACCTAACTCCAAGGGTATTTCACCATGGAATTGAAGGTGTTGTTTTCAACATGTGGTGAGATGGACCCTACTAGTCCATAAGAGAGTAAATTTAATGCTATCACTTTATCGATGGATTAAGATTGATTCCATATTTGAATTTTCCATGCTTCCAAGACTCTCGTTTATTTGGAAATGCTTGATTGATGGAAATGACTAGGAATAGGAATAGGAATAGGAATATATACTTCTGTGAGTGTCGAGACCTCCACACAACATGCAAAGTCCGAGGACGTGCTTAGTTGACGTCCACACACTATAATTTTTATGTAGCTTCTTGACTTTTGGGCATATAGATTGGGTTTGCTCGTGGAGAAGGACAAGATCTAGATATCATTCAACCAAGAGAACTAACTATGTGAGTAGTGACTGAACCAGAAAATGTTATCAAAGAAAGGAGAAGATAAGAGGGGTATGATAGTGTAATGGCTAAGCCCTATGTGTAGTTCCTCAACTTATATATAAAAGTGGCACATATATACATGATCAATTTTTAAGTAATTTTTTCTATACAATATATATATATATACTATTTATATATTTTTTCTATAATTTAATGATTTAAGTTTAAGTCATTTGTTTGTAGAAATTCTACAAATGCCCATGTCTTACGCAAAGAAAAGAGAGTAACTTCGGCAAATGAAGGCCCCATTAATTATCAAAAGCCAAAGTCTGAACTCCATTATGGAAGTTGAACCTAATTTTCACTATTGATGCATGTACATAAAGTCAAGTCATCTATTGAATTGTGAAATAAAACCAAAGAAGAGAACGACTCACTTTCAGACAAATAAGAAATGAACGTGAATGTTCATTTTATAGCTCTAATCTATATATGTTCGTTGGAAACGAGGGCTTCAATAATTAATCCAATGGAGTATGAAGGCATTAGCAACTTCCTCAAATAACCAAAAAAATTATCATCTTCTTTTATAAATTTTCAACATATGCATGATTAAATATTTTAAATTATTTTTTTTGGTTTTATCTTCGCTTGACTAGCAAATAAGAATAGCACCATCTTCAAGCAAGACGGTCAAAAAAATAAAATAAAATAAAATAATTATCATGTTTGTGAAAGTTATTTCCTCTAATATTTTTTCATACAAATCCCTGATAGAGAAGTTCATGGATTCTTCCTTTTATCTCATCCAGCTTATTGGATATTTCCAAAGGTAAAGCAATCATGTTCTTAAAAGTGCAAGGACAAATCTCCTTTTTAGTATCAAGAAAATTAATCGATGAGGACCCCCATATATAAATACAATGGACCCTGTATATAATTTAAAGTAGACCCATACACGAACCACACAATGAATGTATCATAGTGAGAAAATGATCACACTTATACAATGACTATATAGTTGTTTCGATCACACAAATTTAAAAAAGATCCTATATATAATGGACCATATATGAAGAATGAAACATAGTGAGAAATTGGTCATGTATATACAATGGATTAGATGGTCTATGACCATGAGTGAGAAATAATCTATTACAAAAATTTATACTCTTTGAAATTATTGAGTGATGATAGATACTTGTGGAGAGGATTTAAAATTTTAAAAAATTAAAAAATATATAAGAAAATAGACACATAGCAATATAGGGTCACATGATTCAACAATGTAGTTATGTACATGATTGAGCTAGAAAACCTTATAATAACAAACCATAACCCTCAAAGAACTAATTTAAGTAATTTACAAACTTTACTATAGAAGAACTAAGTTAGTGCAAAGAAAGAAACAATTAACTTATGAGGCACAATTTGTCAGATTTAGTAAAGGTTGGTCTTCAAAAGTAGGTTTTTATTGAACTATAGCACCGCAAAAAACATAATATTACTTACAATTTATTACAACCTCGATTACAAGTTAAGTAACAAATGTATTAGGAAAATTCTTATTCTTTTCTCGTATGGCCATCAACTCGGCTAATGATGTTTAGTATTGTTGCTAACACTTGATATTGTATGTTCCATAGAAGCAAAAAGGATTCGAGGCAATTAAATTGTCTTCTTCTTCCAACATCCCAATCACAATTTTCATGGAAGGGCGATCTATCGGATACCATTGAATACACCAAAGCCCTATGATGCTTAATTTCTTTGCTATTTTAATATCATTTTCTTCCTCAATTCGAATGCGTACCTCGTGCTCTTGATCCAGATGATTATAGAGCCACTCTGGGAAATATACTTCACTACTATTTTCCACTCTAACATCAATATTCTTTCTTCCCCCAACCATTTCAATTAATAACATACAAAAACTATAAACATCTGACTTGTAAGAAACATTTCCAAAATTTCGGAGCGACATTTCCATGGCAATGGTCCCATGGTCCCCTTGGCCGGCTGTCATAGATGGACCCGCATTCTTGCTCTTAGGAGCATAATTTGGCTAGACCAAAATCAGAGATCTTTGATTAAAAAGTTATGATCGGCAAAATATTATGAGGCTTCTTGATATCTAAACAGCGGATTCTTTTGATCACAACCTTGGCGAAGATACTCACTTACCTTTAGCAATGCCTATAGCAATAACTCTGAAGTCGATGCCAACTCACGATCGGGACATTACCAACTGTTGAAAATATAAACTTGTCTAGTGACTCATTGGGTAAAAAATCATAAATCAAAGCTCGCTTATAACCATCTGCACAAAACCCAAGCAAGCGAACTACATTTACATGATGTATCATGCCCATTGTTCCCACTTCATTAATAAACTCTTCTCCGTTTCCTTTGAAATCATTAAGGATCTTTACTGCAACAAAAACTTCATTTGAGAGCTTTCCTTTATAAATCATACCCTCCTTTGACCTAGCTTATCCTGAAATTATTGTGATCCTTTAATATCGCATAGGAGTATCTTGAGGGCTTGTAAGTTTTTATAATCCTCCAAAAACTTTTTAATATCAATTTATGCTCTCTCTTCAACTTATTAGAGCGTATAAAAAAATAAAGATTATAGAGATTCCTAGAGTGAAGTGAAGGAAACTAAGGATTACTTGGCGCACATATATAAGTGCTGGGGTGGAAACAGGTTTCTTGTGGCAAATGGAAGAGAAGAACAAACCAAATTGAAAAGAGGATAGGCAAGAAATTGTCTGTAAGTAGCACTTTATCCATCTAGGACCCAGAAAAGAAAATAAACTTATTAGCTTGCATGAGGATGTAACATGAGTTTCTTTTTGCTGGTGAATTTGGATTATTTTAACTTGTGGTTTGCGGGACCTCTCACGGGTTCAATTGGTTTAATTAACGTAATTGTTCTGGCTAGTATGTGATCCCTTTCAAAAGCTAAGCATTTGATGAATATATAAGAATGCAAGTTCACATTCATTCATTAATTACTATTTGATTTGTACAGTACCATGAGATTAATGAGTACAAGCAGAGCCTTCTGTATTGCTGAAAATTTCATAGAGAAGCGCGTTGTTAAGTACCTTTTTCTTTGGGTTTAAGGTACTCGATTTCAGGTTCCCTGCTATTACTGTTCTTCTTCAGTTGGCATTTCTCTCCTTCTGCTTCACAGTATCGGCACATCGGTTCTGACCAATCCATTGAAGACTCATGATCCTCATGAAGTATAAGTGTGGAGTAGTATTGAAACTCTTCAGCAGAAGTTAAGTCACTGCTGAGATAGTTAGGGGAGCAGAGTGAAATAAACTGGGTCACTTGAGGAACAAGTGGAGGATGGATCCCAAAACCCAGGACTCTAGTTTATTTTGAAACAATTGAAGAAGGAGACCCAGGTGTGAGTATTTGAACTGGAAGGGTAAGGCAGATAAATTAAGGTTTACAATCCGCCTTTGAAGAGAGCCAATTTTCATCATCAGGTAACGGACAAACATCATCTGAGAAGTGTAATCCACACCTTCACCCAGAGTTTGGCAAGAATTAGGCAGCTCTAGTATGGTTCAGTTCACTTCTGAGCATGTTAACTCAAACCCCGGATATCCACAGTAGTCAGGGACTGGCTGGTCTTTTAGCCAGAATGGAAACCCGGATAACCGGGTGTGGTGGCTACACCTTGACATACACTCATCATGTGTGATCCTCATCAATCTCTGGGAACAACCTCATAAACAGCAAGAAAGAAGAAGAAAGAGTAAATGGATTCCCATTTTTATTAATTAAACAACTCTTCTTCTGATCTCTATAGTTTAATTTGTACTGCTTTTCTCCATTATATATTATAGTGAAGTATAGATGTGCAAATGCCGTTGATTTACGTGTATGTCTACACAACCACAAATTTTTTAGGTGCCGAATCTTTGGCATTTACTTGATGGCTGGGTTATACTCCTGCAATCAGCGCCCGTTAAAAACTTGCTGAAATTTCGACAGCTCAATCATACTCCTACCGTCAAAAAAGCCTGTTAAAAACTTGCTTAAATTTCGACCGTCCAATATATTGAACACAGCAGCAAGTAGGAAGATATTTTAGTCTCTCACCTTCTTTGGAACTCACAACTCAAAAGCAGAGTCTCTCTCTCTCTTTCTGTCGGCACAAGTCATGGGATTGGGAGGAAGCCTGATAATAGTAGTCCTCCATGTCTTCTTCCTTTCAGTTTGTGTTCTTACGGAAAGGAAAAGGATGATAAGTACCAGATTTGCAGCCCTCTTCCTGCGTGATGTTGGGACATTTCCTACCCTTTCGATTAGGGCGATCCACACAGCTGGGTTACCCTGGTATGAATTGATTTGTAGAAAGCAATCGTACTCTGACCATAAACCTCCAAGGTGGGAAATATAATGGGAAATTCTTGGTTACACAGATCAACTACGATGATTATACCATTGTGGTAGTGGATCCTGGGCTCAAGAAGGCCAAGTGTTGGATCTCCAGTCCTCTCCATTCCATTGCTGCATATTATTACAGTACTCCTCAAGAGTATCTGTATCGATTTCCATATACTTTGCCTTATTTCTGGGGAGCTGACTATCCTTATAATTCACCTTCTCAACAGACATTATTCTATATAATAGTTTTGATGAAATGCGAGGAGGCAGTCAGTCAAGACGACTACATTCCTATTATTCCATGCAACACCATACTGCTCTGCTGCTACTACTACTTCCTCATCACCAACATATGTTTATGCAGTAGTCGAACCGTGTGAGGTAGAAGATATTCAATTCATGCGATGAGCAGATATATATGGTTATTCAACCATTGAAGGCACTTCCTAAGCCCAGCAACCTTTCCATATCAGTTACAAGATTATTTCTGTATTCAGACTACCTTTCATTATGCCTTTCTTCTGCCACAACACCCATGCACAGGAAAGAATGATTCTGCCATTTATGGGAAGGGAATGACTACCAGTGCTACGAGGGGAACGGCCTTATTCTCTACACTACAGAGAAAATTTGTGAGTGTCAGGCGCCCTCATTAATTTTTGAAATAACATACAAAAATAACTTATTAATTTTTAAATTTCCTTATTTTCTTCTATTTTTTAGTATTTTCCTCCAAACCATTGAGAAACCATAAAGATAAACTAATTCTTTTACCATATCTTCCTCAAACACTAAAGAACCCAACACATAAAAAATTCTTAAAAAGTAGTTATTTAAATATTACATGAAGGGAGAGGTTCATATTTCCCCTAATTTATTAAAAGTCCATTATGAAAGATAATATGAGAAAAAAAGAAACAAATGGGAAGGGTGTGTGAAAAAATGTACTAAATTACATATTAGGTTATATTAAGTCAGAACAGGTTTAGATTTTTCTTATTTTTAGATCAAATCTCAGTTGTTATCTTATCCCTCCCTGTTTCTAACAAAGATTATTAAATATGACTAAACCAGGCTATGTTTGATTCTCGAGAAATGTTAAGAGAAATGCAAGAGAAAGAAAAGGTGAAGAAAAAGAAAAAAAATAGGTGAAATCTCACATGTTATTTTTAATTAGAAAACAAATTTGATATTCATACCCTGTTGATATATGGGGATTTTTCTCCCTAACTGTAGGAGTCCATCGTATAATCTTGGGCCGAGCAGAGTCAGGCGAAAGTCTCAACCTACCACATCTAGTGAAACGTGCTTTTATACGAAATTAATTCCTTGAAAATATAATCTACAATATTTATGCTAACCACCTTATCTTCATTGGACGTCTTGGGTACTCTTCCCTAATTTCATTGGTTTGGTTTAATCTGCGGGTATTTGAAGTTATCTTGGCTTAATATATTACTACACTTTTATTAAATGAATTTCAACTAAAATTTTCTTTGATAAATATTTATTTCTATTCATTTTTCTAATTTTTTAAATTGGACATTCATTGTTAACGGGGGACTATTTTCTCCTACCTTCACATTCAAGGTAAGATTACTACTCGCAATTATTAATTTTGCATGAGAACGGGACTAATATGGCCCGATGGTTTGATGTAGGACTTCAACATGAACTTAGTAGTACTACCTTTACTCTCTCCTCTGCAACCTCTTCATGATTGGTAAGAGTACTTTCTGTTGCCATGTCTCTATTTTAATGTTATTTATGTTTTTCACTTCAGTATTGCTCTATATATTTGTAAATTTGTTGCATTGGCTGCTTTTACTAGGAGGCTGGATTTTCGTATTCTTGGTAAAACTGCAAATTCAACCTACTATTTTTTCTTCCTTTGTGTGTATGTAAATAAGTCAAAATAATGGAATAAAGCTGGGGTGAATCTTCTTATCCAAGGATCCGATTATGCAACCGGACACATATTAGTTTTTTTTTTGCCAATCAAATTGCTCCCCAGGAAACAGTAAACTTTTAAAAGCATGCTGAAAATCGATTTTCGCTGAATTAAATGGTGTCTAAAGTATTTATCGAGTATAGAGGTGACAATTCGAGCAGACGGGCTAGGCCGGGTTGGGCCGAAATCTGATCGGACCAAATCGCTGGTTTTCGGATAAAAATATGGCCCAACCCAGGCCCTAAATCCAAGCGGTCGGGCAATTTATATTTATCCCTTCTTGGAATATAAATTTATAGCCAACTCGATCTATTCGGGTGGGCGGACTGAGCACCGTGGTGGGACTTAAGTGCCACCTCTAATTCGGCTCTCTAACAACACAACCACCTATTTTTGCTATCTTTGTTTCTTTTTCTTTTTCGAGATATTCTAGTTTTTCATGACATTTGATTTGTGTTTAGTCATAGGAAGGGCTCTCTTCGGGATGTTGTGCCTATTTGCGTATTTGATTTACAAGTTTCATCGAAGACATCTATCATTAGATGATGGTATCGAAGAATTTTATGATACAAAAATCCAACCCGTCAAAGTACTCCCCCGATGGACATAAGAGGATGACTCAACTGCGAATAAGTTAGGTCGAGGAGGTTTTGGCTCAGGTGTATGGGGAGAAACTTGGGGAATTAGTGCGCATTGTAGCGTGAAAGTATTGATCATGTCAAAAGCCCCGATGGACAAGATTTCATCGATGGGGTTGCTACGATGCGGAAGAATTCATCATATCAGTAATGGTGAGACTTGTAGGATTTTGTGTACAAAAGATTCAGTGGGCACTATTTATGACTTCATGCAATGGTTCTCTTGATAAGTTCATTTTTCTTAAAGAAGAAAGCAAAAACTTTATTAAGTTGGAAAAGATAACACAGATCGCAATTGGAGTGGGTAGTATTGAATACCTACATCAAGGTTGTGACATGCAAATTCTACATTTTGATATCAAGCCACATAATATCCTTCTCGATGAGGACTTCACACCAAAAGTTTCAGATTTTGGCCTTGCAAAGCTATATTCAACAGATGAAAGTATGGTGTCTCTCACTGCTGCACGAGGAACATTGGGTTACATTGCTCCAGAATTATTCTACAAAAACATTGGAGGTGTCTCATACAAGGCCGATGTTTATAGTTTTGGAATGTTGTTAATGGAGATGGTGGGAAGAAGAAAGAATGTGAATGCAAATCTGAGAACACTCGAGTAAAATATATTTTCCATCATGGGTTTTTATGATAGATATCACGAGGATAACTTGGAACTTGGGAGATGCCATTGAAGATGAAAAGAAGCTTGTTAGGAAAATGGTGATAGTTGCACTATGGTGTATACAAATGAAGCCCATAGATCGATCCTTCAATGAGCAAAGCCTTGGAGATGTTAGAAGGAGGTTGAGTTGTTAGACATGCCTCCCCAAGCCTACTCATATTCAGAAATGTCACATTGAGAATCATATGAGCAATCTAATAGAAAGCGATATTACCTTAAGCGATTCCATGGGTACAATTTCATTAGAGTGGAAGGTAGTGTAGCTTTGTTCCACAACCTACATGTTATTTCCTATGATATTATATATTTTTGTAATATAGAGGAAAGCACGAGTGTGGCTATAACTCTTATTTCAAGGTCCATATAATGTAATATTGTCTTGAGGCATTGGCATGATACCTTAGCAGCGAGCATATAATAAATATGTAATTAATAACCGTTATCTATGTCTTATATGATTTAAGTAGCACTGCATACGAATGCTAATGGATGGTCTAAGGCATGGTTCCATAGTACTCTAATAATTATTAGTTTAATGAACAACACCATATAGCTTTAACACCAAAATATATAACGAGAAAACAAAGTGCGAAAGTGAATTATTGAAGGGTTTGGAGCATCTGGTCTTTCCTGGCTTTTCCTTTGGTTTTTCCATTGGTTTGCTTTTCATCACCCTCATGTTGATCAGTTTGTGATCACGGCTTTAGGTATCTTAATCGACCTAATCTTAGAATCAAAGGAAAATCCTTCTATTATCTGCATACATGAAGCTAGTTACATGGAATGAGGAGGGCAAATCATTATCCTGAAGAACAAATACCAAATAATCCAAGCAGTTACTCCTAGCTGAATACTCAAAAAGAAAAGAAAAAATCTTAACCTTCAACCATTGTTTATTTTCGTAAACATTAGATTTGTGGTTCCAGTTTGAATAAAGTCATTCATATGACCTCAATGATGAAATATACAATCCCAAGTCAATAAACAAAATAAAACTGTTCATCCATTTTCTCGAGAAGGCATTAAGTACACCTTTTCCCCCCAAAATAGTTACCTTATTTCTTTAAGATATTAAAGGTGAGAACTCTAAAAGATAAAAGAGCAAATTGGTAGACAAACCTTTGCTTGGCCCTTGAAAGTGACGAAGAAGAAAATTATGTGTTAAATGGCGGCAACCAAATTGCTCCTGATGAGCTCTAAAATTAGATGAGGGTTTGTGCAACTTATTTGTGTGCCAATAAATGTCGAGGCTAGTAATGAAAAGCTGTCAAAATTAAAAAATAGACTTAATGCGAATGTCTGGGAGGAATATTGTTGTTTATAGATGATTCTGCAAAATCAACTATTTAAAGGAACTAGATGAAGGCCCGCGAGTGTTAAGAAATATGCAAAGAAGCAATTATCTTGATAAAGAGCGAATAATGGAAATAAAAGGCGATTAAAGCAATCTTGAGTAACTTATAAATTTGGAAACACGACTAGTTCACCGCTAAGCTCTTGGTTTCCATTTGAAGCAGATGTGGCGATTATTCTTACCAAAACAGGCTAAACTATTTGAGTTCTATTAGATATAAAAGAGAGATTAAATTATAGATACGAATAGAACAAATGGACAATCATGATACAAAAGAATCATGAGATCATAAAACATAGAACATTACCTTTTAAATCTAAGAACATTTCATGATTTCTGGATGGGGTATCAATAAATATTATTCGCCCGACAGCACCCATATCCCCGCTCAAATCTATAGATTCACATTCACACTCAACAAGAGCCTGCAAAAATACAAAAAAGAAAAGGAAGATTTACCAACAACTTTCCTAAATGCAATTTTTATTTATACAAATAAACATAATGAATGCATATGTGGAATGGGAGGGGCAAGCCAGCCGTGTCGAGGTGGAAGCCTGATTAAGTTTCTAACTCCAAAAGCTTAGCATACACAAGATATAAGACTAAATGACGGATCAACTACTTAAGTTTCAGGGAAGCAGCCTTCTCAATGGAAAAACGAAAGATCTTTCTGTGGAAAAAAATGAAAGCCATTTTACAACACATCAAAAATTGATTGAATTATTAGAACCACGTACCAATCTCCAAACACCATAAATTCAAATTGACTTCACTCAGACATAGAAAGTACCCACTACATAACCAGATGGTGACAAAATTAAGTACAAGGTCCAGCATATTAGAATCACAAATTATTGAATGCTTTCTCCTAATAGATGCACAAGATTCTAATCATTTTAAATGCACTCCGTACCCCTAAGGTCCGATAACACAAATGTAACTGATATAAGCAAGGTTGAATAATCTGATGGTATGCTACAACACGAATACTCATAGCCATTATAGCATATTTTATGGGATAGGATGATAGCGTAAATACGTAGATGATGTCATGAGTCACCCCCATGGTGAGCCAAAATCCATGAAATCAGAACACAAGAAGCATAGCCACTTTTCAAGTAATGGCAACAAAGAACACTTCTTTCTTCGATGCATAACACATTGATCACTAAAATAATGTACCAAAGAAAATTCGCTTAAAAATGGAGATATAATCATAATAAAATACCATGAACTTGCCAAGAATGCAGGTTAAGAGCATGTCAGATATTTACATAGGTTTTAAACAAAGGAAGAAGCAAGAAAAATAACAAGGCGACAACATGGCCTAAATGCATTATTTTCAGAATTCATCCTAAGAAAATCCATAATTTTTAGAATTCAATCTAACAAAAATGCATTATTGATTATAATGCATTTAAAAGGGGCAAGACAAGAAGTTCCCTGATGATTTGGAGAGAGTGCTTGGTCGGCTGATCTCCAACCGCAACTCGTAATCTCGAACAAATTCATTATAGAGGGTAGTTCAAAGTAATTGTTATGCCATGACCGAGATAAAAATATGCGTCTACCTTTGATCGATGGACTTGGTCAGAGAGCACCAGAGGCGCCCCGAAAGGAGGAGACCTGCCAAATCTCCCACCAAAGTGTTAAATCAATGGACCAAGACTAGATGAAGTGAACCTTCCAACATATTGAGCTTCTTACTTGAGGTTCATTATGCTTATCTAATGTTTCTTCCAAAAGTTTCGTACATCATCATGGCCTATATTCATCGATATATCCACATGGAATACAGCACTCTTCAAAAAATAAAAAACATAAAAATACATAGAGCAAAAGAAAAGTGGAAAGGTTGTTTCACTGAATTGTCTGTACTTCAATCCATGTCATTTTAGGAACATGGGATTGATCATTCAAGCCCAAATCAATCCCTTTTTTTTACCTTTCTCTTTTGTTTCACCATTTGCTTTCTTCTTTTTAATGGATATGTGATCCACTTTAACCCATTTTTTTAGTGAATTTTCCTTTGAAGCCTCATTCAACAAGGGCTCTTGACCATTCTCAGTAAGAATTGCATCATTTTCTTTGTCCAGAACTTGAGTCGTTTTACGCACAGATGATTCTTCATAATGGGTATAATCTTCTCTCATGGAGCTATTATCCGACAAGACTCTGACCGATGACAACATCTAGAATGACCGACTTCATGCCTAAACAAAGGAAATTTTGAAATTAAAATCTATAGAAAGGTGATGTTACTAACAAGCTGCTTCAAAGAATTTTAAAGTCTGGCATCGTATAGTTACTAAATTTGATACAAAGAAACACTAGGAAAGTCCCCTAGGATCTTTCAATTCCTGATTGCTTATAGTAAATTCTAGGGAAGGCCAACCAAGATAATCGTAATAAGATGTACCGAAAGTGCAAGACAAAGGAGAGGCAGTACTAAGGAGTTTAAATACTAAAATTTGATGCCACTTACTATGCTTCCCGAAAAAGCCGCATCCATATCCATTTGGATAATCACACAAGTGTGCTATTAACTTAAAGGAACTAGATGAAGGCTACTAGTGTTTAGAAATATGCAAACAAGCAATTATACTGATGAGGCAAACCAATGGAAATAAAGGCCAATTAAGCAAATCTTGAGTAACTTATAAATTCGAAGACCGACTAGTTCACCACTAGCTCGTTTCCATTCAACAAAGGTGACAAGTATTTACTACCAAGGACAGCCGAACAATTTCCTGCAGTTCCCATTATATAAAGAGAGTATTTCAAATTATAGATCCGAATAGAAACACCGAAATGGACCAATTGAATGCAAGAACAAAATAATCATGAGATCATAAAACATGGGGTGGAACATTACCTTTAAATCTAAGAACGTATCACGCCCTCGGGACTGTGGTATCCATAATTACCATTCGCCCAACAAAGACCCATATCCCCGCTCAACCCATTTCACCTTCACACTCAACAAGAGCCTGCAAAAATACAAAAAAAAAAAAAAAAAGATTTACCAACAACTTTCTTAAATGAGCTTTATTTATACAACAACATAATGCCATGCATATAGGGAATGGGAGGGGGTGGCCCAGAAGTCGAGGTGGAAGCTGGACCAAGTTTCCTCAATAGGAATTATTGAGGGTTCAATTCCAAATGCTTATCATATGGCATATAAGACTAAATGAGACATGGATCAGCTACTTAAGTTTCAGGGAAGCAGCCTTCTCAATGGAAAACGAAAACACTTTTTGTGGAAAAAATGAAAGCTCTTTTACAACACATCTAAAATTGATTGAATTTTTAGAACCAATACGTAATTTCCAAACACCATTAATTCAAACCGACTTCACTACCATAGAAAGTACCCACTCGCACAAGGGCCGATGGTGACAAAATTAAGTACAAGGTCCAAAGATATTAGAATCACAAATTATCGAATTCTCCGCCTAATAGATGCACAAGATTCTAATCATTTTAGTAACACACATCCAAATTTCCTGTGGTTGTCCGGGAGCAACACAACACAATTGATAAAAGGAAGGTTGAATATTTCAAAGGATGGCTGCTTCGCCTGACGAATACCTCTCATAGCCATTACGTGGATAGCGTTACACGTAGACGGTCATGAGTCACCCTACGGCCAACCAAAATCCAATATGAAATCAGAACAAAAAGAAGTACAAATGCACTTCTTTTGGGTGTAGTGGCACATAACAACACACCTTTCTTCGGCGCATGACACACCGATCACTTAAATAATGTACCGTATAAAATTCGCTTAAAAACTCGGAGATATAATCATATATTAAAATGTGCTCATGCTCGCTAAGAATGCAAAGTTAAGAGCATGCTATACATTCACATAGTTTAAGCAAAGAAAATAACAAGGCAACAACATGGCCTAAATGCATTATTTTCGTGACCATCCCAATAAAACTCCATACTTTTTTAGAATTCATTCTAACAAAAATGCAATATTGTTTATAATAAATTTACAAGGGGCAAGACAAGCAGTTCCCTGGATTTGGAGGGAGCTTGTCAGTCATTCTGAAACTGTAACTCAGAATCTCTAACAAATTCATAAGAGAAGGTAGTTCAAAGAAATTGGTATGCCATGACCAAGATAAAAATATGTGTCTACCTTTGATCGATGGACTTTGTCGTAAAGCACTGTAGGTACCCGAGAGCAGAGACCTACAAATTTCACTAGGTTGAATCAATGGACCAAAGACTAGATGAAGAACCTTTCCAACATATCAGCTTACTTACTGAGGTTCAAGATGCTTATCTAATGTTTCTTCCTCCAAAAGTTCCGTGCCATTATCAGCCATGCCCTATATTCATTGATATATCCACATGGAATACAATTTCAAAATAAAAACATAGCAAAAAGAAAAGTGTAAAGTGGCTATTTAATCAATTGTCCGTACTTCAACCCATATCATTTAGAACATGATTGATCATTTAGCCTTTTTTTACCTTTCTTTGTTTCACTCATTTGCTTTCATCTTTTTAGTGGACATGTGTTCCACTTTAACCCCTTTTTTTGGTGAAATTTCCTTTGAAGCCTCATTCAACAAGTGGCTCTCACCATTCTCGCAAGAACTGCATCCTTTTCTTTCATTCCAAACTGATTGTTTTACGCGATGTGATGATTCTTCATGATGGGTATAATCTTTTCTCATGGAGCTATCATCTGGACAAGACTCGGAATCTGATGACAGCATCCAGAATGAGTGATTTTGTGCCTGTTAAACAAAGGAAAATCTTGAAATTAAAATCTACAGAAAGGTGATAGCAAATTAACAAGTGGCTTCAAAGAATTTTAAAGCCCCTTAACAGATAGTTACTATATTTGATACAAAGAAACAATAGCAAACCCTAGGATCTTTCAATTCCGATGATTGCTTATAGTAAATTAGAAGGCCAACCAAGATAATCATAACAAGATACAACCCGAAAGAAGACAAAGGAGAGGGCATCAAGGATTTAAATACGAAAATTTGATGCCACCTTTACATATGTTTCCTAAAAAAGTGTATCCATATCCATTTCGATGTAATCGCAAGCACAAGTGTGCTATTAACTTAAAATGTCAGCATGACAAAAAGAAACAATCGATATTGAAGTTAACATTATTAATTGTAAATAAATGGCCTCACTGGGTGATTTTAGGTTAGATGTTGGGTTTGTGAGGACAGAGCACACAACTCGGATCATGGTCCATGGACATTCCCTGACAAGATAAGTAGTTGATTTTAGAAATCTCTTGGGCTGCAACATTTACAAACAACTCCGCCTTCTTTCATCGTAAAGTTAAGATGAGCTCACCACGATAAATACCCCAAATCCGCCACGCTTTATGGTGACATTTCGTAGCCATACTTATGCAAATTGGAAGGAGTCTTTCTTATCATACAAGATAATTTTTACAAAAAAAAAAAAAAAAACAAAACAAAAACAAAACAAAACATAAGAAAATCTCCTCAAAAATGGAAGAGAAGAAAGATATCTATAAATACTACTCACGACGGCCGGACTTTGTGAAATTAAATTATTATTCACCGCTTCATTTAAAAGAAGGATAAATACAGGTTACTTTCAACTTAACCATTTCATAGCTCCAAAAATATATCAAAAATAAAACAAACCTAGGTATAATTAATTAAAATAGATGCCTACCGATCAAATATCATAATCGTTTTTTCCTACCAAGGTATACAATAGGTACATGGGTATCTGATTTTTGCTTTTCATTTTGTTTAATTAGAACTAATAAACAAATTGGATCTTATTTTCCCAAACATGACTATTAAATGCTTAATGAATATGAAAAACTTAGTTCATATTTCTTTGTTCTTTACCATTTCATAAAAAGCAATAAAGGAAAAAGAAAAGATTCCTGGTTAGGCACTAAGGAAAGACCTCTTATATTTAGGATTGTTTGGGAAGACTTGCAGATTAAGAGAGAATAATTGATATCTACATCACAAATTTAAGATTGGAAAACACCAGTGGTTGATATATAAGAGGGAACAAAGGCAATATCGAGGAGGAGATGACCGCATGAAACATTAGATAGCAATCATGCATCGAAACTTACATTAGCTCCCCATCGATGCGTTCTTCCACCAAGCCTTCATGACCTTCATTCCCCTGCAGATCACTTTCTAATGAACTTTTAGAGTGCAACCTAATTAGAGTAGTAATGACATTATTCGAATCAATGTCTTTCAACCACTTTCTAGCAAAAACATAAAATTTTTTCAGACGACCCTTGATATACCTTCTTTTTCGTGATTGCTTATTTTGTCTTTTTTTTTTGTAGATTTGGGATCTTTTGCTTTCAGCCTTTTACTTTTGGAGTTCCATTGAATGGAGAATCTAAATCTTTACCCTCCCTTAAAGGTCAGTTTTCTCGTGGAGGAGAGTCGTAATCAAGATAACGCTAAAGCTAGACGAAGTTGGTGCCTCGTTTCAACAAATTAAATTCTCAATGAGCATACGTAAAAATGATAGTAAAACAAACTATAAAGCCAACAAAGCAAGCAAAATCCACTAAAACAAATGAAAAGCAAATACAAACTATTTTTAATACTTTTTTTTCTTTAACCGATGAACCTTCCATGGCTAATCCCTAAAGACCATCCATGACGACAAATTATTCCTAATGCAAGAAATGGTTTAACAATACCGGTAAACTATGGTGTGACAAGAAGCTAACTAGGTAAACTCTAAGAATGTTACAACTAATAAACTCAATGGTACCTAACAAAGAAGCCCGTGATGAATCCAAAACCATTTTCCTTTTTATTGCAACTAATAAGAGGCATTGGAGCCGCAGTCAATATGACTCCTAAATCATTCCTAATACCTAATCCCACCCTCTTCTCCATAAAACCTAAAGGGCTGGAAAATTGAAAACTGCTGCTGGTTCGCTGTGCGCATGTACCAACTGGCGTTCTCCACGCGCCTGTAGCTCGATGGCCAAGGACAACATATCAAGATACACCTCACTTACTTAAGTTACCCCATAATAGTCTCTTAAATTTCCAAGCAGTCATTAGAGACCCCGCAAATAGTGATAAACTTCAAAAATTCAAAAGACTGAAATCCCAAGAGTAAAATTGCAATAGAACTGAAATCAAAAACAAAATATCAACACAATCATTTTCTTTAAACTCTTATTTAGTCAGAGAGCGTCTTGATTATGGTAATACTCCTCTAAGGAATGCAAATCCCAATCAGAGATTCCTCCCCTCGGAGCCGCCATTCGATCTTTATAATGAAATATACAAGATCCACCAATCACCTCGGCTTCGAAAAACCAGCCTCGACGTGACAAGGTCCGTACCTGCACTACGTATGATTGCTATTTAACAATTAACCTCGAAAATCCAGAATGGTCAAAAGATTCAAAGACACGTAATCTCCGCTAAGAACAAACACAAAAATTTGGAGGAACAGTAACTCCCAAGCAAACCCTAGATGGTAAATACTAAACTGTGAGCAAGACAATAAAGGCCTCGCAATCCAGCTTCATCGTGGTGTGGTTCAAGGCAGGGGGCTGCAACCCACCTAGAGACCATTCCCTGAGCTTCGAACAAGAATTCCGTATCATTAGAGAGGATTTCACCACTCCTTGAAATCATGCACTCTCGCTGAGAAAAGCTTAAATCCAAAAAACAAGCAAGGCGTAATATCATATCATAAAACTTCGAGGTGAAGGATGTCCTCCATTAGAGGAACTCAACATCCCAACAAAGAGATTCGTTAGGGAAACCCTAGTTCTGAGCATTGGCAATTTCACAGTCAGAGTAGAAATGGAGAAGTCCTAACAGCAACAAAAACAATGCGAAACATGAAGCCGGGAATTCTGGGCGAAAAGATAAAAGCACAATAAATTCCTCTTCCACTCACTTTCTAAGGGTAAACAAACTAAAAATCCCTCAAAGTACAACAAAAACTCCGCGTTAGGAAATCGAGATATGGGTTACCCCACCCGAGCAGAGAGGAGAACTCGGCCAAGCAGAGACAACAGTTCTCTAATTTTGATGGGTTGTCTACTCCAAGATGGGCCTGGACTTCGCACTATGGGATCCGTGGGCCCAATGACATATATATTTATTTATACGCTCTCTTTTGAAAATTGAGTTAATTCTCACATATTTTTTTTACTTACTATTTCAAACAAGTTTTATTTATTTTAACTAGTCAATATAAAAAATAATTTAAGAATTTATAAGTTTCTAAGTAATTTTATTTATATTTAATTTTTTTTAATTTCATTATACCACAAAATATAAGAAAATTATTTTCCTTATTATTATTATTATTATTTTCTTTTTTTAGTACTTTTTGGGAACCAAACATAGACAATGCAGAAAGGGTAAACACCAAATCTTGAATATTTATTATAACTATGGAACAAATACTCATTAATGCATAAAGGTGATTTGAACCAATGACCTTCCATCAAACCAAACTCCAATTTTCATAAAAACTCAAGTTTGATGTATTCGAGTTCAATATGAGTATCATGTTTCTAACAAAAATAGCTTCAACTCCCTTTGAAATCTAAAAAGTACTAAGAGGAGAAAATATAGATAAAAAAAAAGGTTTAAACTTAATAAATAAATTATATATGTTTTTTATTCAAAGTTTCAAACTCGTTTTATTTGTACTAAGATGACATTTGTTTTTTTTTTTTTTTTTGGCTTTATATTAAAAGCAAATTGCTTTCAACATTCATTCTATTTGTTTTTTACTATGTCATAACTTATTACTAAAATCCATTTCCCTCTATTTCACTGTACCATCTCTTGGCAATTCAATAGAACATGTGACACCACCTCAATACGTCTCTTTCATCTCCTAAAACTAAATGTGGATCATGATTTCCATTACTCATTCATATAAAGATTAATTTTTTCACAAAATCTTTAAAAGGAAGACCATCTTAGAAGTTGTCATTTGTTGGGTATTCTTCCTGTAAACATTTCCCTCTACAGACACTTTACCGCTAACACCATATATATATATCATATGTTTGTTTTGGATGAAGCTTTCCTATTAATTCAAGATAACAATTTGAAAAAAATGTATATATAAAAAATATTGCGATGGAACTTTCAAATAAAAGTGATACATACATGGGACAACATATCCTATTCATCATTTTATCGTGGTTGAGCTACTTTGATTTGTATGAGTACACTATAAGAAATATGAGGTATAGTAACATAGTTTTAGTAGGGGTTATTATATTTTCTTACTAAAAATTAACATAGCCGCGTTTATTGAATTGATGTGGCCAAAGGAAATTTTTATTATCTCCATGAGAATTAATTGGCCCCTACTATATACGTTCCTTTAATCACATAAAAAATAAAAGGGGAATTGTGTGCCTTCGGATTTAATAAAAGGGTTATAAAAGCATTAAAATTTGGCCCAAAACCTATGACAACTAAAATTAATGAGAAAAATATAAATTTTAAAAATGTCAAAACTACCCTCCTACACCTTTAAACTCAGCCCACATGCACGTACAACCCCCTCGCAATCCAAACCTAAATTCTTCTTTCTCTTATGGTTTTTTCTTTTTTGTTATACTTTTTCATATAAATTACCTTTCTATTTTTCATATTTCAAATAAATTAAAAATTTTAATTTTAATTATCTTTACTTTCACTTATTTTAAAATATACTTACTTAAATTTTTTATTATTTTCAAATTTTATTAAACTTTGTTTTGTGTAATAAATATTAAAAAGTAAATTTATTTTAATATATAAAAACAAATATCTATAATAATAAATATAAAATAAGTACTAATATTTTAAATAATATTATTTTAATATATATATATATATATATACATATATATATATATGTAGTGTGCGTGCAATTATAATTTTATATTTTAAATTTTATAAACTTAAATATGCATATGTCAGTCTTTAATAAAGAAAAATAGGGGTTTGTTATAGTGGTACAAGGTGATAACACTAACTATATAAGACAAATGTATTAGATGTACAAGCTTGCATTTATCATATGATTTAAATATTTTTTTATCCGAAATCTTTTTCCTATGTCGTATGTTGATACAACAACCTAATATATCATTCATCAAGATAATGGACAATTACTCTTTAATAAGGAAAAACAAAGGTTTATTATATCGTACAAGGCAAATATACTAAATGTACAAGAGTTGTACAAACTTACATTTCTCATGAGATTTTAATATTTTTTTTAATTGAAAATATATTTCTTAGGTAGTATGCTAATACACCAACCTATGACATTCTTTATACACATTGATTGATGTCATACTTAGCTCATATATAATAAATAATCTAGTATATGTTTATGCCATAAACTTCCACAATTTAAAAATATAATTGATTTCATTTTTTTTTCTTATTTATTTCACCAATTACCATGAAGATATACATATATTACTATTTAATAAGGAAAAATATAAGTTTATTTTAATATACAAGGTAATTACACTAACTATAGAAGATAAACGTACTAACTGTACAAGAGGTGAACAAGCTTGCATTTTTCATAAAATTTGAATGTTTTTTTATCCAAAATATCTTATGTAGGTCATATGTTAATGCACCAATATAGGACATTATTACATGATATTGTTTTAGAGTTTAGGCATTTTGAGTATATATGTTAATCTACTTAAGCTTGATTGATATGCTAAATAATAAATATTATATTATCATTTTAATTCATATTTAAAAATTTAATAATATGGGTTAACACTTTTGTATTATATTCTTAAAATTAAATACTAAAATGATTATTACTATTTGTTGTTAAATAGTTAATATTTGTATATTACTTTTTTTTATTTAAAAAATAGTTTAACTTGTTTTTTTTTATTTTTTTTATTTTGGGTTTACAAATATTTAAAATATAAAAGTATAAAATAAATTATAATATGAAAATTATAAAATATTAAATATTATACAGTAAATATTAGTATTTCTTATTTGTATATTTATTAAATTATTTATTAAGTAATGTTTTTTTAAATACTAAAGTCAATTTACTTTAATATATTTATTACACAAAACAAAAATCAAATAAAGAAAATAAAAGTAATTAACTAAATAAATTTTAAAAATAAAATTTAAAATATTATATAGCAAATATTAGTATTTATTTGTATATTTATTAAATTATTTATTGGGTAATGTTTTGTAAATACTAAAGTCAATTTACTTTAATATATTTATTACACAAAAACAAAAATCAAATAAAGAAAATGGAAAAAGTAATGACTAAATAAATTTTAAAAAATAATTTTTTTAGTTAAGTAAAATTTCAAAATAAGTGAAAATAAGACATTATCTTATAAATTTAATTAAAAATAAAATAATTAATTTTGACATTTTATTCATTAAAAATAAAAGAAAATAAAATATAATAAAGAAAAATAATAAATAAATAAATATAATTTTAAATAATAATTGTTATTAAATTAAAATCAAAATATTTGAAAATAAGTTGGGTGATGTTATAGAATTACTTTAAAAAATCATAAAATATAATTTATTATAAAAAAACTGAAGTCATAAAATTGAAAAAGAAAAAGAAAAGGGAAAGGCTTAGGGGTTGGTATCGTAGTGTTGATGGTAAAGATGGACATTCTTTGTCCAATCAAAGTATATATCCTATGCTTAATTTGTAAGCGATTTGATGACTCATTTATTAAATATTAGTCTCATCTTACTTAACATAATTCTCCAAAAATAAACTCTACTAGCGATAAATACTAATTAGATTTAATACCACTACCATATAGCTCGTACGACCTGGAGATATTTATCTTGAAAAAAAATTATAACAAAATTAAATCGAAAAATAATACTTCAAATTAAATACAGAACAGAATAATTGAATAAGAATCTGCGACATTAACTAAAATTTTCAAAACATTTATAATACCATAAATGCCAATAACATAAAGACGATTTTTTTTAAATGCTATAAGCATCGACTATAATATTATTGGTTCACACACTAATGACATTATTTTAATTTCAAACTATTTATCAATTTGTTTAAAAAAAAAAACACTAAATATGTAGAAAACTCAATCTTTCCCTCTTTCTTTTTTCACGATATCTCTCCATTTCCGCTCTCCTTCTCAGATCTCTCTCCTCACGATTTCTACTCTCCTTCTGCGCAGGATCTCTCTCCTCACGATAATCATTTTTTCGCCTTTCATCTTGAGAAGAAACCAGAAGCTTTGACCTCGGCTTCTACTGTGGAGGTAATCTCTGGCTTTGCTTTGGCTTAACCATTCCTCATTAGTAGCCCTAGCTTTGGCTTCACACGAGTATTTTTTTTCTTTGGCTCTGATTAATGCAAACCTTAGCATTATTTCTTGCAGAATCTAATGTAAATGTTGAATGAGTTCGTGGTTAATTAGAATTCTGAATTTGTGGTTAACGTTTATGTATGCATGTTACATGTTTGACAAATGGTTTAACAGAAAAGAAATAGGTAGTAAAATGTTTAATTTTAGGCAGATGACACTGCAGTTGGTTCCCTTGCACAGCTCTTAAAGTAAGAAGTGGTGCAGTGGGGGTTTGTTGAGAAAGCTGTTGTGGGGGAGAAAGAAAGGTAAGAGCAAGAAAATGGCCCTCTCTGTGTTACCGCATAACAGATAAAACAAAGTGACTATGAGGTTGATGCACAGGGTTTGGTTGACTGTGGTTTTTCTTTTCTTTTTTCTTTTTGTTTGTTTGTTTATTTTTTCTTTTATTCCACATTTTGGAGAGGGGAATAAGTATAACAAGGTTTGGCTTCCATTAGTTGTTTGACATAGAGATATCTGAATGTTGGCTTGTACTGGTGTATATAACTGCTGAAAAAAAAAAATTGAGAATGTAGAAGTGAATAAGTGAGAAGATTTATTGAGAGGTGGATCTTGTGATGAGTTGAATAAAGAAGGCTTATTGAGAGATGGTTCCTTGATTCTCGTGTCTTTTTATCACTTTATCATTTTTTAGACGATCCTTACAATTATTATCATTTTTTTATGATTGCAGGTCCATAGTTGTTCATTCAAGCACCGCTACTCCCAATATGTAGCCAAATTTGATCTCATTTGAGAACCAGAAAATTGCAGAAGGGAGTTGTAAGAACTACAGAGTCACTGGCACAATTTCTGGAAATCTAATGAAAGCATCCCGGCCACCACCAAAGGTGCCAACAGGTCTGGATATCCTTTGTTTTGATTTGGTTTAACCAGCTTTTGCTTTTCTCAGCATTTCTTTCTGTCATATTTCATATGCATATTTCTTGTTGAGCGATGCCTCCCTTGCCCAAAATGATTTAAGCATTGAGAGGTTTGAATATTAGAATTATGAAAGACTTTGATGATCTTGTAGTTCCATTTCAAAGTTTTAACTGGCATTGATATGGGACAAAATTTGAAACTTGTCCCAGGAAAGGAGACAGTGGGGCAAGGGAATTATCAAGTTTTGTCCCATAATAGTGCTTTTAAAGTAAAAAAATACTAATCCAAATTAGTTTTAAAACCCTAGTTGGTGACTACGGTTTTAACTTTAAGCTTAAAACTATAGTCACCAACTATGGTTTTGATGAGGACGCATTAGTTTAGACATTTTTTTCAAACCTATACTAAATTGATATTTTTTATTTATTTTAAAAGTATTATTTTGGGACAAAATCCGAATTATCTCTATCTTTGGAACACTGCATTTGTGACGAGAAGAGGCGAGCATGCAAATCAGAGCTTTGTGGGTTGCAGGGCATTTACATGATGGAGCAACAAAACATCAATTTCTTGAGTCTTTGGACTCTTGTAAAAAATGGAAAATACCAAGTCTTTGTATAAAGAGATGCATTTGGGAAATAAGATTCATAGAACCTTTAATGGAAATTCAAATTTTCTTAATGTATGTCATGATATAAAAATTATGAAAGGTGCCTTTGAACACACGGGACTTTTGAATGTAACAGAAAGTGCCAATTTTAAAATATATATTTTGTTAATGTATTGAATTATAAAAAAAATTAACTTTAAAATTTTTATACTTTTATCAAAATCCCCAACCCCACATGATAAATAGAGATGGGCCAGCCTACAAAGACATTGTTTTGCTTAACAAAGTAACAAATTCATATCCTCAAGTACAAATTATATCTTGAATTGGATAGAACAATTTATATATATCCTAATTCCTAAGTTGATTAACCAGTTCTTGGTGTCAACCCGACTCAAATTCCATATCTATAGAAACTGTTTTTTAAATCCAACTTGTCTATCCATTGCTGAGAAGATGGTATGTGTCATTCCATTGTTCCTGCGTCTCATTTATGATAAATCTTTATTACTGATTCCTGATGAGCAATGGTGAGCAGTTTCTGTTGGGGCATAGTTTTTATGAGGCAACCCCCATTCCCCATTCCATTTTGATAATTTTGAGATGATGAACAACACATGTTAGGCTGGTTCCATGGTCGTCTATTTCTTGTCTCCATGTCATGTAGATTCTTCTTGGACATTTAAAGTGTTGTTCTAGATTTCTCTCTTGCAAATCTGTTGATTTCACTTTCTCGGTATTATCATTGATGGATCTTTCATACTGGTTGTGCAGGTTTGGCGTGTTAATGGCCAAGAGAAGATTCTTCTTTCAGCTTCTGACCAGGCAAAATTTTACAGTGGCGATTGCTACATCTTTCAGTATTCATATCCTGGAGATGATAAAGAGGAACACTTGATTGGCACATGGTTTGGGAAGAAGAGTGTTGAGGTGATAAACATTTCCAGTATTTCATATTACTACTTTTAGTATATATGTTCTGTATGTTGTGCAGCAGGCAACGACTTCAAAAAATTTCAAGAATGTATTCTTGATTTTGCCATTATAGTTTTTTACCCGGTGGATCATACATGTTGGAAATTTCAATTACTCTTTTACTGTTTTGGTTGCATCACTGCTTGCGACAGGTTTTGGTTGTTAACATATGATTTATCTTCACCATGATGGTGCTTTTTTTTTTTCCACAGACTGATCTCTCTTAGGTTTTCTTTTCTTTATTGGTTATTTCTCAGTATAATCTCAGAAAATTTTGTTTGGTTCAAATACTCAATGTTCAGTGCATCGTTAGCATCTGATGCGTCTCCATTTTTTTGCATCCAATCCCTTTTATCTGGAGAATTTGGGCTGGTGATGCTTTCAGTGCTGTTATTGCATTTTTCAGGTTTCTTCATCAGGTGAGATCTTCTGTTTGAATTTTTTTTTTCTTTTTTCTGTTAATGAATGTTGTCTATTTTGTTTCTTTTTTTCAAGTTAATGTTCATGCATATCTTTGTTGGAACATGATTGATGTATGCTTGATTTCCCTTTGGTGTTTTTCTGAAACGAAAAGTGTAGTACTATGCATAACCAATGTAGTTAAACAGTGTGTCTCAAACCTGTAATCTGAGTAGTGAAGATGATTACTAGGAAAATAAATAAAAAGCCTATTTGAGAATGTTTCGAAAACAGTTTTTTAGAACAATTTTTAAAACAGTTTTCTTTAACATGCTTGTTGGCAAGTACAACTTAGGAGGGGGAAACGTGGCTTTAATTAAAACAACCAAATAAGATAGAGAAAGATATATATATATATATATATAAGTGTTGCTATATATAGAGAGAGAGAGAGAGAGAGAGAGAGAGAGAGAGAGAGAGAGAGAGACAGAGAGACAGAGACATAGATTTCTAGCAACACATGTTACATCTCTTCCTTTGAAGAAGTGTTGTTATCTTCTTATCACAAGTTCATAGATACACATTTAGTTCAAATTTATGGCGGTTAGATTGGAGACTATTTTGCTCCTAGAAAATTTGTTTGGGTTTTTCTTATCGAGAATTTGGCACGAATTGGTTATGAGGGGAAGAATTTGTATATGGCTGCTTATTAAGTCAAGGCTTCAAAATTTCTTATCATTTTTATTGAACTTGCTTGCTCTAGGGAAAAGATCTAAAGTTCTAATCCTAGTGACATCTTCTAACAATGTAATCATATTGAGCAGGTTGCAAAGATGAAGGCTGAGTACATACCTCCAAGAGAAGATGTTATACTACAGAATGAGGTGCCAGATGATGTTTACATAATTGTATCTGGAGAAGTTGAAATTATTGATTGTGAGGGAGAGAAGAAAGAGCATGTTTTTGGGACTCTACAGTCTGCTGACATGTTTGGAGAAGTGGGTGCACTTTGCTGCAGACCTCCAAGCATATGTTCCGAACCAAGACCCTTTCACAACTCCTGAGGCTGAAGATCAGTGCACTAATAGAAGCAATGCAGACTAGGAAGGAAGACAATGTGATTATCCTTAAAAAAACTTCCTTCAGGTTTTCACCAATCTGCTCTCTCTGTTTTTATCAGATCATCTGGAGAATGGGCTCTATTTATACACTAGATCAGTTGCATGCTCTGCTTCTTGATTTTTATGATATACTATATAAGACTTAATTTTTATGGTATATAATGGTGAATTGCAGCATCACAAAAGGCTTAAGGATTTAAACATTGGAGATTTGGTGGTGGAGAATGGGGAAGAAGATGTTGACCCCAACATGGCTTTCAACTTGCTGACTGTTGCCAGCACTGGCAATGCAGCCTTTTTTTATGAGCTTCTCAAGGCAAAATTTGAACCTGATATCGGGGACTCCAAGGGAAGAACCCCATTGGTATGTATCTGCAAATGTAAGAAATCCAGAAGCTCGTGACTTTGAAATAAGCCAAACTCTAGCTCGGTCATGGCTGGTTTCAACTCATAATACTTCAATCCTTTGGTCACATGGCTGTACTGAGAATCTAGGATAAAGCTTTTTGATCCTCACACATTTCAATTCTTTTTCAGCTGCTTTAGTCGGATTTAAATCTTACCTAACATTAATTCTCCCAAGGACCTACTTTCATTCCCTATTTACTCTCTTCAAAAGTCAAAGATGCTAAATATTTATAACTTTGAGCAAATACAATGCTTCCATAGTGTAACCAAAATGCCTAGAACTGCAAGATTGGTATTACTTTATGGTTTCCAAACAAATGGAGGAAAATAATAGAAAGTTTGGTCACCAAAAGTAGACTTTTCGAGCTTTAATCTGTGCAATAGGGACAATACTCGACTTCTTTTTGTGACCTACCAAAAACACATGCATAGATGTATATGGAGCTGTTAAGAAGGATAGGAGGCAAATACCAGAACAAAAAAGGAGCCTACCTTCCATATCTCTGCCCCTTTCCTTAGTGCAAAGCTGCTTTTAAAGACATCAAAATGAGCAATGCCAGCCCTTATTATGGGACCCTAGAAAATTAAAAGGAAGGTGGGTGAGGGGGACTGAGTTTTTGCATTTAGGCCTCCAAATGGTGTCTGAAGCAGAAGCGAAAAAGTGAGGGGACTTGGGACATAATGCACATGGTAGGGGGTTGGAACACACTGTCCAGTACCCTTACTTGGCCCCACTTTGGATATTCATGTATCTAAAACTGAAGTTCTCTTTGGCTCAACCATGTGTCCTGTTCTACCAAATCCCCCCCTGCCCTTTTATTTTCTTTGAGATATTTCCTCTTTTTAGGTGGACTAACTGAATCCTGCTACTCTTTCCTGAGTAGTTTTAGGAGAGTCCTGCTTTTATATATATAAAAGACTTTAGGAAGGCCCAACAGAATCCATCCATCCACTGGAAGTTCTGTGGAAAACAAATCAGTACTACCACAAGAAACACTTAATCATCCTGCTAATATTCATAGCTTAAATCTCTAGTTGTCACCCTTTTTCTTTCACCTTTTCCTTCTCTATTTTACTTTATGTTATTGCCCTTGGCAATCAATTATTCAACCATATTTTGCAAAGCATGGACTATTTCATCTTTTGTATACACAATGCTGTCTTCTAGTCCTCCCTTTTGTTTTTGTTGTTTTACTTGTGACAATCTAGATTGAACTTTTAACTATGTCTAGAAGATCAGGAGACTGTCATTCCATTAATGAAAAGAAATTCCCACCATGTGTAGTAACCTCTTTGTTTTTTTTTTTTTTTCTTTGGGTTTTTCTTGGATGTTGATGATTTTGGTATCCTAGTTATTGAGACGGGATCTCATGAACTCATCTAGAGGACCTTTACTTCATTTGTTACCAGCATGTGTTAAATTATAATTTAGAAACTGATGTTGTATAAAGTAGACAGATTGAGATTGCTATTTTAGAATAGCTTTCTTTAGCTCAAAGACAAGACAAATAAACATAGGATTAGATTATATTAATTTGTTAGCTACAGGTATGCTAAATAATTGGCAGCTCTTCTACTAAATTTAAGTTGCTAATTGTTGGTATTATCCATCATAGTGTTAAAAACTCCTGCTATGTATTTTCAGAGCTGGGGTGATTCCGGTATACAACTATGCCCTCTACCTAGAAGGGTACAATTATACTTGCTTTTGATCTAACAAGAAGAGATAGAGTTCAGATACAGGTAACTTTTGGTAATTATTACTTTGTTTTTTCACTTTTCCATATTTCTTTGGATTCCTGATTAAAACAGAAGCTTTATCCCACCACATTCTCTCTCGATTAAAGACACTTTTATTGGTTCTTCAATCCTGCGCACTATTATTATTATTATTATTTTCAATATGGTTTTTAAATATAAATGAATACAATTAAAATATGCTTGGATGCTTTCAAGATAAGTTTTCGGTGACCGTGGCTAAAGGATTTCTTCCTTGTAGTGAAACCAGAGAGACTTGGCATTTGAAGTGCATGTGTCGCACATTAACCATGGAGAGCCACAATTCCTTGTAGTCAAGTCGAACCCAGTCTACACGGTTCATGAACATAAATTCAAGTCATCTTGAATTGTGAAATAAATAAGAACTGCACTTAATAATTAATGTTCTACGTTTGTAGGAAACATATATAAGAGGCTTCTGAAATTAATGATCCAGTGGAGTTTGAAGGCCTTCGCGTCTTTCTTTTTTCTGTATACAGTCGTGTTGTGCATCCATCTATGGCTTCCTGTCACTGCCAGTCGTAGCACGCTGCAGCAAAATGAAACAGATCGACTTGCGTTGATTGCTTTCAAGGCTGGAATCAACCAGGATCCACTCGGGATGCTGAGTTCTTGGAATGACACTCTCCACTTTTGCTAGTGGTCTGGTGTGTATTGCAGTCGCTGACATGTCAATCGAGTCATCAGATTAATCTATTTTCTTATGGATTGGTGGGATCCCTCTCACCCCACATCAGGAACCTCACCTTTCTTAGAACGACAGTCCTGCAAAACAACAGCTTCCATGGGAAAGTACCCTCCGAATCGTTTATTCCGCTTGCGAGTTCTTTTTCTTAGCAACAATTCCTTTCATAAGGAACTGCCCTACCAATATCAGTACATAATATTTTATTTAATTTTGTATCCTCTTAATTTTTTTAATATATATCATTCTTATTATTTTTAAATAATATTGTAAATTCCAAAATAAATAAAAAATAAAAAATATATATATTTTTTGTATTTATTAGCATCAGAGTATAAAATCATTCACAAATTTTTGATTAATCATTTAGTTCACTACTCCAGAACCCCTTCTCGGCACTCAAGTCGAGCATCAGATAGAGAGGGCCTCATGGGTTGTATTATGCCCATGAGAGGACCCTAATAGAAGCAAGGCACTGGCAGGATAAAATGCGGGATCAGATCAGATATGCGATCGTATGCAAAATGTAAAGAAAACCCGGGAAAACACTATGGATAAGATGTACAAGACACCGTAGGTATCGATTGCTAGCACGGGGCACACAAAGCCCGTGCACACCCGGGATCATGGGCGCAATGTCATGCAACAAGCGCGACAACACACATTACAGACAGAGCTATAGTGAGGCCTAGTAATGCATGGTCCTGATGAGTAAATTCATTACAGAAATGCATGATCCGAATAGTGCATGACAATGCGTAGCGTAACAGTACGTGGAATGGTACGAAATACTATAAAATTATTTGAGGAAGAAACGGCTTTTAGTTGCGTAGACATCTCATCGATTCAACCAGTGGGAGTTTGAATAAAGAAGCGTGAGTAAGATTTGAGAAATAGAACTGATTTCAAATGGTGAGGAAATTCAAGTTTGAACGAATTCAAATTGGGAGCCCGATGGTGAAGAGAGTCGAGTGCGATTCAAATTGAGAGGAAGAGACTCCGTTGGGAAGAAGAAGATCTGTAGCCCAATTACATAAAGGGCGTTATGCTCTAATGTATGGAGTTAGAGATTCGAGGGAATCCGCTGTATACGTAATTGTGGTTGTAAAAGACTTGTACTTGGCAAGTGTTCTGCACACTAGAAGAGTTTTTAATATGTTGATATTATTATCTGAGTTGGGATTAATTGTCTTGTAAAAAAAAAAAAAAAAAGTCTTATATAAGTTTGCTTAGTGAGAATCATGCCGAAAATGTTAGTGAGTTGAAACTTAGCACCGCATCTTGTAAGAAAAAAATCGTGGGCATTTGGTTTTTGGGGTGTGGCATTTCTGTGAGTCTGATATAATTAAGGTTGTTAATGGTTATGAAAGCCAATGAAATATTGTTGTTTTGTAATATTAATAATTAAGATGCAACAATTTTAAGAATAATGATAAAAAAATACTATTGGAAATATTGAAATAAAATATTAAAGAAATAATTCCACTTGAGTCCATTGTATAATTATATACAATTTACAAAAATTTAAATTATTTGCAAATGAGACTTGGTTAAGTGTATAAAGGTATCAACGAGTGTGAGAAATAATATTATAACGTTGTAATGCAGAAGTGAATAGATATCAACAAAAAAAGTTTTAAAATTATTTTAATATTTTCAACTATGGCTTAAATTATTTTACAAAAAATAATTAAAAATTAGATTAGCAGTCCTATCTTTTTTTTTTTTTTTTTTTGGCCGAAATAGCAAGGTTGTCTCAGCGTCTCTACATCTGAAAGTGTATTTAAGTTGTGTAAATGCGGCATTCCCTTGAAACGAGTAAAGCTACATCGCTGCCAGCGAGTTACATTCTCGTAGGTCGGCTCAGGCCATTGGTTAAGTTATTAGATCTGCACAGTATCTACTCTGTGTTCGATGGTTTTAAAATATCTAAACCGCATAATGCTCATATGAAATTTTAGTAAAACTATTAAAATATTTTAAAGCATCGCCGTCTCAAAATTTAGACAGTGTAGTCCTTTGGTTTGGAAAATGATTTAAAAAGCTTATCTCTAGCAAATTTTTTATTTATATTTTAATATGTAAATGTTTGTAGAATTCAAGATATATTAACTTATTAGATTTTTTTTAAGAAAAGAAGATTTTATATAAAAATGGTTGGAAGATTAAAAAGAAAAGGAAAAGGTAGCAATTCGCAAAGGAATATTTTTATAAGAAAATATTATCGTATATAATGTTTTCGTTTTCATATATATATATATATATATATATATATATATATATATATATATATATATATATATATATATATATATATAATGAAAGGCTATTTGAAAGAAATTACAATTAGTTTTTATATTATATATTTTAGCAAGGTTCAAAGTTATAAAATGTAAAACATATTGGCAGTTTCTTCCTTTATAACAAAGTCTTTATAAAAAAATTATTTATTTTGTTTATAACAGTTGTTAGAGAGATATTACATTCTTCAACAAAATATGATTTAGAATATTTGAGCAGTCTTTAACAAAGCTCACTATCAAAGAGGAAACAAAAGCAAAGTTGTATCTAGGGCTTTTTATTTACAATTTTAAAATGTTTTTCACTCAAAAACATATAAAATAAGTGTAATAGTTCCTAATTTGCTTTGTTCTAAAAAACATGAGAAATAGCAAATAAATTTAAATAATAAGGAACGTTTTAGAGCAAACTATTTTGGTATTCTTTATGTTTTAAAAAAATCTTTCTTAATAAGTACGATTTAAAAAGCAAAAAGAGCGTACAATTCGTTTAAGTGTGTTGAATTATCCCATATATATTTTTTATCTTTATTAACTTTTCATGTTTGATGGCGCTCTTATCATTTCGAAGATCTTATGTTTTAATGTACGATTATGGTTAGCAATTCTTTGCTGATAATCGTTATCGCGATGCAATATTGATCAAGATTAATAAGTTTTGTTTTTTATACATATCTTAGATCGACATTTTACTATCTGACAGTCAAATGAGTTTTGTTATTATTATTATTTTTATATATTTTAAGGATCCACATTGCTTTTTTTTTTTAATTTCGCAATTATGATTTTGTTAAGTAAACAAAATCTTCGAGGGCAAAAGGATGCGTGAGACGTGCAAGGGCAGTAAGCACGCGTGGGGTGAGTTTCAAAGCGGGGTGGGGCCAACTGCCAAGAAAAGTTTTGAATTTGATTAGGGGCAGACAAAGGGGAAGCCCAAACATTCTATTCTCACTTGAAGGATACGTCAGACTTGAGGGTGCTGCGGCCCAAGGGGTTTTCGTGGGCCCATGTCCAGCAAGCACCAGGCCCATGGGAGAACTCTCATGCAGCTATGGGCAGAGTAGAGTGCCAGGGGAGGGTCGAGGAAAAACACACGCCATGGCGAACCCTAGCTGCGCTGAGGCATTCGAAGTGTCTGCATTCGAAGGAATCTGTTCTGCATCGATCACTTTCCGTTTCATTTCCCTTCCTCTATCTCCTCCATCTCTCGGAGCCCTTGCAATTGGTGTGTGGTCGACGATGGCTGACGGAACCATTAATCTTCCGGACGATCCTCTCAGCAAAGCGCCCGGGAACACCGGACCGACAAAGGTATTTTTAAGTTTGAATTCATGTGTGCCTTTTCTTTGGGCGTGTTCGATGAGCTCTTGATTTTGTGGTAGATATGTGCGCGCCGGAAAGATCGTCCTCAAGAGTAAAAACCCCATCTGAAGTTGACCTGGACGATGCTCGGGTTCTGACTGAGATTCGGGTAGGGATATTTTGTGATAATTGTAACAGTACAACTTGAGTGCACGAAGACAAAGGAGAGGTGATCATCAAGGAGTTTAAATACTAAAATTTGATGCCACTTACTATGTTTCCCCGGAAAAAAGTGTATCCATATCCATTTGGATAATCACACAAGTGTGCTATTAACTTAAAATGTCAGCATAACAAAAAGAAACGATCAGATAGTTGAAGTTAACATTAATTATATCAAAATGGCCTCATCAAGTGATTTTAATTTAGGATGTTATTCAGGAGTGACAGAGCACACAACTGGATCATGGTCCATGGACATCTTGGCAGTACAAGTAGTTGATTTTATAAATATCTTTGGGTGTAACATTTACAAACAACTGCCTGCTTTCATCAGAAAATTAAGATGAGTCCACCATGGTAAATACCTAAATCCAGTTTCATTGCTTTATGGCATTTCCCTCTGTAACCATCCTTATGCAAATTCAAGTTGAGTCTTTCTTACCATACAAGAGCATTTTTACAAAATAAATAAATAAATAAAATAAAATAAAACAAACATAAGAAAAAAATTCTAAGAAGAAAGATATCTATAATTAAATTTTACTCACGACGATTGGACTTCAATGTATTAAAGTATTATTCGATGTAACTTCATTTAGAAGTGATAACATAAGCTATTTTCAACTTAACCAATTCATAGCTCCAAAAAAAAAAAAAAAAAATCAAAAATAAAACAAACCTAGGTTATAATTGATTAAAATAGATGCCTACTGATCAGATATCATAATTGTTTTTTCCCTACCAAGCAGATACTAATAGGTATGGGTATCTGATTTTTTATTTTCATTTTGTTTAATTAGAACTAATAAACAAATTGGATATTATTTTCCCAAACATGATTATTAAATGTTTTCTCATGAATATGAATACTTAGTTCAATGCTTCTTTGTTCTTTTAACATTTCATAAAATCCAAAAAGGAATAAGAAAATATTCTTGGTTAGGCACTAAGGAAAGACCTCCCATATTTAGGATTGCTTGGGAAGACTTGCAGATCAAGAGAGAATAATTGATATCTACATCACAAATTTAAGATTGAAAACAATTGTGTGGTTGATTTATAAGAGGGAACCAAAGACAATATTGAGGAGGAGATGACTTCATGAAACATTAGATAAGCAATCATGCAGCGAAACTTCTTACATTAGGCTCCCCATCAAATGGTTCTTCCACTGAAGCCTTCTCGTGACCTTCATTCCCTGCATCACTTTCAAGGAACTTTTGAAGTGCAACCTGGTGGGTGTAGTATGAAGCGTTTATCTGAATCGATGTCTTTCAATTGAGTGTTGGGAAAAACATAAAATTTTTTTGTGATGGCCTAGATATACCTTCTTTTTCTTGTAGTTGTTTATTTTCTGTTTGTAGATTTGGGATTTTTGTACCTTTGCAGGGACTTTACTTTTGGGTTAGGTGAATGAATCTACGTCTTTCACATAGCCAAGGAAATTTTGTCTTCGGGAGAGTCGGGAATCTGAGAAGATAATGTCAAAGCTGGATGAGTTGGTGCCTGTTCAACAAATTAAATTCTCTCAATGAGCATACAGACAAAATGATAGTAAACAACTATAAAGCCAACAAAGCAAGCAAAATCCACCAAAAAACAAAATGAAAAAAACAAATACAAAACTATTTTTAATACTTTTTTTCATTTTTAGCCGATGAACCTTCCATGGCTAATCCCTTAAGACCATCCATGATGACAAATTATTCCTAATGCAAGAAATGGTTTATCAATAATTTTTGGGTAAACTATGGTGTGACAAAAACTAACCGGGTAAACTCTAAGAATGTTACAGTTATCAAACTCAATGAGCTGCCTAGCCCATGATGAATCGAAAACCATTTTCCTTTTTTATTGCACTCGTAAGAGGCACATTGGAGCCACAAGTCAATATGACTAAATCGTTCCTAAGATGTAATCCCACCCTCTTCTCCATAAAAAGCCTAAAGGGTGAAAATTGGCTTGTTTGGTTGTAAGCGGATAAACAACTAATCGAGGGATTCTCCTAAAGTCGGCTAGAGCTTGGATATAGTGACTTGCACAGAGTCGTTACCTAATGGGAATGAATTCAGAATGAGTGATTCTATCTAGGGTTTCCCAATATATATATATATATATATATATATATATATATATATATATATATATATATATATATATATATATATATATATATATATATATATCTCCATACCCACGTGTTCGATGCCTATTTGTTTTTACGCCACTACAGTGAGTGGGATCTTCATTCCGTTTTTTGGTACGAAGGTAAAAAAATACGCGTCTTTGCAGCATTGGTTTAAAAGGTGATTCGATGTCGAATTGCCAGGTCCAGGCAAGTGTGGAGTCAAAGAATGTGTTGCAAATCTCTTGGATTTTCTAGCCCACATGCTTTCATAGCTCACCTCCTAATTGATTCGATTTTCTCGGGCACAAGAAATGCGGACCAGACTCATGCAAGAAGAGCTGGTTCGGCCCATCTTATACAAGGCTCATGGGATGGGTTAAGGGTTTAAAAAATGTAAAGCCCGGTCCGGCCTTCATTTCTCCAAGCTCAACGGTCTGACCTGACATATTAAACATATGACTTAAAACACATTTTATGTATGTGTATGGGCCTATTTAGGACATTTAGAAAAAAAAAGTATTACTGTGATTAAGATTGTGCACGGTTTATTCGGTTCAATTTTGAATATAAAAATATAATCGAACCAATAATAATCGGTTTTAATTTATTAAGACCAAAACCGATAATTTAAAATATAAAATCAATAAAATAGGTTCAATTCCATTTATAGATAATAACCTAATGAAGTAATTTAACTTGATTGGATTCGATTCGGTTTAAAAAACGAATAAAAAATTAAAATTGCAATATAAAAATATAAAAATATAAAAATAAAACTAATATATTTAATGTTATAAAAAAACCGCAATTTTCACTAACTATTAATAGTACAAAATATAATATAAAACTAATAACGGATATATTGAAAAAAAGAAGCTATAATTATTATTTTTTTTTAAAAACAATTATAAGTCTAATTAATTTAAATGACATATAAGATTTATCATAATGTTTTAAAAAATTTAAAATATATAAATTCTTCTAAATATTTATGAAGCTAAAAGAAATCAAAATAGTATTTTTTAAAATAGCTAAAGAAAAACAAATATTCTAAAGTACTGACAAATTATCAAAATAAACATTTAAAATATAATATTACGAAAAGACTTAAAACACTTCCTAAAATTATCTAAATTAATTTTTTGAATAAATTATCCAAATTTGATCCTTCAAGTGTAAAAAATTATCAAATTTATAAAATTAATTTTATCTATTCAAATCAATCATAAAAAATAGAATAAAACTTTAAAAACATAACATTTCTTCTAGGTTTTTGGTTCTGTTATTTTTTAAATTTTGAAAGTAAAATCGACAATCGAAACCTATTTCCTCGGTTTTAAATTTTTAAAATAATAATTTAAAATATTTTCAATATATATTTGTAACTGGAGAAAAAGTTTGAGAGTATAAAGGACTAATCCCCATCTATCATCCTGTCCGTCTCTTTAGACAAATAACATAACCCATAATATAATATCTTTTACCCCTTTTTTTTTCTTTTCTTTTCTCTAACACCTTCCTTTCGGTCAAAACCAAGTCATTGGAATCTATCAAATCACAACAAAAATCTTCCAATCAAAATTTTTTGAAGTAATAAATGGGCTGATTCGAGTAATCCAATTCGTTTTATCTTTAAGTAAAAGATCTACAATATATTGATATAATAAAAAAATTTAATTCCTAAAAATATATATAATAAGCCTCCTTCTTGACCGACTTTCCGGGTGTCCTAAGTTTATATTAAATAAAAAAAAAAGGAATTGGTTTAAGGGATAAAAATAAAAGTTATTCTGGCCCAACCTTTATTTTATAACTTTAAATATCCTTATTTTAGATAAAATTACCTTTAAATATATTAAAACCCAAAAAATATTACAAATATAATCTCTTTTTTTATATATCGGATTTAACTATTACTAAATTAGCATTTGAACAAACTTGAAAATGGTTAAATCTAGATTTATATCAAACACAATAACTATTTAGTTTTGACTTAACATGGTTAAGTTATATTTGAACAAATGTTAAAAGGGGTTAATATGCAAAAATAACTTCCAATTTCAAGGTTTTTATTTTATTTTTATATTTATTTTCCTTTTTAAAATGAATTAAAATAAATAAAAATAGGTTTTAAATAATAAATATAAATAATACGTTAGATTTAACTTCATTTTCTTTTCCTTTCTATTTTTCCCAAAAATTTATGGAACCAAACACAGATAAAGCATCTAGATTAATGCAACAAGTAGCATCCATTATCTAAGTTGAATGTGATTGCACATTATTCTGATCCCTATTAGCTCATTGTACAAAAATATATTCTTTATCTTTATCGGATCTCTCAATAATACATGCATGGTATATTTTTGGATTTTAGATGGCATTGTCCTTCTAATCTACTTGTTATCATTTTTCTTTTTCTTTCTTTTTTTTTTTGGTGTCCTTTTTTCCCTCAAAAAAACAAACAGAGTGAGACACACATGAGGCAAGGAAATAAAGTAAGCACCATCCTTTTGGGACTATCTTCAACTAATAGGAGAGACTTTATATATAATTCAGTGAGAACATTCATCAATGACCAAATTTGTAGTAACAAGGCACTACAAGAGACATATGTTGATGTCGTCTAAAAAGTCACTACTCTGAAAACAATTTGTTTATGGCATATGACAACTCATATTAAGAAGAGTAAGATGGGGTAAATCTGGGAGTAGGGGCTAAGCCCTTCTGAGGTATGATCACGGTATATTCAGGTTATAAGGGTATTTTTATAATTTGATCATATCCAGGGTTACTATAAATACGACATGTAATCCTATTTTAAGTCAACGTTTCTGTGGATATAGGCACACTATCGAACCACGTAAAATCTGTGTATTGTGTTATTTTTAATTGACATCGTATGGCTTAAAGTTTATAAAGGTGACACATCATATAAAAAAATATTTAATTGTGAATGTTAGTTTTAGGTTTATGGTGTCATTTTATGAAAAGTGAAACCATATGAAATAAAAACAAAAATTGTTTTGTAGTTAGATGGTACTAATTTTAGATTATGGTGTCATTTTTTGAAAATTGTTATCATATTCCCGGGTTTTACATGGTTGTGGAAGGCGAAGGATGTCGAAGGACCTTCTTGAATCGCCAAACGGGAAGTTGAAGGTGTTGCGAGTGTGAGAGGCTTTTAAGAACATGAAGAAACTAAAAGCATTGATTATCTTAATTTGAGAGTTGGTTTATGGTTTTTTTGAAGTGCTGACTCTCTGGCATGTGCGTTTGGGATGTGGTGGGTTTATAGGTGTATGTAATTAAAATAAACAAAACCTCTATAGTTCAATATACATGCCTCCATTTATTTAGTTTCACGGAGTTTCTTGAGTCTGTATGTTTATGATTTTGAGCAAGCGTTTTTTGCGAAAAGCAGAGAGATAAAAAAAACACAAAAAACACGTTTGATTTATTGTGAAAAACACGAATATCACAGAAAATACTAAATTAAGAATAAAAGTTTCCAACCTGATGATGTGATTGGATTGAGGGTTAGGATTGAGGGTTTTCAGGGACATGAATATATGATGTGACTGGAAGGTATGTAGGACACGATTCAATCTTCCTAGATCACCACACTTAGAATACAAAACATAATTCATAGAGAGAATCTGAATATAGCATACCTGATTTGGAATCCATGGTTGCTTGATGCGGAATCAATGAAGATCTACAAAGTACGATCTCAAGATCTTCTCCCTTATCCCAGTTGTGACCTTTGGCTTAATGGGAGGCGCCACTCACGAGTTAGAGAAAAGTTTTTTCTCTACAGATACGTGTGTAGGTATTGATTCACGTATCTATTAGGGTTAGGGAGGGACTTGAGAAACTTTTTATTTATAGAGTTCGACCACGGGCCCTCTCATTACAGACGGTAGTCTTCTGACCACACTTGCCGACCCATATTAAATTAATAAGAATCCTTATGTCTCACTTTATTAGACCAAACGACTTAATTAGTTAATTTTAATTAATAAAGCCCACATAAAGGAAAATCTTACATTCTCCGGCCCAGGCGATGAGTGAAACAAAGCGTAATGCGCACCTTCATATGGTCTGGGATTATTCTTAATAGTCAATCGATCCCATCCATAAGTCTCGAACAACGAATCATGGCGGTAATTGCATGTACTCACGAAGCCCTTAGTAGTGAGTCTTTTGACTTCTTGATATGGATTCAATATGGTAGTGTGTTAAATGGACAATACCTCATAATGAGTGATACTTCATGTTATCCATTTGTTAGTCAAATTCTCTCTCATAGTAATCAAAAGCCTAGTGTGTCACTAGAGAATATCCATCATGGTTCCAGACGAACTGTATATGTGTTACCTTGATAGGTAGCTTTACTTTATGTGTAGAAGACATATTATTAGGCTAATGCCTAGAATGCCCATAGCACAGTGCTTTCGAGGTTTACACAATGCCTCGAGATTTTCAGCAATTATTTGTACTCGACTTGATAAATGCAATTCACAAATGCCTTATTGAATGCAAAAGAGTTGATACAAATTCAATTATTACAAAAATGTAATGAAGAAATCCAATTCAACCTTCATAAGAGCAACATAAAACTTAGACTCCACTAATTTACAGGTATCCATGATACTCCCCAAGCCCGTGTTAATGACATTATCGTCCGAATACACAAAGGGCGAAGGCCTTTAGTTAGCGGATCTGCCAATCATATCATCTGTTGAAATGTGCTCCACTACAATATCAGATTTTGAACTTTTTTCCTTTATAATTAAGTGCACTTGACCTCCGTGCTTAGACCCCTTGAGACCTCTGTTATTTGTTAATAAACAACATTGCGAGTTATTGTCCGCAATCTGTTGTATGGAGCTGTCAACTTAAAATCCAAATACGGTTAACTCCTTAGTAGAGATTTCGGAGCCAAATTGCACGAGTAGTGGGTAGAAAAGCATCACCCTGAAACTCAGTTTGCATGGTAGAGGATCTTTATTGATTTCTATTTCTCACTTTCCCATGATCTTTGCACCTCCACCTTTAACTTAAAGATGTAACACATTGTTGACTTCTTTTCATCACGACAGCGATAAGTACGAATCCGAATACCCGACTAGGCTGTAGGTCACGAGAACGTATTTATGCCGTCGGCGTATAGTCTTTTTGTCCTCTTTAAGTACCTCATAACCTTCTTGGCAATAGCAACCCAATGATCGTGTCACAGATTTTGAAGTGATATCTGCCTAGAGGTCACGGTGTTGCAAGCGCCGTATACGGCCTAGTGCATACTTGAGCATACATAATACTCCCAAGTGCACTAGCATAAGGTATATTCTTCATTTGGGCTTTCTCAATATCAGAATGAGGACATTGTGACATACTCAACTTATCACCTTTACAGACAGGAGGAATTCCTGGCTTACATTGTTGCATGTTGAATCTTTCCAAAATACGATCAACATATGCCCTCTAAGATAAACCCAATAGTCCGCGAGAACAATTCCTGTGAATCTGTGCCCGGGACAAAAGACGCCTCACAGGTCCTTCATATCAAGTTCTTTGACAACATCAGCTTTGTCTCATCACGGTAAACCAAAGGTCATTTGCACGAAGCAAAAATATCATCCACATAAATTATTAGGAAAATGAATTTCCTCCCACTTGACCTTACGGTATATACATTGATCTACTTTGTTCTCAACAAAACCATAGCAAAACAACAACACTATGAAACTTTAAGTACCATTGTCTGAAGCTTCTTGAGGCAGTAAATAGACTTTTTCAGTCTACATACAAGTGTACCTGAATCATTTGCCACAAAACCTTCGGGTTGCATCATATAGACTTCTTCATTAAGGTCTCCATTGAGAAAGGCAGTTTTAACATCCATCTGGTGTAACTCCATATCGAAATGAGCAACTAATGCCATGATCACTCTGAAAGAATCTTTAAAGAAAAGACGGAAGATAGGGATTGAGATTGAGAGTGAGAGAGATGATGACTGATGATGTGATGTTGTAGCCGAGTTCCGTAAATGATTTTCCCAGGCTTTCAGTATGTCTCATAAAGCAGATTAATTTCATCTCTCATTGCATCAACTTCTTGGATTAAGTGAGGGCGAGCACCTCTCATAAGTTATTGGATGGATCCAGTAGATATAGGTAACACTGCTCTCTCTATACCTGGACAGACTAAATGATGGAAGATGGTATGGCTGATCGTCTCCTAGGTGGATCTCCTTAAGATGTAGTAATAGCCATGCTTTGGGAGCCTTGATGGAGCTTCATTGGTGATACCATTATGCCATGGGGATCAAGTCTAAACGGAGTTAAATATGGTGTTAATGGGAGTTTCACATTCTCTGTGGGAGGAGATAAAGATGCCTTACTTACCCACGTACTATTGTCCTCAATGATGCCTTGACGTGAGCTTACTCTTAGACCGCATCAAACCAGTTTGATGTGCGGCAGTTCACAGATCTTGTACCTCCCGGGTGGGATTATGAGCGAGTCATCCGCCGGATATTAGGAGTAAGATAAGTAGCACGGGTGGTTTCTGAATCCGGCTGCTTGTGGATTCGCTATACGCGGGACATCCCGAGCCTTACAGATGGTTTAAGCTGAACTGCGTGGATCCACCATAACAACTCAGAGGAATCCCGGTGGACGACGCGTGGTACATGATTGAATGTACAGTAACATAAAAATACGTACCACTGGAACGGAAGGTAAATTGTCTCTGTGTCCTTCATAGCATTCAGGTCTGGTTAGCCTTTGTTATGTTTGCTCTGTTCAGATATTATTTCTGCTATCCAGAATCCTCTAGTATTTGGCGGAATGGCCTTAGGTATCAGAAGGCATATTTGTGTACCATGCAAATACTACCTCGATCGGATCTAACAACCTTATGTGACTTTTCCCAATGGGCCAGTCAGAAAAATCTTCAGACATCAGGGCCTTGACCTTTTCTTTAATCAAATACAAATAACCTGAGAATGAATCCACATCGATGATGTGATGAAATAAAGATTTACACAGGTTGCATATGGAGTCCATATGCTCCGGGTGTGGACAGCGATCGACAAAGTGAACTTGTTGGAGTTTTTCTTTCTTATCTTAGATTACATTTATACCAAGCGATCTGCACATATCTCTAAGTCGTTTTAAGAGGCTTGGGCAGCGGGGATCATTAGTCTTGTATTCTTTCTCTGTATGGAGACCTTATTTGAAGTAATTATGCCACAATGCATAGACTCTTTATGAGTAATGGTCTCTTAGAGCAACCTTTACTGGAAGTATAATGTGACGTATGTAATGTTGGGAGATAAACTAAATCAGTTGACATATGGCTTGTTATTTGAATTGAAATATAGAAATGCGTGCTTTTGATTTCAAAAGATAATCATATATAAATCCAAAAACACGATACGAGCAAATTTAAAATCTAAGAGTTTAAAAGTGTGTCTTAAGCGCTGATTTAAAACCGAATCTAGAATTAAGATACATCTCGGAACATGACATGTTTCTGTTGTTTCCCACGGTGGTTTGGTTATGTATTTGGCTTCCTCAGTTTTATGAATCCACTGTGTGATGAAATGCAACATGATTCGTTGCTCCTATGAACCACCAGAAGCTGGATTGGTGGCTTGGATAGGTTGGATTCACAAGCAAGTGTTAGAGTCGTACTGTAAACTTTGGGTTTGGACCATCAGGCTTTTAGAATTTATAACTCCTTCTTCATGTGACCTTTCTTCTTTACAAAGAAGCGGCGATCACCATCTTTCAGGGATATATATTTAACTGGATTGTTGCAATGTTGTGTGGAGATGACAGGTGGTTTCTTGGGTACTAGCATTATGATGTTTTGAGCATGGCCCTTTTGTACTATGGGACTAGAACCATATAAGACCGGATGCTGTCTGAGGCTTTTCTCCTTCTTAAGTTTCTGCTGTACGCCACCACACTTGCTATCAGGGTCATTAAATGATGATCTCGTCTTGGTGGTGTCTTTACATAATCCCAAAATGGAATTGGAAGGGTGTTTAGAACGATGCACAATACGAAAGCATCGGAATGGTAACGATGAAACGAAGGCTTCGTCTTAGTCTATATATCGGAGGAATCTCTAACCCAGGTACCATCATACTTCATGTTGAAGAGCTTTTGAAGAAGTGTTAACCTCGACATTAGATGGAAATTCTAGATTTCACAACTCTATGGTTGCCCATCATTTTCCTTGATCTGTGAGTCCTTGAGCCAAACCACTTTTAGTGTTCTTGAATTGGATTTCTTCCATTGTCAATAAGCAAATCCGATTGCTCCTTTCACGGTATGTAGTCCGTTTTTCTGACTTCAGCTACCACGCGGTGGGTGTCGCTGAAGACATCTTTTGTGGAAGTGCTGAATACGCGACCATTCCAAATAGAAGAATACTCTTTCAATTTCTTAAAGGATTCAATCCGATGTTGGGGACTCAGTCAAATGGAGGATTGCCGTTCTGGAAAGAGTCATTGAAAAACAAAAATAGACCTTGTCCCGATGGGCATCATGAATACTTATACGAATTACATACATCATCATATAATAATCTGTTTGAAGTATGACTTGTCACGGTTGACACACTCTCTCCGCATGGCGGTGACCATCAGGAAGACTTATTCATCTTTGTTGGAAATCACCACCTTTGGGTGTATGAGCAGCTAAGATCGATCGTTTAAACACATTATGCTATACATCCCCATATCACATTAACAGATCACCTCCAACTTGAGATTATGATCATGCAATAAACGAGGAGACATCCCACCATGATATGGGGCGATATTCTCAAATCGATCAGGGAAGTATGTGTACATATGGTCACAACCAGTGGGTTCTTGAAATCTCTCGAGCCATGAGGATAAACCTTATATCACATTCACTATCTATGTACTATTACTGGATGTAAAAATTTCTTATATCATTACATGTCTTGCTTCAATTATAATTCATTAATAGTCAATTACACTCTCCTTATGTGGCGTTTACCTTAAGCACAACAGGCTATCATACATATTTCAAAACCATAGAAATACAGAAACACGCTAATAAAAATATTACGTACGCGTGGCATGCGTGTTTTTCAAATCTGTAACAACTAACGATGTAAAATAAATATACCACATTGTGTAAATACCGATGCGGTAAAAATGAAGTACGAATCGTCACGAAAGGGTCGGACGAGGTATGCGGGCCATCGGGCTTGCTGAAGGTCACGGCCCAATCAGTTGTGGTCCCGGGGATCAGGTGGGATGGCGTCGACATGGCGTCGTAGGCCAGTCGATACCTGTCATAGGTAGACCAAAATCTGATGGGGCGTTGATTTGGTCAAATGGGTGATTGTTGTTCGGGTCGGGTTCAAAAATCCCGGCGGTCGGGCTCGAGCGAGTCCATGGCGTCGACACGTTAACGCGACGGTCCGGCGGGTCGGTGGCTAGGTCAGCGTGGCGTCTGCGCCGTCGGCGCAACCGGTCTGGTTTGGCCGTGGCGTGTCCTTCAGTCGTGTATCTGGCGCGTGGCGGCGATGTGCGGCGTCACGGCCTCCGATGGCGTGCCACCCTTGCAGATCTTCTAGATCTGACGAAGTAGATTCCAAATATATAAAATTGAGATTTTGATTTGAAGAAAGTTTATTGAGCGAAACTGGTTAAAGGACCCGAAAAATAAAAATATTCGATTCATATGACTTTGATTTGAAATGTTCATGGTTGGCTCGATGCAGCTGTAGGTTTGATTCAATCTTACGATCAAACACAGTTAGAATACAAAACATAATTCATAGAAATAAGACCTGCATACTGTTTGGAATCATGGATTCTTGTCTGGATAATGAAAGATCTACAAAGTGCGATCTCTCAGGAATGTTCTCTCCTGCCCCGATTTATGACAACAGCACGAACCCAATGAGGCGCCACTCAGATTAGAGAAAAGTTTTATACTCAAGATAAACATGTGAGTGATGATTCGTATCCTTAGGGTTAGGAGGGACTTGAGCTTTTTGTTATAGAGGATTGACCAAGACCCTCTCATTCTGGTAAGACCGTACAACCTATTAAATTAATAGAATCCTGTCTCACTTTATTAGACCAAACTTAATTAGGTTAATTTTAATTAATAAAACGCATCAAAGAGAAAATCTTTTAAGGTATATGGTTGAGATATGCCTGATGAGCCTTATAATTGATCCAACTTTGATATAGCCCATCTGTAAGTTTATTGACTCTGTTGGCTGGACCCACTTTCTTGTGATTCATTATTCACAGTGACATTTATTTTTAAATGTAGGAATAATAAAAAACAAAATTATGTATTAAATAAGGTGTCTTATTTAATTTTAAAAAAACATTTTTCACTTTAAAATGCTCATGTGTGTTTAGGCTTTCAATGTTTAGAATCGGACAAGTCGTAATGAGGAAAGTGTCTGGGATTAGGTTTCATTACAAGACAATTTCCTACGCTTCTAAAGTCATGTTAGTTATCCAAATAATAAAACATTTTCTTTTTCCTAGAAGTAAATATAACAAGAAAAGTTGCACGGTAATAAAAAATGTAAAGGTTTGTTTGGTTACAATTTTTGAAAATTGTTTTTTTGTTTTAAAGAATAAGAAGCATATGAAAACACATTTAATTTTTCTTTTTGTTCTTAAAAATACGCTGAACATACAAAATATTAAATTCAAAAAACAATAATAGTTTTTAGGGATCACCAAATTGGTTTTAAAAAAGGTTCTCAAAAACATTTTTTAGTCAAACTGGCCCTCTATTTTTTAAAATTGTTCTTATAATTTGAATTTAGTATTTTTTAATGATTTTTTTAAACTAAGGATTTTTAGAACCGTTGTTTTAAACATAGAAAATACTATTTTTGTTGTTCTTTAAAAACAATTATTTTATGTAATTTATTGTTTTCAAAAAAATAATAAAATAAGGGAGGAGGAGTGGGGGAGGGAGAGGGGGCCTAAAAAGCAGACGCATTCTCTATTGTCATATCTTGTTTTTGAGAATATAAAGTCTTAAAAAATCATAGACCAAAACACCCCAAATTGATTTGAATTTAATGTTACATAAGACAAAATTGTACCATTCAAATTCAAACCATTAAACTCCCATATGATATATCGACCATTGAATAAAAATATAAATAAATAATATAGAGATCTAAAAGTTATATATATATACAAAGTAAAAAGTCCGAAGTGTTTTACATTTTCATTTCCAAAATTATCCTTCTTAATTCTAATAGTCAACAAATCACTAACCATGAAAAATACATACTTTTGTCTATATTTAATTTTGTTCCATTAATATAATATTCATATCCACATTCAGAACCTATTCCATTAATACCATATTCATGATTTTGATTTCAACCATTTAATTTATACATGTTTTTTCATCCACATTCAATTTTATTCCATTAATATAATATTCATATCCATATTCAGTTTTATTCTATCATTTATCATTTTTTTTTCTCAATTAGGTTTTATGTTCAACTCAAAATGTAATTATTTTTTACTTAGTTTTGAATATGAGTCTTACAAAATAAAACACAAAATCATTTATTTATTATTATACTTTTTATGTTATCTCCCTAGCATTGTTACGTGTACCTTAATATAATTTAGATTAATATTATTTCTTGTAGAAAGCTTTTTTTATTTTATTTAATTTATGTGATAGCCAATTTCATGATTGAAAAAAAAAAAAGAGCTTTACCAAAATAGCCCTAATCCCCCAATTATTTTGTGTTAGCAAATTTTTAATAGAACCATCGTGGACCGTGGATTTCAAGCAGCTCTACTAAAAACAAGGGCCTTCAGGGGAATAAGAACCCGATTGAAGGACTATAGTGATCAGCCAACGAGTCATCACAGCGCAGAGCGGTCAATGGCAGAGCGTATCAGACCGTCAAGTCGGGGTTGGAGTCAAGACCGGTCGGTGGTTCATTTATACTTTTCTTGAACTCAACGACGGGTCACCGGCCGAACCTTCAGGAACATCGTGGAGGACGAAAGCAGAGGTGGAGCTCAGGGTTGAGAATGTCCATCATGTTTGGTCCGGTGGATCAGCCAAGTATCCGTTGCCCAAGACCAGGCCCAACCCTTGAGTTTCTCAGAGATATTGTTCACTTTCGACCAAAACCAACACAGTACTCTCTCTTTTTATGTTTCTATTGATTTGTTTAGTGATGATTTTTTTAAGAAGGTTTTCAGTTTCTTCAGGAATGAATCTGATTTGAAGTTATGTCTTCAGGGATGTTTTACAGAATTTTGAGAAAAGAATGTGGACTGAATTGGACTTAGTGCTATTTTGGTGGAAAAATAAAACTCATTTTTAAGTACTTCAAGTTTTTTTTCCAAGAAGAGGATTTATCATTTGAAACATCCGTTTACTTTTCTTGATCTAGTGACATGATACTGAATTTGGTGGATTATGGATTGAATCTACTTGGAGGATCACACTTTGCCAAATTATCAAGATTGATGGGTTAAGTCTGCATGAAGAATATTGAGAAGCTGTATGCAGAATTCACTAATTCCACATCCTCAACCAAAGGAAAAAGAAATGAGGTACTAGAATAAATATGTCCTTCGTGTCAGTAAAAGGATAAACATTTATATGACATTTCCAGTGCATTGTATTAGATCTTTGTGACTTACATTATAAATTCCTGGGTTTATAATTGAAATGTCAAGAGCTAATTTTTATTACTTTTGAATCATAATGGTTACCGAGCAAAGAAGGAAAAGTAATATCATCACACACTTTTAATTTTAATCTAGAAGATTCTTAATTTGAGATCAATTCACAATTGCGATTGGGCACCTAAAATGCTCACAATTCCTTTAAAGCTAAACTTTTAGCTGAATAGTTATCATCCCTTTTCTCCCTGTATCACTACTTTTAGATGCACTTATGGTCTGCAAATGCAACTTTTTCTGACTTCAAATTCTCATGGACGTGACATTTGGTAGGTACTTATTTAATTTAGTTAGAACTCCATTCCTCACTAAAGTCAAGTTGAATATAGATGCCTCCTGCTAAAGAGATTTATGGCTAGTAATAACATTATCTTAATTTGTATGTCGTTTTGTGTTTGCCTTCTGCTCTATTGTCCATTGCTTCCATTTATTTTGTTTTTCAGATATCTACTGGCTGCTCTTTTTGAATCCATGTCTGTTAGCCTATGCTACCCTGATCTTGACACAGCTTTCTTTATATACACACTCAATTGTCACCACCAGTGATTGTGAGGTGCTGGTGAAATGTTTCAAGTTACAACCTTGATTGGTGATGCAGAGAGAGGTGAAGGGACTTATTAGAACCCTCCTCCATCAGAAGCGATATAGAAGCTGCCAAGGCACTTGTTAAGGGAGAAAGGAGAGGCTGTTGCCCAACAAAATCTGCTAAAGCTGGTAGGCGAAATTATTGCATCTGTGGCTGAACAACAAGGCTAAGGAGAATCTCTGAGGTTGGAAGGCAGATCTCAGCTTAAGCCTGGTATCCCTCAAAAGATGGGAAGATTCACATTTATTCCCAGAGGTGTTTTTAGCACGTCAAGCCTTTTTGACTGTTTCTGGCCAGCTGGGTTAAGACTTATGGATGTGCTGTTTGCAGTGTCTATACCTTTGGACCAACTTTTTTTATTTGAGCAGCTCTCACACCACAAGGAATTTGTAGAATTCTGGATGTTGGATGCCCTGAAATATAGCATTTGCGGATCTTAAGGTATTTTACATTTAAACTTAATTATCCTCACCTTGCAACTTAGGGGTGGCAGAAGACTAATTTGGAATGTTAAAGTTAGCTTGTACATGTGTCGTATCTGTGTGTGAATGTCTTGAAGAATGTATCTCTCAGCATATATCATTTCTTTCTCGATAAGATTATCCTTACAGCCGTTTCTGTAGCAGAATGGACTGCTTTATAATGAACTATGAAGACAATCATCTTTGCTATAGAATTTCTATCAATACGCTTTTCACTACTTTTCTGGTGATCATGGTGTCAAATTTTGTGTGAGATGCTAAACATGGATAGTTCCATAATTGGTGGTTTATCACATGACTCCTATCTTCTTGTAATCACTGTTAGATATGTGCACTGAAAGGACTCAGTTCCAAAGGTAAAACTCCATAAAGATAGCTCATGATTTATTTCAAAATCTCTAGCCGGTGTTAGTTGAGAATTTGGGCTCTGTTGTATAAACCTTAGGCTCACTTTTGCACAACAATCCATGTCAAATTCCTGACCGAGAAATTTGTATTCAGTTGATGCACGATGCGCGATGTGCATGAGTCTGATGAGGTGCTGTGTGTTGGAAGTGCTGTCACATAGGAGACTTCAAATTTGAATCTTACAAATGGAAGCAAGTGACCCTGCATATCTTGCAGTTACACCTATACTACTTTAGGCTAGTTTGGTGATGGGGACTGTTACAATCTTGTGGGAAATTTTCACATGCCAAATCATGGTTTCCTTAGAGGGTGGGCCCTGCTAATGTATCTTACTTCGAAGATTATGGAACGTTAAACTTTTATGTGCCAGGACAAGGAACTAACCAATCAACCCATCATCGCTCTCTTAATTTTATCACGGATTAGGCCCATTGTACGCAGCTAATAGAAAACATTCCTATTAGGGAAGCCAGGAGGCATGTAGACAGTAAATCTTGCTGATTCTCACTTGCATTTAGGAACCATTCCTTTATCATGTCTATCTTGTCATTTCTCTACAGTCCAAATACCTCATACTTTGCTAAAGGAGACCAATCCCCTAGATGGCATAGGTAATATATTAGGAAATTCCAATGCCCCTTTCATACCCAGATTTTGTCTTTGATAACATGTATCCGTGCGGGGCAAGAAATATCCATTACGGAAACCAATCAACCCACCATCACTCCCTTAATTTGCTCACGGATTAATTTGTTGTACAAGCTAATGAGAACATTCCTATTAAGGAAGCAGAGGGGAAGAGCTTAAACGATATAAAATGTTATCCCAATCACCTGTTGGGGAATCATTCCTTAATCATGTCTATCTTGCCATTCTTTACGGTCCATGCCTCTTCCTTTGCTAAAGGAGACCAATCCCCTAGATGGCATAGGTAAATATATTAGGAAATATGCCCATGTTAGTTATGTCCCGGATGGAAAATTTTAAGTCCTATTATTCATGAAGAAGCAAGTATTTGGGTTTAAAACTTAGATTTTACTTGATAGTAAAAAGGGGTTTTCAAATCGAAAGAATCCTGTAGGAAACGGGATTGATTCCACTTCCCTTCTTTGTTCATCGTCCTCTTCTCTCTTAGATTCCGAACTCGGGAGGAGAGTAAGCTCGACCAACTAAAGGCTGGAAGATTATGGAGGCTAAAGGATCTTCATCCTTGTGCATGTGACAATGTCAAACGATCCATTGGAGATCGACGCTGGGGTTGGAATAGGTTTAATGGTTGACTTTGGGAGGTCATTGCGGCGAAATGTAAAGAGAAGTATGGGATGTTTCAGGGTGGGTGCAGGAAGGCCAAAGGGCCTTCGAGGCCTGGAAGTAAAACCGGAGGGAATGTTGTCGGGTGTTGCGGTGTGAGGAGCTACGAAGAGCGTGAAGGCCAAAACATTGATTCTGCTGCCAGTGTGCTTGTCGAAGTTGATTAATTGTAATAATCTTTGCTTTCTAACAGACTTGTGTAATTAAAAATAATATACGTTCAATATCTGATGCCTCCATTTTTAGCTTATAGAGTTTGCTTGGGTTTGTTTGTTTTTATGATTTTGAAACGTTTTTTGAAAAACAAGAGAATAATAAAGACAAACTCTTGTTTTGATTTATTGTGAAAATATAGAAACGTTATTATTTGTTTTATTAATATCCATAAAAAACCAAAACTCGTCCTTATTAAGGGATCAATAATACATCAAATCTTTATATCTGTTTTCTTTTGCACAGGAGAATCCATTTCATACGTCTTTGACAATGTGAGATCACACATAGCTAAATATATTGGGAATTCCAATGCACTTTTCCAAATAAAACTAATAAAAATCAATCAGAAATAAAATCAAAATAAAATAAAATAAAATAAATTAAAAAATAGCAAGACCCCAAATTTAGGGTGCACTAGTAAATATCTGTTGCAAATTAGCTTACCATGTTAATTTCTCTCTCTTTTTTAAATAATTAATTTATCTCTCCTCAATTGCAAACTTTTACTCTCTAAATATTTTAATTTGTAATTTTCTATATATAATATATAATATTTAAGAAAATAAAAAAAAACCAAATATTTTGATTTTTTCTATTGGGTCCAAAACTTTCAAATTTAATATAATAAGTCATAAAAAAATTTATAAAACAAACATATTAAATACTAAAAGCAAACTGTTTTCAACAAAAAGTCAAAAAAATAGATGCCCCCTAACTCTAAAAGCCGGTTTTTTAGCATAAAAAGTAAATTTAAAATTGAATAAAAGTATTGGATAATATTCAAAAAATATTTTTAAAATCTAAAAAATTATTTATAGTTTTTTCTTACTTCATTGACTTTCCATTACATTATTGTAGTACTCTGTTCTTTTAATATATCTCTCTAAACTCATCCTGGATTTATATTGAGTCAGCAAGAATTATTTATATTCTTAAAAAAATTAGTGTATTTGATTATATTTATATTTATATTTAAATGTATTTAGTAAAATCTTGTCGGCTTAAACGTTCGTCAAATATAAACATTTTGAAAACACCCTAAGCGACTCCATCTCACTTTATTTCTTAAATAACAATATCTTGTGGAAAAGTTTCTGTGAACATTTCATGAGTTATTGAAATAAGGAAAATCAAAATTTGGAAATTTGACTTTTTATTAATTTTTACTTGATTTTGATAAAAAAAAAACTATTCTTGTTTTCTTGTAAAATTAATCATAAGGTTTCACAAAATCATGGGTAGCTTTACAGTGAAGATGAAGGCAAAATAATTAAATAAATCCCAAAAAAAAAAAAAATTCTATTAAGTTTTAACATACTGACGAAGATTTCTATGAGGCTTAAATTTGAGGCTGGTGTATGCTCCTTTTGACAAGTCAAAATGTACGGGTTTTGAGGTCTGCATGATGTCATCTGTGGTTTGGGTTTTGACAAATGTGGTAAAATCTTATCTGATCATTGTTTGCTTGTGTTTTCAATTCTCAATTAATATAGGTGCAATAGATAAAATAATTCATATTGTTTTTCTAGTGTCATATCATGTCTCTATTTTTAAGAAAATGAATTGTCTGAAATCCCAGATTTCAGCGTTAAAATGATGAATATGGGATAAGAGAGGTTAAATGTGGGATTAATAGGATTAAGGTATGTACAAGCTAACCGAACATTAATGATCATCAATTTTTTTAATTCTCATTTTATTAACAAAATAGTAATTATTCTGCTTTTAATTTTTAAGGGTCCTTTCATATAAATTTTCAAAATCCATATGAATTTGTATGATTAACAGTTCTGACTCATCTTCTAAAATCAATAAAATCCTTTAAATTTTAATTTCTAGAATATCATAATATTTGGTCATATCATATCTTCCCAATTGTAGAATTTAATTAAATGTCGAAATGTATGTAGGAAATTTTAAATAATTTGAGTTCTATTTTTATTAGAATATGGAAAGGGTATTAAGGAAAATAAAGAAAAAGTAAAAGCCAAGTGAGCTGTAGACAATCAGAAGGAGTTTTAGAAAAGGTTGCTTTCCCAATCTAATTTTTTAATTAATCAATAATATAATATAATATTAAATATTAATAGTATCTTACCGCTCTATACTTATAAGGTCAACTTTACTATACTTTCTCAAATTCTTTTCCATTTGCTGTCTTTTTCTCTCTCCAAACACTCATGTGAAAGAGTGGGCAAAAGTCAAAATCCGCACTCTTTGCTTGATTCGGAGAGCTCTACATGCAACTTCTCTGATGGCTTCCGCAATTAAGAGAGTTGAAAAGATCCACCAAATCGTTTGTCTAAAGCAAGAAATGCAGTGATGGAAGACCATGAATTTGCATCTGAGACTACGCTCCATACTCCTTCTCAGTTCAACTACTCTGACCGAACCGCCTTATGAGCTTATACCTTTGGATCTGGATGCTTCTCGGTGCTGCAAAGTGCTTTAAAAAGCATTTACAGGTGCAGATTTCTTGCCATCATCTTTCATTGAAACTACGTTGGATTAACATATCATTATCATTTCCCTGTTCTGTCTCATTTTATGACCGGTCAGAAGCATTGAACAATCCATGATCGAAAATTGATTTCATTATAAGCTAAACACAATGCTGGTAAAGGTGACAATTATCATTATTCACAAGTATAATTTCACAGATTTTGGATTTTATACCAGTGTAAAGCTTTTTCATGTTAAACAAATGAGTTATAAACATGAGATTATGCTACTCACTATAAAAACAAAGCATATGAGAATTACAAATATTGTACTACATTTCATTGAATAATATGTTGTTATTTTTTGTTTGTTTTACCAAAAGGAATTGACTACTAAATGAAGAGAAAAATTTTACTTATGAATACAAATTTTAAAAACTAGTGCTTAATTTAGGATTACAAACTAAAAAGAAATTAGTAATATTTGAAAGAGATGAAAAATTGGTACTTTGAACCATCAAGCAACTTACTAAAAGAATAATAGCCAGACTAAAATATGAACAGTAGGATGCATAATAATAAATAAAATGTAAGTCCAATCAAACCTCAAGGAAAAGCGATCGATCAAGAGCCGCGATTGATATTTACTACTTCTAGTTTCAAGAAAGGATTGGCGTGTATAGTAAATGAAATTGTTTCTCAATGCAATGAATATGGTTGCTTTATAACTTGTTATCGGTTATTCAGCTATAGTTATTATTATCTTATTTTAAAGGCAAGTATTATAAACTAATTTTTTTACTTATATCGATATTTTTAAATCTAATTTTCAATATTTAAAACAATTCTCCCACCATCCAAAAATTAAAAATTGGACTAAAGGAGGGTTATCAAGAGATTAAAACCAGATTTGGATGGACAAACAGCTTTGAATGATATAACAATAACTTGTGTTATTTTATAATATATAATATTTGTAATGTACATTAATAAAATGAGAACATTACGATGTAGGTAAAATTATTTGTTGAAGGTCAAAGAATTTGAAAATCACGACTGGAAAAGCAATAATCCGATATCTTCCGGTATATATTATATTTATTTCTTTTAAATAAAATTTTATTATTTTTTTATTAAATATATATTGGTATAATATGTTTTTTTTTTAATAATAGCTTAATAGTGGAACATGAGATAAAGGTCCTTGTCTTGAAAAGGTGCATCAGTTTTAAGTAAAACATGTTCTTCATCGGTATGAAAGAAATTAAACACATGGTCGTTGATTCTGAAAGTTGTGCAATGATTTGACAATGAAAAATTGCATAAGTTAGTTTATGTCTCACTACAATATAGTGACTTTAAATTAGAATTTAATGCAAAAGCGAAGCGATGAAGATTTGTATAATCCAATTATGCTAGATGTACTTTTAATGATGATGATATAGCTAGATAAAGTGATCATGAAAGAGAAGAACATATTTTGTAATTTGATAATTTTGATTGGTCGAATCAAGATCTTCCCTTTAAAGAAGGTAGAGAAGTAGCTCGTGATGATGATGGTAGCACAAGTTACAGGGTAAGTAAGCGTGCAAGCAGTATTGCGCAAGGAAGATGCATTGGTTCTTCTCGTAAATGTAAAGCTCCTCAAATAATTTTTTCAAATTCTAATAGTGATGATGGTGGCGTGGAGTCAATGGGGGTAGCAACATTGGTGGAGCGGTGAAATGGTAGAAGACACAGGTAGGACAATGGAACAAGTTGTGGCATTGGAGCAAACGGTTCTGTTGATAGTGGTTATGTTAATCAAGTTGATCATGATAATAGGTAGGCGCAGGGAAATGAAGTTATTATACCACACAAGATCTTGATCATGGATACAGGCCAGACATATGGGAACAACGAAAGCACATGGAAAGACTGATTACATTTTCGAGCGATGATGACTATTCTAGTGGGCATGATTACAGATCCAACTATAACCAGATTGATAAGCACTTCCAATCATTGGCTCTAGGATCAATACCCCATTTCAGGGGAGTGGGAGATGGATCCTATCATAACTTTGGAAGTAGTGATAATTTTTTTAATGCTTTTAGTGGGTATGATTTTGATGATATTCAACTCACTAGAGTAAATTTAGTGATTCTTGTGGATATGATCAATCTTTTTGATATGATGGGTCACCTTGCGAGGGTTTTGAATCTTATCGGCATGGTGTTGAGACTAACTTGACCTCCAGGTCATATTTCCTAATTATGGATCATCAAAAGCTAGTATCTCAACCAACACATTCAAGTAATGAACAATTCTTTCAACCACATTCTCATTATACAAATTATAGATCTGATTTGTATGCTCGTGATAGATACTAATGATGATGATTTTTTGAGCCCCCTCGTCATTCAACATGGTATTGATTGATTAATAACGATGACATTTTGTTAAAAAGATATTATGTTTGATTTAAAATAATTTCTTTTGTTAGTATTATCATAAATATCTTTCCCTGAATCCTTCATTAACTATTTAAATAATGTTAAATACATAAAAAATTGTTTTATTAAATTTTGAAAGCTTACTTAATTATATTTAATTTTCTAATAATTTATATAATATTTTAATAAGTTTTAAATATTTTAAATGCCTTATTTTATATCGGCGATACTTGACCAATACTGCCTTTGACCGATACATCTTGGACCATCAGTCGGTGACGATACATGACTTTAGACCAATATTTAACAATACGCTCTATAGTTTTCTTTGTAATGAAAATAAGCAAAATAACGCATTAAGAAAAAACTAAAAATAATGGTTGGTTTTTCTATACAATTTAAAAAATTCAACAATAAGCCATGGAAAGTTAAAAAAAAAAATACTAAACATTGAAAGCAAATTGCTTTAGGCAAAAGTCAGAAAAAAAAAATACAAACAAACAACAGCCATCTAAGTTACATTTAGGAGTGTGGGGAAACGGTGAAACGTCTAAATGAGATCCACATAATTGTAAATATTCTGGCTACTTCGCTATTGGTGGTACGACTTTTGGTGGTGGTAAAAATATCCATCTAGATGAATGGATTGTCATGGGAAAGAAAATTCTGGTACAAAGAAGTTTGTTTCAAAAAAATTTATGTCGAACACGAACACGTAGAAAGATAAAAATTCACCAATTCCTTGCATTTTCTCCATGCACAAGTAACAGATTCCTTAGCTTCTCACCTAAGAAATAGCCTCCTCAAGCTCTTGAAAACCATTTAAAACAAAGCCTAAGCTTTCTAATATAGTCCATCATTAATCACATTTCTTCTAAAACCAAGAACAAAAAAAAAAAGGCAGCAAATAAAAACAATCAAAAATTACTTGGCGTAACTTTTACTCAACTTTCCGTTTGATTTACAACAAAACTTAGGAAACAGTTACAGAAAATCACATTATGAATCTCATATATTCGTGCTTTTTTCCTCTGGTCCCATGGCTAATGAAAATTCCAAAATCTGATATCATATTAAAGAACTAACTCTCATAAAAGCTCAAGCTTGTAAGATTTGAGTTTAATATGAATACCATAATATCTTTAACCAGCATAGCCTCACAAAATTGCAAAAAAAAAAATCATATGAAAGATGTTGAAGAGTTTCTTGTCATGTTGCAACTCCGTGAGCATTAATACGAGGTGAGACTGGGGCAGTGCCTTCCCCTCATTGGTCAAGCTCCAGCAAAGAGGTTTCTGATGGAGTGGAGTTGGTTGGCTGCCTCTCCACATCCATTCTGTCTCTTGGGAGATTGACTGGAACACATGACTTCCGATTCTCAGGCTTGAGATGATGCTCTCCAGCTGTGGTCTCTTCCATCTGCTTCCAGCTGCTGGATCAAATGCAGATCCATGACCTCCATTTATACATCTGGGAAAGACATTTCTCATAGTCATGAAGGGTGAAACCAGCTCTGTTGCCTCACTGGTTGGCCTTCTTCCCATGAACATTTAAAGCAAAAGAATTCCATAACTGTGTATCTCCTTCAGCGAGCAGCACCTACTAACAACTCCATATTCTATAATCAATTGAAAAATAATGTTCCAAAGCTGATCCAACGAATTAATAATCGATCTACATGAAATCATTATAGAATTAACGGACGCAACTATAAGGGGCGGAGCCAGAAAGTGCTCAGGAACATTGTCCCTTCACAAGTTCTGAAAAACATGAGACCAAGAGTTCATCATAAGGAAGCCATTCTACCAGCATTTAAGTCATGCCCCCCTAATTAAGTTGTACCTCTCCTGAATTTATTTTCTCATTCATGCAAGCAATAGAGCACAGAAGCAACACAGGAATGGAGCCAGTAAGTGCTCACGAGACATATGCCCCTTCTGAGTTCTGAAAAAACACTGGACCAAAGAGTTCATAGGAAGCCACACTGCCAGCATATGTACTATCATGTACCCTAAACTAAGTTATGTCCCTCTGAATTTATTTTCTGAATCCAAAAAACTGTCCTGCAAGCAAGAGAACTGAAACAAGAAAAAGATTCTAATCAGATTGACCTGGAGCAATGTACCTCAAGGATCCTTTTACACAACCGAACTGCTTTGGTTGGGTGAGTGGTAGTGGCGCTAGAAACAGCGGAGATAATCTTTGCAAGACCAGAATCACCGACATGGTGATAGTGTGTGTCGTCGAGAAGGACGGTATTGTTGGGCTTAGATCACCGTGAACAATGCCATCCGGTGGTTGTGAAGATGCTCTAATGCTGAAGCAATGTCAATAGCAATATTCAAATTCTGTAGAAGGTTGAGTCACTTTGGTTCATGATCGCAGTCTTCTCAGATTTGTACTTTTGGATGGAGCCAAGCCCTCCAAGCTTCCTTGTGGCATCAATTCAAACACAGAGCCTTGAAATCATTCTTTGAAGTCAAGCTGAAGGCAAGCACTCAATGTTTTGATAAGATTCCTGTGACGAATTCTTCTCAAAGCTTTGCACTCCGACATGAAACTCTTGGAAGCTCCTTTTTGCTGAAGATTTAGCACCTTCACTGCTGTGGCTATTCTGTCTTGTTCAAGGAGTACTCCTTTATAGACACAGCCATAACTTCCGGTACCAATTATGTTGGACTCCGAGAAGCCTCCGGTAGCTTTGTGAAGATCCGAGTATGAGACCCTCCGAAACTGGCTGTTTTAGCTCTGGAGAGGAAACATTAAATTGCTTTTCAGTGGCAGGATTATGAAGAAGATCGCCAGCAAAAATAAAGCATGGAAAAACAGCAATACTAATCACTAGATTATTTATTTGACTGCAAGATCCTTGTTTGGCAGTAGATGGGTGACGCATGGAAAGATTAAGCTCGGGGATGCCTCCACATAATCCATAGTTCCCTTCAACTGAAACTATGGTCGTATTTCCAAAGGCACCCAATGTGAACACTTCTCCTTCAAGTTGATTGAATGACAGGTTCAAATAGGTTAAGAAAGGAAGTTCCCCAAGATACTCCGGAATCCTGCCTGCAAATTTGTTAGGAGAAAGATCTATATATTCTAGACCTCTTAAACTCTGCAAGGACTCAGAATTTCTCCTTCAAAGAAGTTTGCCATCTAATTAGAGAATCTTCCATCTGGCAGCATTTACCTAAAGAGTTTGGGCTGCTGAATAATCTTGTGAAGCATCCAGATCTGCAGCATTTATCAAATTTCTAACTCCAATGGCAGTGAACCGGTCAGGCATTGCCACTTAGATTTGAACACTAATACTCCAAAGGAAATATCACAAGTTCTTTAGGGATTGAGGTTGTTATTTGAAAGAATCACATCTATTAGGGTGGGGAGGCTGAGTTAGAGGAATTTCCCCAGACAAGTTGTTGTCATATAAATAGAGTAATTAACAGGGTTAGGTTACTTAGTGACAATGGTATGGTGCCAGAGGTTTTCTTTAAACCAGGGCTCATATTTCGCAGAAGATTTCCGCATACTGGTGGGAATAGTACCTGTAAGCTGGTTACTCTCGAGGCTCAAGAATGTGAATTGACCAAGTTTTCCAATTCCATAAAGGAATTGTTCCATGAATCTCATTTATTCCAAGGGAAATCCAGTTGATCTGAGTTGAAAGATTAGCTATAGATGAGCTGACTAAGAGCTTTGAGAATTCATCAAAGACCAATATTTTAAGTTTGATGCAGTTTTACTAAAAGAGGATAGTAATGAAATCTATGTCATGATCACCTTCTGTAGAACCCAATCTATTGCCGCTCATGTTTATGATTTGAAGATTTTGAAGCCTTCCCAGGTCTTGTGGAACTGATCCAGTGAAAGTGTTATCAGCAAAGTGGATATATATGAGGCCTGAAGCATTGGATAATGAACCTGGAACAGGACCTGTAGTTGTTTTCTGAAACGAAGGAGCCAGTGAGATGAGAGGAGAAGACACCAATGTCTGGATAGATACTCCCCTCAAGTTGGTTGCTTGCACGATGTCAATATAATCTAGATGAAAGATTATAGAGGGAAGAAGGTATTGTACCGGCTAGTTTATTATAACAATTAGAATAAACTCAAAGTTGCAGATTCAACCAAGTTCCTCAGGAATTCTACCTTCCAAATGGTTATCCCCTGCAGAAAGTGTGATGAGGGATGACAGATTCCCAATTAAAGCTGGGATTTTCCCTGTAAGGTTGTTAATAGACAGGCCCAACGTTTGCAGAGTTGAGAGGGAGCCGAGTTCTTCAGGGATTTTTCCTATGAGCTTGTTTTCGATCAAATTGAGGACCTTAAGATTCAAACAATGTGACAGATTAGTGGGAACTTCTCCCCCAAAGGAATTGTTGCTAAGAACAAAGGACACGTAAAGTAAGAGCAAGCCACCAATCTGAGGTGGTATTTCGCCATGGAAGCTGTTATTTTGAAGGATTACTGTTCTAAGAAATGTGAGGTTTCCGATATGTGGTGAGAGGACGAGTCCCATGAGCTCAAATTTATGGCCGCTGACTCGATGGACATGCCGGCAGCTGTAGGAAACACCTATCAGTGGCAAAAGTGGACTGGTCGTTCCAAACTCAGCATCCCAAGTAAGTCATGAGTGATTCCATCTTTAAATGTAATCAAGAAACTAAAGTCCACATCGAACGTTTGCAGCAGGCCAGGGCAACAAGATGAGGATGGAGTGGATGAAAAGGACCATAATGCCTTCATATTCACTATAAGAAAACATGCAGTACCCTGTGAGAATTTACGGACAGAAGTGAGGTCAAAACACAGATATTTTCTTAAGGATAATGCTTGTGACAAGAAGTTGTTTTTGGATGAAATCCAGATCAACTAAACACCTCCTCACTATACAAATCCTCCAACATTCATCATTCAAGATCTTCATCTAGCTAGTCTTGCTAGTAGTAGTAGAGATGTGAAAATAATTAAATTATATTTCGTGTAGACTGGGTTCCTTTACTTGTGGGTCCATATATATAAACCAATTAAAGTGTTACTTATTCTCTTTTCACTTTTGACATAGCTTGTAGGTGGGTTTGCTAGGCTCTTGGGGAAACTATCCTATCATGCATTATCACAAGGGAACTGTTGACATCAATGACATAATAATGAACAGATGAAAAGTTGTATCCTTCTCAATGCGGACTTCACACAAGAGTTTCATATTTTGCCTTGCAAAGTTGTATTCGACAGATGAAAGTATGGTGTCTACGAAGCTCTTGCCACGAGGAATATTGGGATCACATTGCTCCAAAGTATTCAAAAACATTGGAGGTGTCTCATACAAGGCTGATGTTTATAGTTTTTGGAATGTTGTTAATGGAGATGAGTGAGAAAGAAGAAAGAATGTGAATGCAAATCTGAGCCTCCAAGTAAAACATATTTTCCATCATGGGTTTATGATATAGATGTCACCAAGGGGATAACATAGACTTGGGAGATGCCGCGAAGATGAAAGAAGCTTGTTAGGGAAAATGGTAGTGGTTGCACTATGGTGTATACAAATGAAACCCATAGATCGATCCTTCGATGAGCAAAGCCTTGGAAATGTTAGAGGGGAGGTTGGGTTAAACATGCCTCCCCAAGCTCTACATACTCAGGGAAATGTTCGTTGAGAATCATCTGAAGCAATCCAATAGAATGACAACTACCTCGAGCAATTCCATGGGTACAATTTCATTAGGTGGAAGGTAGTGTAGTTTTTCTAACCTCTGAATATTTCTGTGATATTATATATTTTGTAATATAGAGTACGGTGTGACCTCTAACACTTCTTTCAAGGTTCATATAATGTATCTTGAGGCATTAGCACTTAGTACCCTAGCGGCAGCATAAAATAAATATGTAACTAATAACCGTTATCTACATATTATCGATTTAAGTAGAATCACAGAATGCTAAATTGATGGTCCTAAGGCATGTTCCATAATTTTCTAATAATTATTAGTTTTAATGAACAACACCATATGGCTTTAACACCATATAAATATATATAGCAGAGAAAACAAAGTCAACTAACATTAAATAAGAAGAAAAACATCAAAATAATGAGAATAGAAGAAGGGACACAATTTTTTTATGATAAGAGCATCTTACACTATGTTCATGAATGAAAATGTGGGGAAATATGGAAATATTTCGGAGGAATTTGGATATGGTGTTAGGGAAAGACACGAATACAATTATTCTAAAAATGATATTTCCTCATTACTTAAAAATAGATTCAACAAATAATTAATCCAACAACAAAGCCAAATCAAGTAACAATAAATCAACCACAATAAGAACAATTTTTACGTGGAAAACCCCCAAATGAAAAGGTAAAAACCATGGGACTCGTAGGCCACTTAAACTTGCATTATTTAGCCAGTAAGCCAGTAATGGGTTGTGAGTTCTTCTCTAGCAAGCAAACTAGGGGCTTACAACAACCATACATAAGAACATCGTTCTTGGAACGCAAAACAATAAACATTATCCCCGAGGATGGATAAATAAAGTGAAAAGAGGAAAAGATCTCATCAAATGGTGGAACCAAATGGGTATTGTGACTTGCCTAGGGCTTTACAATTGTAACATTAGTAGGAACTAGCACTTTACATGCAAGGCTTATGAGTATGCCATCATATTTTGCCCATTTTGAAAGGTAAACACATCTCTCCCATTCTAATGTTTCTGCGAGAGGCAACACTTCGACCATAGTTATTAGTCGGTTCATGTATTCTTCTCTTTGGGAATGTTTGTTATGCGGGAAGAGAGCCAAGTGATGAATTTCGAGGTCCATTATTTTGAGGGCAGCCCAGGAGGAGTCAAGGGGATGGTTTCCTCTTGAATCATCCTACCGCGCACATTGTCCATCCTTCTATAACTGTGTGTAGCTTGGCTTATGTAGAGCGATTCTTTACAAGATAAAATTTACTTTGGACCGGGCTTGCTAGAATTGGGTGTATCTAGAAGGAAGGAATGCAAGATGAAGAGAAATCTCTTTGAATCGATTCGATCTATGGATGATTGGGATATGAAGATTTTGGGAGCTGGCTTTATTGTTTTGGCAAACAAATGGAATCACAAGCGACTTTCAGCATGAATCTTGAGTAAAGAAAACGAGGAATAATAAATCACCTTCGATGTATTGTTTTCTTATTGACTATGGAAAATTGGAAGTAAGTCACTAGGGGTTGTTGATAACTCAATGATTCATGGTATGTATCATAAAAGAATAAAGGGTACATGAATAACCTTTTTATTTCTTGGTCTTTGTTTTCTTTTGAACTTGAGCTTTCTTTTTCACTTTCTTTAGTGCGTAGCTCTGCGGTTTTACCCTTACTAGTATAACCACACAGACCATCAACCACATATATGAATATATTATGAAGAATGGAGAGTTTTATGATTTCATGGAAGAACAAGATGCGAAGGGTTTAAGACATACGGATGCTTTCTCGAAACTTCTTTGGTTTCTGATGGTTTGCTTTTCATACCGCCGTCATTTTGATCGGTTTGACAGTCACTAGTTTAGGCATCTTGTCGACCCTAAATCTTAGAACCAAGGAAAATCCTTCTATTATCCACATACATAGAAACCATTGCATGGAAAGGGCAAATGCATTTATACAAAGAACAAATACCAAATAATCCAACAATCCTCTAGCTGAATACTCAAAAAAAAAAAAAAGGAATGCTATTCAACCATTGTTTGTTTGTAGAAAACATAAGATTGGTTTCAGGTGAATAAAGTCATTCATAGCCTCCACTGACGAAAATATACAATCCAAGTCAATAAACAAAATAAACAGTCATGCCATTTTCTCGAAGACATTAAGTACACATTTTCCCGGTACTTCCAGACCAAGCACAATTAGGAGAGTGATTTCAAACATGAAAAAAGAAGAAATTCACTCGGCTATGAGGAAAGCAGGATAGTAGGATAAAATAAAGAATCCCCAAATAGTTAACTTATTTCTTTAAGATATTAAGGTGAGAACTCCTAAAAGATAAAAGAGCAAGTGGTGGACAAACCTTTGTGACCTTGAAAACTGACTGAAGAAGAAAATTATGTGTTAAATGGCAGCAGCCAAATTGCTTTGGTGAATACAAAATTAGATGAGGTTTATGCTACATATTTGTGCCAATATATAAATGGCGAGGCTAGGAATGAGAAAGCGTCAAAATTAAAAAATAGACTTACAATCTTGGAATGTCACAGGAGAAGACTGTTTATATCATGTATATGATCATTTTTAAGTCTACAAACAATATCATCAAATTTTCAATAATCATGATGTCCCATATGTAAATATTATTTAAATATATTGTACTATCAATTTTAATTAAGTCTAACTAACGTCATCAATAATTGGATTTTAAGTAATTGGCTTTAGGGTATAGTGTCATGGAATTAATGTGTTGATACATTAGAGATATTTCTCATTTGATGAGGGGCCAAATTAGAAATATCTAATATAGTATGACTAGTATTAAGGGTTATGTTGATCTTTTGTATGTAATAAGAATGTTTCATAAATCTCTCCTATAGTGATGGGGGATATAAAGAAGAAAAAGAGGGTTTCACTATGAATCTACAATTTCCAACAATGAAAACAAGTATCCTTCCACTATACAAACTTTATATAGGGTATAAACACTGATTATTTAGGCGTTCGCTATATACAAACTTTATATCTCTTGAATTATTTGGGTAGAAGCCTATTATGTAAGTCTAATATTTTGAGATTCATAATATGTTTATGATATATCGTTAAACTAGAAACAAGTGGTTTAGGCAATTTAAGTCCCTAACACCTACCCTTAATTGTGCGCATATCTTAATTATTAGAAGAAGAAAAGATATTTTTGTCTTTGCATTTTCCCCACTTGACCTAGTAGTCTGTCGAAGAGTGATTTTAGATAGCGTTTTTAAACAAAGAAAAGAAAACAGGTTGTTCAACAAATATATATATATATATCAAGAAGAAACACTTTGATTTTCCTAATATCATAATATTAGGTCATATCATATCTTCCCAATTGTAGAATTTAATTAAATGTCGAAATGTATGTAGGAAATTTTAAATAATTTGAGTTCTATTTTTATTAGAATATGGAAAGGGTATTTAAGGAAAATAAAGAAAAAGTGAAAGCCAAGTGAGCTGTAGACAATTAGAAGGAGTTTTAGAAAACAGTAGTTTGCTTTCCCAATGTAATAATAATAATTTTTAATTAATCAATAATATAATATAATATTAAATATTAATAGTATCTTACCACTCTACTGGAGTCAACTTTGCACTACACTTTCTCAGAAGTCTTTTCCGTTTGCTGTCTTTTTCTCTCAAGCTACTTGTGAAAAGAGTGAAAGACCAGTCAAAATCCGCACTCTTTGCTCGGTTTGGAGAGCTCTACATGCAACTTCTCTGATGGCTTCCGCAATTAAGAGAGTTGAAAAGATCCAACAAATCGTTTGTCTAAACAGAAATGCAGTGATGATAAGAGCCATGAGTTTGCATCTGAGACTGCACTCATATGCTCCTTCTCCAGATTCCGACTGTACTCGGTTCGAACCGCCTTATCCCTGGGATCTGGATGCTTCTCTAGTGCAAAGATGCTTCAAAAGCGTTACAGGTGCAGATTTCTTTATCATCTTTCATTGAAACATGCGTTGGATTAACATATCATTATGTTCCCCTGTTCTGTCTCATTTTATGACCAGTCAAGCATTGAACAATCCGCATGATCGAAAATTGATTTCGTTATAACTAAACACAATGCTGGTAAAGGGTGGCAATTATCATTATTCTAGTATAATTTCAAGATTTTGTAGTTTTATACCTGCAATGTAAAGCTTTCATGATAAACAAATGAGTTCCTAAAACATGGTTATGCTACTTATATACAAAAACAAAGCATATAAGGAATTACAAATATTGTACTGCATTCGTAAGATATTGTATTGTTATTTTTTGTTTTATTTTATCAAAGGAATTGACTAAATGTTACTTATAATTACAAATTTTAAGAAACTAGTGTAATTTATGATTACAAACTAAAAATTAGTAATTTTGAAAAGATGGAAAATTTAATTTACTTTGAACCATCCAAGCAACTTGCTAAAGAATAATATTGGAACAAATATTAGGAACAGTAGGATGCATAATAATAAATAAAATGTAAGTTCAATCCAAACCTCAAGGACAAACCCAATCAGATCCGAGCTTAGCAGGTTGATATTGCAAGCTGGTTTTGAAAGAGTTGGCGTGTATGTGAAGCCAAGAAATTGTTTCTCAATGCAATGGATATGGTTGCTTTAGAACTTGTTATGAGTTATTCTTCTATATGGTTATTATTATCTTATTTAAAGGCAAGTATTATAAACTATAATTTTTTTACTTATGTCATATTTTTTTAAAATCTAATTTTCAATATTCAAAACAATTCTCCACCATCCAAAAATTAAAAATTGGACTAAAAAAGGAGGGTTATCAGAGATTAAAACCAGATTTGGATGGACAAACAAAGCTTTGAATGAGGTATAATAATAACTTGTGTTATTTTTATAATATATATGTATTTATAAATATGACAATAAAGTAAAGAACATTTACAATGTAGGTAAAGTATTTGTGAAGGTCAAAAAGGGAATTTTGGCACCGGAAAAGCAATAAATCAATATCTTCGGGTACTCATTATATTTATTTCTTTTAAATAAAATTTTTATTATTTTTATTAAATATATATTGGTGCCTAATATGTTTTTTTAATAATATAAGCTTAATAGTGGAACAATTATAGGTGATAAAAGTCAGCATCTTTCCAAAAAAGATTCTTTATTATCAAAGTTTTAAGCCAAACATGTTCTTAAATACATTTGTGAAGAGTGAAACACGTGGTCATTGGATTCACACAAAGTTGTCGCGATGATTTGGCGATGAAAAAGTTGCATGGATTAGTTTATGTCTCTTACAATATGTGACTTTGATTAAAAATTTAATCTGAAGCAGCGATGAAGATTTAGTATAATCCAATTGACACGAATCATATTTTAATGATGATGATATATTAGATAAGTGGATATGAGAAAGGAAGAACATATTTGTAATTTGATAGTTTTGATTGGTCGAATCAAGATCTTCCCTTTAAAGAAGGTAAGTAGCTCGTGATGATGATGGTAACCACAGAGATTCTGGGGTAGAGTAAAGCGTGCAAGCGATGTGCATAAGAGGAAGATGCATTGGTTAACTACCGTAAGTGTAAGGCTCCTCAAATAATTTTCAAATTCTAATAGTGATGGTGGCGATAGAGTCAATAGAAGTAAGCAAACATTGGTGGAGCGTGAAGATAGTGAAGACACTAGTGGGGACAATGGAACAAGTTGTGGCATTGGAGCAAACGGTTCTGTTGATAGTGGTTATGTTAATCAAGTTGATCATGACATGTCGTGGGCACAGGGAAATGAAGTTATTATGCCACACAAGATACTGATCATGGATACAGGCCAGACATATGGGAACAACGAAGCACATGGAAGGCGATTGCATTTTTCGACGATGATGACTATTCTAGTGGGCATGATTACGGATCAACTATAACGGATTGATAAGCACTTCGATCATTGGCTCTAGGATCGATACCCCATTTCGAGAGTGGGAGATGGATCTATCGCCTTTGGAAGTAGTGATAATTTTTAATGCTTTTTAATTAGGTATGATTTTGATTAATATTCAACTACTAGAACATGAGCTAGTGATTCTTACATGGATATGATCAATCTTTTTTGATAACCGGTAGATCTGCTTATCGAGGTTTTAGATATACTATCGGCATGTTTGAGCCTCATGACCTCCAAGGTCATATTTTCCTAATTATGGGATCATCAAGCCAATCGCATCTCAACCAACACATTCAAGTAATGAACAATTCTTTCAATAGCATTCTCAGTATGCAAATTATCGTCACGATTTGTGCTCGTCGTAGTACTAATGATGATGATGATGATTTTGAGCCCCGCCGTCATTAATGTGGTATTGATTGATGTACTTGATGACATTTGTTAAAAAGATATTATGTTTGATTAAAATAATGTTCTTTTGTTAGTATTATCATAAATATCACCCCTGAATCCTTCATTAACTATTTAAATAATGTTAAATACATAAAAAAATTGTTTTATTAAATTTTTAGCTTACTTAATTATATTTAATTTTCTAATAATTTATATAATATTTTAATAAGTTTTAAATATTTTAATCATATTATTTTGCATATCTGACCGATACTTGATATGCAGCGACAGTACATCTTACTGCAGGACCATCAGGAGTCGAGTGACCAATACCGCGACTTTGAACCATGCTTCAACAAGCACTCCTATAGTTTTCTTCTTAATGAAAAATAAAAATAAAAATAGCATTAGAAAAAGCAAAAAAAATAAATAGTTTGGTTTTTCTATACAATCAAAAATTTAAAAAATTCAACAATAAGCCATGGAAAGTTAAAAAAAAAAAAAATACTAAACATTGAAAGCAAATTGCTTTGGGCAAAAAGTCAAACAAAAAAAGAAAAAAAAAATACAAACAAACAACAGCCATCTAAGTTACATTTAGGAGTGTGGGGAAACGGTGAAACGTCTAAATGAGATCCACATAATTGTAAATATTCTGGCTACTTCGCTATTGGTGGTACGACTTTTGGTGGTGGTAAAAATATCCATCTAGATGAATGGATTGTCATAGGAAAAATTCTAGTACAAAAGTTTGTTTCAAAAAAATTATAAGTCGAGCACAGACACGTAGAAAGATAAAAATTCACCAATTTCCTTGCATTTTCTCCATGCACAATCTAACAGATTCATGCTTCTCCTGCCCTAAAATAGCCTCCTCAAACTCTTGAAACCATTTAAAACAAAGCCTAAGCTTTCTATGCGATCCATCATTTAATCACATTTCTTCTACAAAACTGAAACAAAAAAAAAAAAGGCAAAGCAAATAAGTAATCCAAAAAAATTACTTGGCGTAACTTTTACTCAACTTTCCGTTTGATTTACAACAAAACTTAGGAAACAGTTACAGAAAATCACATAATGAATCACATATTTTCATGCTTTTTTCCTCTGGTCCCATGGCTAATGAAATTCAAATCTGATATATATTAAAGGAACTAACTCTCATAAAAGCTCAAGCTTGTAAGATTTGAACAATATGAATATAATATCTTTAACATAACATAGCCTCACAAAATTATAAAAAAAAAAAAAAAAATCATCTCGAAGAATGTTGAAGAGTTTCTTGTCACATGTTGCAACTCCGTGACATTAATACTAGAGGTGGGGTTGAGACGCGTACCTTCCCCTCATTGGTCAAGCCTCAACAAGAGGTTTCTGATGGAGTGGAGTTGGTTGACTGCATCTCCCATCTCCATTCTGTCTCTTGGAGATTGACTGGAACACATGACACCGATTCTCAGAACTGAGATGATGCTCTCCAATATGTGGTCTCTTCCATCTGCTTCCAGCTGCTGGATCAAATGCGGATCCATGACCTCCATTACTCGCTCTGGGAAAGACATTTCTACATAGTCATGAGAGGGTGAAACCAGCTCTGAACGCCTCACTGGTTAGCCTTCTTCCATGAACATTTAAGCAAAAGAATTCATAACTGTGTACATCTCCTTCCAGCCGACGCCCACCACTGCTCACTCCATATTCTGCCAATCAATTGAAAAAATGTGTCTTCCCAAAGCTGATCAACGAATTAATAATCTGATCTATGAAAATCATTATAGAATTAACAGACGCAACTATAAGGGGCGGAGCCAGTAAGTGCTCAGGGAACATTGTCCCCTTCTAAAGTTCTGAAAAACATGAGACCAAGAGTTCATCATAAGGAAGCCATTCTACCAGCATTCGTCATGCCCCCTAATTAAGTTGTATGCCTCTCTGAATTTATTTTCTCCATTCATGCAAGCAATAAGAACTGAGAAGCAACTACATGGAATTAGACAGTAAGTGCTCACGAGACATATGCCCCTTCTAAGTTCTGAAAAACACTGGACCAAGAGTTCATAAAGGAAGCCACACTGCCAGCATATGTACTATCATGTACCCCTAAACTAAGTTATGTACCTCTAGTTTGTTTCTGAATCCAAGAACTCTGCAAGCAAAGAACTGAAACAAGAAAGAAAAGATTCTAATCAAATTATTCATACCTGGAGCAATGTACCTCAAGGATCCTTTTACCACAACCGAACTGCTTTGATTTGGGTGAGTAGTAGTAGCGCTAGAAACAGCGGAGATAATCTTTGCAAGACCAAAATCACCGACATGGGCAGTCAGTGTGTCGTCGAGAAGGACATTGTTGGGCTTAAGATCACCGTGAACAATAATGCCGTAAGTGGTTTGTGAAGATACTCTAATGCTACGAGCAATGTCAATAGCAATATTCAAATTCTGTAGAAGGTTGAGTCTTTTTGGTTCATGATCATGATCTTCTCGTAGTACTTTTGGATGGAGCCAACCCTCCAAGCTTCCTTGTGGCATCAATTCAAACACAAGAGCCTTGAAATCATTTCCTTTGAAGTCCAAGCAGTAAGCACTCAATGTTTGATAAGATTCCGCTCTGACAATTCTTCTCAAGCTTTGCACTCCGACATGAAACTCTTGGAAGCTCCTTTTTGCTGAAGATTTAGCACCTTCACTGCTGTGGCTGTTCTGTGTCTTGTTCAAGGTACTCCTTTATAGACAGCCATATAACTTCCAGTACCAATATATTTGGACTCGAGAAGCCTCGCCATAGGGATTTAAAATTTGAGGGGAGCCTTTGTGAGAATCCAGTATGAACCCTCGAAGAAACTGACTGTTGTACAATCTGGAGAGAAACATTCATTGCTTTTCAAGTGACGGATTATGAAGAAGATCTCCAACAAAATAAAGCATGAAGCAACAATACTAATCACTGGGTAGCTATTTGGCTGCAGATCCTTGTTTGTGGAGTAGGTGGGGCATATGGAAAGATTAAGCTCAGGGTGCTCATAGCAATCCATAGTTCCTTCAACTGGAAACTATGGTCCCGTATTTCCCAAGCTTTTAATGTGAACACTTCTCAACTAGTTGATTGAATGACAGGTTCAAATAGGTTAAGAAAGGAAGTTCCCCAAGATACTCCGGAATCCTGCCTGCAAATTTGTTAGGAGAAAGATCTATATATTCTAGACCTCTTAAACTCTGCAAGGACTCAGGAATTTCTCCTTCAAAGAAGTTGCCATCTAGTCGAAGATCTTCCATCACAACGCATTTACCTAAAGAGTTTGGAAGGCTGCCAGATAATCTGTTGTGAGAAACATCCAGATCTGCAACATTTATCAAATTCCCTAACTCCAATGGCAGTGAACCGGTCAAAGGCATTGCCACTTAAGTTGAACTTCTCCAGAAATATCCACAAGTTCTTTAGGGATTGAACCAGTGAGTTGTTATTTGAAAGAATCACATCTATTAGGGTAGGGAGGCTAGAGTTGAAGAGATTTCCCCAGACAAGTTGTTGTGTCATATAAATAAATTAATTCAACAGGGTTAGGTTACCAAGTGACAATGGTATGAATGCAGAGAGTTTTCTTCCCAAAACCAGGGCTCTTTCATGAAAGATTTCCCATACTGGTGGGAATAGTACCTGTAAGCTGGTTACTCTCGAGGCTCAAGAATGTGAGATTGACCAAGTTTTCAATTCCAAGGTGTTCCTGAATCTCATTTATTCCAAGGAAATCGAGTGATCTGAGTTGAAAGATTAGCTATAGATGAGCTGACTAAAGAAGCTTTGAGGGAATTGTCATCAAAGACCAATATTTTAAGTTTAGTGCAGTTTACTAAAAGAGGTAATGAAATCTAAGTCATGATCACCTTCTGTAGAACCCAATCTATTGCAACTCGTAGGCACATGATTTGAAGATTTTGGAAACCTTCCCAGATCTTGTGGAACTTGATCAGTAGAAATGTTATCAGCAAAGTGGATATATATGAGGCCTGAAGCATTGGATAATGAACCTGGAACAGGACCTGTGAATTTGTTTTCTGAAACAGAGAGACCGGTGAGATGAGGAAGGAAGACACCAATGTCTGGATGAATGCTCCCCTCAAGTTGGTTGCTTGCGATGTCAATATAGTCTAAAGATGAAAGATTATAGAGGGAAGAAGGTATTGTACCGGCTAGTTTGTTGTAACTTAATTGAATAAACTCTAAAGTTGCGATTCAACCAAGTTCCTCAGGAATTCTACCTTCCAAATGGTTATCCCCTGCAGAAAGTGTGATGAGGGATGACAGATTCCCAATTAAAGCTGGGATTTTCCTGTAAGGTTGTTAATGGAACCAGGTGACGTTTTTGCAGTTGAGGGAGGAGCCGAGTTCTTCAGGGATTTTTCCTATGAGCTTGTTATCGATCAAATTGAGGACCTTAAGATTCAAACAATGTGACAGATTAGTGGGAACTTCTCCCCCAAAGGAATTGTTGCTAAGAACAAGGACACGTAAATGAAACAAGCCACCCGATCTATGAGGTGGTATTTGCTATCAAACTGTTATTTGAAGGATTACTGTTCTAAGAAATGTGAGGTTTCCGATATGTGGTGAGAGGGACCCAACGAGTCCATATGAGCTCAAATTTATGGCCATGACTCGATGGACATGCCGGCGGCTGTAGGAAACACCTATCCAGTGGCAAAAGTGGACCGATTCGTTCCTAAAACTCAGCATCCCAAGTAAGTCATGAGTGATTCCATCTTTAAATGCAATCATGGAAGTCCATCGGTTTTTCGTTTGCGAGACCAGAGGCGTGGTATGACACCAAAGGTAGATACACAAGATGAGGATGGAGTGGATGAAAAGGACCATAATGCCATGTCCTATAAAACATGCATTTCCTGTGAAAATTCTGGACCCGAAATTAAGATCAGCTGGTTGTTCTTAAGATCGTACTTGTGACAACAAGTTGTTTTTGGATGAAATCCAGATCAGCTAAACACCTCCTCTTTATATGAAAAATCCTCCAACATTCATCATTCAAGATCTTCATCTAGCTAGTCTTGCTGGTAATTGGTAAAGGATGTGAAAAATATTAAATTATAGCTTTAAGTGTGGTAGGTTCCTTTACTTTATGGGTCCATATATATAAACCAATTAAGTGTTACTTGTTCTCTTTTCTACTTTTTGACTTATAAGCTTGTAGATTGGGTTTGCTAGCTCTTGGAAACTATCCTATCATGCATTATCACAGAGGCTATTGTATCGATGACATAGTAATGAACAAATGAAAAGTTATATCCTTCTCAATGCGGACTTCACACCAAAGTTTCATATTTTTGCCTTGCAAAGTTGTAGTATTCAACGGATGAAAGTATGATTGTCTCCCAGTCTTTACGAGGAACATTGGGGATACATTATCAGAATTATTCTACAAAAACATTGGAGTGTCTCTCATACAAGGCTGATGTTTATAGTTTGGAATGTTGTAGTGAGATGGTGAGAAGAAGAAAGAATGTGAATGCAAAATCTGAGCCTCAAGTAAAACATATTTTCCATCATGGGTTTATGATAGATGTCGCAAAGGATAACATAGACTTGGGAGATGCCAACGAGATGAAAAAGAAGCTTGTTAGGAAAGCTAGTGATGGTACTATAGTGTGTATACAAATGAAGCCCATGGAATCGTCCTTGATGAATGAAAGCCTTGGAAATGTTAGAGGAGGTTGAGTTGTTAAACATGCCTCCTAAGCCTACTCATACTCAGGAAATGTTAGTTGAGAATCATACAAACAATCCAGTAGAAGCGACAACTACCTCGAAGCAATTCCATGGAGTACAATTTCATTATAAATTGGAAGGTAGTGTGTAGTTTTCTAACCTACAAATTATTTCCTGTGATATTATATATTTGTAACATAGAGGCCGCAGTGTGGCCTATAACACTTCTTTCAAGGTTCATATAATGTAATATTGTCTTGAGGCGTGGCATGGTACCTAGCGGCAAGCATAAAATAAATATGTAACTAATAGCAGTTATCTATGTATTATTATACGATTTAAGTAGCCTTGCGAATCTGAATGCTAATTGATGGTCTAAGGCATGGTTCCATAGTACTCTAATAATTATTAGTTTAATGAACAACACCATATGACTTTAACACCATAAATATATAACAGAAATCAAAGTAAACTAACTTTAAATAAGAAGAAAAACATCAGAAATAATGAGAATAGAAGAAGGGACACAATTTTTTATGATAAGAGCATCTTACCTATGTTCATGAATGAAAATGTCGGAAAATTACTTGATATTGGAGGAATTTGGATATGGTGTTGAGGAAAGACGAATACAATTGTCTAAAAATGATGTTTATTTCCTCTGTGTGCCAAAAATAGATTCAACAAATAACAATCAACAACCATAAATCAAGTAACAATAAATCAACCACAATAAGAAGAACAATTTTTCTGCGTGGAAAACCCCCCCGAATGAAAAGGTAAAAACCATGGGACTCGTAGGCCCACCCAAACTTCCACTATTCCAGCAAGCGAAACTAATAATGGGTTACACCAAGTTCTTCTCTAGCAAGCAAAACTGAGGAAACACAGCAACCATACATCAAGAACATCGTTCTTGGAACACCAAAACAATAAACATTATCCCAAGGATGGATAAAATAAAGAGTAGAAAAGGAAAGATCTCATCAAATGGTGGAATGACCAAATGGGTGGCCATGGAGAGCCTTTGAGGGCTTCTAGTTATGCTTTTGATGGCGGAACTAGCACTTTTACATGCAGAACATGAGTATGCCATCATCTTTTGCCCCAATGCCAAAGGGTAAACACATCTTTCTCCCATTCTAATGTTTCCTGCAGAAGGCAACACTTCACAGCCATGGATTATTAGTCAGTTTCATCCATATTCCTTCTTCTGGGAATGTTTCTGTTATGCAGGAAGAAGAGGCCAAGTGATGAATTTCCAGGTCCATTATTTCAAGGAACCCAAAAGCAGCGGAGAATCAAGGGGATGGTTTCCTCTTAAAATGTCATCCTACCCTTTTCATTGTCGCATGCTTCTATATATTGTGGCAGGCTTATGAGCGGATTCTTTACAAAATCGAATTTACTTTGGACCGGGCTTGCTAAGGTGGGTGTATCTAGAAGGAAGGAATACGAGATGAAGAGAAATCTCTTTTACGAATCGATTCGATCATGGATGATTGGGATGAAGATTTTAGGGCGGCCTATTGATTTTGGCAAACAAATCGAATCACAAGCTTGACTTCAACATGATCCATGATAAAAGAAAGCAGGACTAGAGGAATAATAATAAATCACAACTCGATGTACATTTGTTTTCTTATTGACTATGGAGAAGGTAGATCGATCACTAGAGTTGTTATTAACTCAATGATTCATGGTATGTATCATAAAAGAATAAAGGGTACATGAATAACCTTTTTATTTCTTGGTCTTTGTTTTCTTTTGAACTTGAGCTTTCTTTTCACTTTCTTTGGTGCAACCGCTCCCTCTGTTTTACCCTTCTTTACGTATAACCCTGTGAACCATAATACATATATGAATATATTATGTGAAGGCGAAGGATTTATGATTTCATGGAAGAACAAGAATTCTTGAAGGAGTTTGGAGCATACGGATGCTTTCGGCTTTTCCTTTGGTTTTCCATTGGTTTGCTTTTCATCAGCGATCATTTGAGTCAGTTTGGCCAGTGCGGATTTAGGCATCTTGTCGACCTAATCTTTCGAACCAAGGAAAATCCTTCTATTATCCACTGCATACATGAAACCATTGGAAAGGAGGGCAAATGCATTCTCTAAGAACAAATACCAAATAAATAAACAATCCTCTACTTGAATACTGAAAAAAAAAAAAAGGAATGCTAACCTTCAACCATTGTTTTGACCTCGTGATAACATCGATTTGTGGTTTGGTGGAATAAAGTCATTCACTGTACTCCACACGACGAAATATAGTGATCAAGTCAATAAACAAAATAAAACCATTCATGCCATTTTCTCCAGAAGACATTAAGTACACATTTTCCCAGTACTTCCAGGCCAAACCTGGGTAGGAGAGACAGTTTCAAACATGAAAAAAAAGAAAGAAAGAAATTCACTAAACTATGAGGAAACAGATAGTAGGATAAAATAAAGAATCCCCAAAAATAGTTAACTTATTTCTTTCAAGTGTGAAGTGAGAACTAAAAGATAAAGAAACAGAATTGGTGGACAAACCTTTATACATTGCCAAAACGACTGAAGAAGAAAATTATGTGTTAAATGTAAGCGTAGCAAATTGCTTTTAATTGAATACAAATTAGATGAGGTTTATCTTTATATTTGTGCCAATATAAATTTGAGAAGTAAAGAATGAAGAAAAGCTATCAAAAATTAAAAATAGACTTACAATGCAGAATGTCCTGGAAGGAACTATTTATATCATGTATAGTAAAATCATTTTAAATCAAACAATATCATCAAATTTTCAATAATCTTGATGTCCCACCATAAATACTGTTAAATATATTAATGCTCTCAATTTTAATTAAGTCTAACTAACGATCATCTAATAATTGGTTCCGTAGTGGCTTTAGAATTATAGTGTCATGGAATTAATGTGTTGAAGTATTAGAGATATTTCTCATTTGATGAGGGCCAAATTAAAAATATCTAATATAGTATGACTAGTATTAAGGGTTATGTTCCCCAATCTTTTGGCCTTAGCCAGTAAGAATGTTTCTCTAAATCTCTCTATAGTGATGGGGATATAAAGAAAGAGAAAAAAGAAGAAGGAGTTCACCTATGAATCTACAATTTCCAACAATGAAAACAAGTATCCTTCCACTATACAAACTTTATATGAGTGCCAACATGATTATTTAGGCGTTCGCTATACAAACTTTATATCTCTTGAATTATTTAGGTAGAAGCCTGTATGTCGGATCTAATATTTTGAGATTCATAATATGTTTTATGATATATCGTTAAACTAGAAACAAAGTGGTTTGGGCAATTTAAGAATTCCTAACACCTACCCTTAATTTTACAATATATCTGCCAATTATTAGAGAAGAAAAGATATTTTTGTGTGCTTTGCATTTTCCCGCGACTAGTGATGACAAAGAGTGATTTTAGATAATTTTTAAGCAAGAAAGAACGAGTTCAACAAATATATATATATATATCAAGAAGAAACACTTTGATTTTCCTAATATCATAATATTAGGTCATATCATATCTTCCCAATTGTAGAATTTAATTAAATGTCATGAAATGTATGTAGGAAATTTTAAATAATTTAATTCTATTTTTATTAGAGATATGGAAAGGGTATTTAGGAAAATAAAGAAAAAGTGAAAGCCAAATGAGCTGTAGACAATTAGAAGGAGTTTAAAAACAATAGTTTTTCCAATAATAATAATTTTAAATTAATCAATAATATAATATAATATTAAATATTAATAGTATCTTACCGCTCTATAACTGAGTCAACTGCACTACACTTTCTCGAAGTCTTTTCCGTTTGCTGTCTTTTTCTCTCTCCAAACACTTGAAAAGAGTGAAAGACCGAGAGTCAAAATCCACTCTTTGCTCGGTTTGAAGCTCTACACAACTTCTCTGATGGCTTCCGCAATTAGAGGTTGAGAAAATCCACAAATCGTTTATCGCAAAGAGAGAAATGCAGTGATGGAGACCGTAAGGTTGCATCTGAGACTGCACTCCATGCTCTTCTCGATTCGACTGTGCCTCGGTTCGAACCGCCTCCCCTCTGGATCTGGATGCTTCTCGGTGCTGCAAAGATGCTTCAAAAGCAGTTACAGGTGCAGATTTCTTGCCATCATCTTTCATTGAAACTATGCGTTGGATTAACCTGCGTTATCATTCCCCTATTCTATCTCATTTTATGACCAGTCAAACTTGAACAATCCATGATCGAAAATTGATTTCGTTATAACTAAACACAATGCTGGTAAAGGAATTGGCAATTATCATTATTCACAAGTATAATTTCAGTTTTAACAGTTTTATGCCAGTGTAAAACTTTTCATGTTAAAACAGATGAGTTACATAACATGGTTATGCCTGTAAAAACAAAGCATATGAGAATTTTAAAATGTTATGCATTTCGTGAGATAATATGTTATTTTTGTTTTGTTTTATCCAAAAGGAATTGACTACTAAATGTTACTTGAATACAAATTTTAAGAAACTAATTCTACTTGTTTATGATTACAAACTAAAAGAAATTAGTAATATTTTGAAAGAGATGAAAAATTGTACTTTGAACCATCCAGAAGCAACTTGCTAAAAGAATAATATTAGAACAAAATATAAGATGATAGGATTATAATAATAAATAAAATGTAAGTTCAATCAAACCTCAAGGACAAACTAATCCGATCAAAGGCTTATGATTGATATTTACCAAACTAGTTTCAAGAAAGGAGTTGACAGTGTATCATAATAAGAAATTGTTTCTCAATGCAATGGATATGGATTTGCTTTAGAACTTGTTATCGGGTTATTCCTTCTATAGTTATTTATTATCTTATTTAAAGGCAAAAGTAATATAAGCTGTATTTTTACTTATGTCGACATGTTTTTTTAAATCTAATTTTCAATGTTCAAAATAATTCTCCCACCATCCAAAAAATTAAAAATTGGACTAAAGGAGTTATCAAGAGATTAAACCAGATTTGGATGGACAAACAAGAAAGCTTTTGAATAGAGTATAACAATAACGTGTTATTTTATAATATATATTGTATTTGTAATGTACATTAATAAACTAAAAGAACACATTACAATATAGGTAAGAGTATTTGTTGAAGGTTAAGAATTTGAAATGCACAAACCAGAGAAAGCAATAATCAATATCTTCCAGGTACTCATTATATTTATTTCTTTTTAAATAAAATTTTTATTATTTTTTTTATTAAATATATATTGGTGCCTAATATATTTTTTTTTAATAATAGCTTAATAGTGGAACAATTATGGTGATAAAGTCCACATCTTCAAAGATTCTTTGTCAAAGTTTTAAGCCAAACATGTTTCCTTCTCGTTTGTGAAAGAAATTAGACGCGTAAGTCAGTGATTCAGCGCAAAGTTGTACAATGGTTGACAATGAAAAGTTTATAAGTTAGTTTATGTCTGCTACTCTGATATATGACTTTCGGATTTAAGAATTTAATCTGAGAAACGAAGCAGATGAAGATTTGTATAATCAATTTTGAATCATATTTTTTAATGATGATGATATATTAAATAAGTGGATATGAGAGAAAGAAGAGCATATTTTGTAATTTGATGATTTGATTGAATTAGAATCAGATCTTCCCTTTAAAGAAGGTAGAAGTGAAAACAGTGATGATGATGGTAGCACAGTTACGAGGGGTAAATGGCGTGCAAGCGAGTATTGCGCAAAGGAAGATGCATTAGTTCTTCCAAACAAATGTAGGAAACCATGAATAATTTTTCAAATTCTAATAGTGATGATGGTGGCGATAGAATCAATAGAGGAGTAGCAACATTAGTGGTGGTAGTGAAGATAGTGAAGACACTAGTGGGGACAATGGAGCAAGTGGTGGCATTGGAGTAAATGGTTCTGTTGATAGTGGTTATGTTAATCAAGTTGATCATGACATGTTGTGGGCACAGGGAAATGAAAATTATTATGCCACGAATGCGATCATGGAACGATTATGTGGCAGGAACTGTGCCACACAGGCAGTTACATTTCGGCGATGATGACTATTCTAGTGGGCATGATTCTGGATCGACTATAACGAGATTGATAAGCACTTCCAATCATTGGCTGGGATCGTCACATTTCAGGGAGTGAGGAGATGGATCCTATCGCAGCTTTGGAAGCAGTGACGATAATTATTCGATACTTTTAAGTAAGGTATGTGATTTTTATCAATATTTAACTACTAAAACATGAGCTAGTGATTCTTATGGATATGATCAATCTTTTGATAACGTGGCTTTTCTTATCGAGGTTTGAATACTATCAACATAGTGTGTTGAGCACGAAAAGCCTCTAAGGTCATATGTTCCTAATTATGGATCGTAAGCCCAATCATCTCAACTTGACACATTCAAGTAATGAACAATTCTTTCCAACCACATTCTCATGTCACAAATTATCGTCCCGATTTGTATGCTCGTCGTAGTACTAATGATGATGATGATGTTTTTGAGCCCCCTTGTCATTCAACATGGTATTGATTGATGTATTTGATGACATTTTGTTAAAAAGATATTATGTTTGATTTAAAATAATTTCTTTTGTTAGCATTATCATAAATATGTTTAACTGAATCCTTCATTAACTATTTAAATAATGTTAAATACACAAAAAAATTTGTTTTATTAAATTTTTAGCTTACTTAATTATATTTAATTTTCTAATAATTTATATAATATTTTAACAAATTTTAAATATTTTAATCATTATTTTTGCATATCGTGATACTTGACCGACACACATGATATCGTCTTGAAGACCATCGAATAGGTGACCAATACGACTTTGAACCATGCTTCAACAAGCACACTCTATAGTTTTCTTCTTATTAAGTAAAAATAAAATAGCAGTGAAAAAAAAGCCAAAAACCAAATAGTATGGTTTTCTATTCCAATCAAAGAATTTAAAGAATTCAACAATAAGTCATGGAAAGTTAAAAAAAAAAATACTAAACATTGAAAGAAAATTGCTTTGGGCAAAAAGTCAAACAAAAAAAGAAAAAAAAATACAAACAAACAACAGCCATCTAAGTTACATTTAGGAGTGTGGGGAAACGGTGAAATGTCTAAATGAGATCCACATAATTGTAAATATTCTGTGCCTCGCTTTTTTGGTGGTGGTAAAAATATCCCATCTGAATCGATGATTGTCATGGGAAAGAAAATTCTGGTACAAAGAAGTTTGTTTCAAAAAATTTATGTCCAGAACACGAACAATAGAAGATAAAGAAATTAACCAATTTCCTTGCATTTTCTCCATGCACAATCTAACAGATTCATAGCTTCTCCTGCCCTAAGAAATAGCCTCCCTCAAGCTCTTGAAACCATTTAATACAAAGCCTAAGCTTTCTAATATAGTCCATCATTTAATCACATTTCTTCTACAAAACCAAGAACAAAAAAAAAAGGCAAAAGCAAATAAGGAAACAATCAAAAAATTACTTAGCGTAACACCTCAACTTTCCAGTTTGATTTACAACAAAACAGGAAACAGTTACAGAAAATCACATTATGAATCTCATATTTCGTGCTTTTTCCTTTGGTCCCATATTTGTAGAAAATTTAAAATCGATACCATATTAGAACCAGCTCTCGTAAAAAACTCAAACTTGTAAAGATTTGAGTTTAATATGAATATAATACTTTTAACATAACATAGCCTTACAAAATTATAAAAAATAAAAATCATCTCAAGAATGTTGAAGAGTTTCTTGTCACATGTTGCAACTCTGTGAGCATTAATACTAGAGGTGAGACTGAGACGTGCCTTCCCTCCATGGTCAAAGCCTCTCAACAGGGTTTCTCTGATGGAGTGGAGTTGACACCATCTCATCTCCATTCTGTCTCTTGAAGTGTGGAACATGCGACACCGATTCTCAGAACTGAGATGATGCTCTCAATATGTGGTCTCTACCATCTGCTTCAACTGCTGGATCGTGCGGATCCACGGCCTCCATTACTCGCTCTGGGAAAGACATTTCTACATAGTCATGAAGGGTGAGACCATCTCTGAACGCCTCACTGGTTGGCCGTCTTCCTGTGAACATTTCAAGCAAAAGAATTCCATAACTGTGTACATCTCCTTCAGCCAACGCCCTACCGCCCACTCCATATTCTGCCAATCAATTGAATATTTCCAAAAGCTGATCAACGAATTAGTAATCTGATCTAGGAAAATCATTATAAAATTAACGGACGCAACTATAAGGGGCGGAGCCAGTAAGTGCTCAGGGAACATAGTCCACTTCTAAAGTTCTGAAAAACATGAGACCAAGAGTTCATAAGGAAGCCATGCTACCAGCATTCTGTCATGCCCCCCTAATTAAGTTATGCCTCTTCTGAATTTATTTTCTCCATTCATTCACGGGACATATGCCCCTTCTAAAGTTCTGAAAAAACACTGGACCAAGAGTTCATAAGGAAGCCACACTACCAGCATATATACTATCATGCACCCCCTAAACTAAGTTATGTCCCTCCTGATTTATTTTCTGAATCCGCAACTCACCCAAGCAAAAAGAACTGAAACAAGAAAAGAAAAGATTCTAATCAAATTATTCATACCTGGAGCAATGTACCCCAAGGATCCTTTTACCACAACCGAACTGCTTTGATTTGGGTGAGTAGTAGTAGCGCTAGAATCAGCGGAGATAATCTTTGCAGATAAAATCACCGACATGGGCAGTCAGTGTGTCATTGAGAAGGACATTGCTGGGCTTAAGATCACCGTAAACAATAATGCCATCCGAGTGGTTGTGAAGATACTCTAATGCTGAAGCAACGTCAATAGCAATATTCAACTTCTGGAGAAGGTTGAGTCTTTTCAGTTCATGATCATGATCTTCTTGTAGCACTTCTGGATGGAGCCAACCCTCCAAGCTTCCTTGTGCCATCAATTCAAACACGAGAGCCTTGAAATCATTTCCTTTGAAGTCAACGAAGGCAAGCACTCAATGTTTGATAAGATTCCTGTGGCAATTCTTCTCAAAGCTTTGCCTCCATTTGTAAACTCTTGGAAGCTCCTTTTTGCTGAAGATTTAGCACCTTCACTGCTATGGCTATTCTGTCTTGTTCAAGGAGTACTCCATCATAGACACAGCCATAACTTCTGGTACCAATTATGTTGGACTCCGGCTTTGTGAAGATCCAAGTATGAGACCCTCCAAAACTGATTGTTGTAAAGCTCTGGAGAGGAAACATTAATATTCTTCCTTGATTTGCTTTTCCAGTGACCGATTATGAAGAAGATCATGAAAAATACAGCATGGAAACAACAATACTAATCACTGGAATGACTATTTGACACAAGATACTTGTTTGTGGAGTAAATTGGGTCATATGGAAAGATTAAAGCTCGAGAGGATGCCTCCACATAATCCATAGTTCCCTTGAACCCAAACTATGGTCTCCATTTCAGGCACCCGCTGTGAGCACTTCTCCTTCAAGTTGATTGAATGACAGGTTCAAAATAGGTTAAGAAAGGCTCCCCAAGATACTCTGGAATTCTGCCTGAAAATTTGTTATGAGGAAGATCTATATATTCTAGACCTCTTAAACTCTGCAAGGACTCAGGAATTTCTCCTTCAAAGGATTTGCCATCTGGTGAAGATCTTTACATCACAGCGCATTTACCTAAAGAGTTTGGAAGGCTGCCAGATAATCTGTTGTGAAACATATCAGTTCTCGGCGTTTATCAAATTCCTAATTCAATGGCAGTGAACCAGTCAAGGCACATTTGCTTACACTTAAGTTGAACATGTGCTCCGGAAACATCCGCAAGTTCTTTGGGGATTGAACGGTGAGTTATTTATTGAAAGAATCACATCTATTAGGGTAGGGAGGCTAGAGTTGAAGGAATTTCCCCAAACAAGTTGTTGTCATATAAATAGAAGTGAATTCAGGGTTAGGTTACCCAAGTGACAATGGTATGGTGCCAGAGGTTTGTTTCTTCCCAAAGGCAGGGCTCGCATTTAAATTGAAGATTTCCCATACTGGTGGGAATAGTACCTTTAAGCTGGTTACTCTCTCAAGGCTCCAAGAATGTGAGATTGACCAAGTTTTCAATTCAGAGGAATTGTTCCATGAATCCTCATTTATTCAAGGAAATCCAGTTGATCTGAGTTTGAAATTAGCTATAGATGAGCTGACTAAGAAGCTTTGAGGCAGTGTCGTCAAGGACCAATATTTTAATTTTAGTGCAGTTTACTAAGGGGTAATGAAATCTAGTCTTGATCACCTGCTGTAGAACCCAATCTATTGCCGCTCATGTTTTATGATTTGAAGATTTTCCAAGCCTTCCCAGATCTTGTGGAATGATCAGTGAAAATGTTATGTAAAGTGGATATATAAGGGCCTGAAGCATTGGATAATGAACCTGGAATAGGACACCAATGAATTTGTTTTCTGAAACAAAGAGAGACCAAGTGAGATGAGGAGAAGACACCAATGTCTGGATGAATGCTCCCCTCAAGTTGGTTGCTTGCAGTATAATATATAGTCTAAGATGAAGAAAGATTATAGAGGGAAGAAGGTATTGTACCGCTGGTTACATTTTGGTGTAACAATTGAATAAACTCTACAGTTGCGATTCGGCCAAGTTCCTCAGGGTCTACCTTCCAAATGGTTATCCCCTGCAGAAGAAGGCATGATGAGGGATGACGGATTCCCTAATTGGAAACGTTTTTCCTGTAAGGTTATTAATGACAATTGTCAGTTTGCAGTTAGAGGAGCCGAGTTCTTCAGGGATTTTCCACCTGGCTGTGTGATCAGATTGAAGACCTTAAGATTCAAACAATGTAGATTGGTGAGACTTCTCCCCCAAGGAATTGTTGCTAAGAACAAGGACACATAAATGGAAATAAGCCACCAATCTGAGGTGGTGTTTAGCCATGGAAGCTGTTATTTTGGAGAATTACTGTTCTGAAATGAGGTTTCCAATATGTGGTGAGAGGACCCCCACGAGTCCTCTGAGCTCCGAGCCCTTCTAGCTGCGACTCTAGATGGACGTGCCGTGACTGCAGGAAACACTATCCAGTGGCAAAAAATTGGATCGATTGGTTGATAACTCAACATCCCCAGTGGATGTGGTGGTTCATGTTTTATTTATAGTATCAAAACAAGTCCATTGGTTTAGTTTTTGTAGGCCGGAGAACACTGTGGTAGGACATAAAGATAGATTTTCAGAGGTGGATGATTGAATTGAAAAGGACCATCAAATATACTCTTCACAACAGAAAGCATGCATTTCTGTAGAAAATTTGGGATAAATTAAGATCAATGGTTTGTTTCTTGGATCATTTTTTAGACAACAAGTTGTTTTGAATCAGATCAATATACACCTCCTCTTTATATGAAAAATCCTCCAGCATTCATCAGTATGGAATAACTGTCTAGCTGATCTTGTTGTAGTGGTGGTAAAGGACGTGAAATAATTAGAGTGCCAAGCTCGTGTAGACGGTTCCTTTTACTTTATGGATCCATATAATCAAACCAATTAAGTGTTACTTGTTCTCTTTTCTACTTTTGACTTATAAACGTAGATTGGGTTTGCGCTAGCTCTTGGAAACTATCTTATCATGCATTATCACAAGGAGCTTTTGAAATCAATGACGCAATGGGAACATGAAAAGTTTGCTTTCTCGGCGGGGACTTCACCAAAAGTTTCAGATTTTGACCTTGCGAGTTGTATTCCAGGATGAAAGTATGGTGTCTCGGCTCGCTGAGGAACGTTGGGATCATTCTTTCAAGGTATTCTGCAAAGCATTGGAGGTGTCTCTACAAGAGGCTTGATGTTTATAGTTTTGGAATATTAATGGAGATGGTGGGAAGAAAGAATGTGAATGCAAATCTGAGCACTCAAGTAAAATATATTTTCCATCATGGGGTTTATGATAGATAGCACCAAGGGGATAACTTAGACTTAGGTACCCTTGAAGAGATGAAAAGAAGCATTAGGAAAATGGTGATCATTGCACTATGGTGTATACAAATGAAGCCCATAGATCGTCCTTCAATGAGCAAAACCTTGGAATGTTAGAAGGAGAGATTGAGTTGTTAAATGCCTCCTAAGCCTACTCTATACTCAGAAATGACTAATTGAGAATCATATGAGCAATCGATAGAAGCGGCAACTACCTCAGCTTGATTCCATGGGTACAATTTCATTAAGTGGAAGGTAGTGTAGCTTTTTCCACAACCTACAATTTATTTCCTATGATATTATATATTTTGTAATATGAGCACGGGTGTGGCCTATAACTCTTCTTAAGGTTCATATAATGTAATAATGTCTTGAGCATTGGTATGATACCTAGCAGCAAGCATATAATAAATATGTAACTATATAAATTATCTATGTCTTATATGATTTAAGTAGCACTGAATATGAATGCTGGTGATGCTCTAAAAGGCATGGTTCCATACTATCTAATAATTATTAGTTTAATGAGCAACACCATGACTTTAACACCAAAAATATATAGCACAAAACAAAGTAAACTAACTTTAAATAAGAAAAACATAGAAATGAGAATAGAAAGAAGGGACACATTTTTTATGATAAGAGCATCTTACTGTGTTTAAATGAGCGAGAAATGTAACCGGAAAATTACGCTGATATTTCGGAGGAATTTGGATAGTGTTAGGAAGAGACTACCAAATACAATTCTAAAGTGATCTTTCCCCTTTGTGTGCGAAAATAGATTCAAACAAAGCAATTCTTAACCCAACAACAAAGCCAACTAAACATAAATAAATCAACCATCAACCACGTATATGAATATATTATGCGAAGGCGGAGTTTTATCATTTCACCGAAGAAGACTGAATTATTGAAGGAGAGCATAGATGCTTTCTCGGCTTTTCCTTTGGTTTTTCTATTGGCTTGCTTTTCATCAACCTCATTTTATTCAGTTGTGATCACTAGTTAAGGCATCTTGTCGACCTCATCTTAAATCAAGGAAAATCCTTCTATTATCCTATAGACATGAAACCATTGCATGGAAAGGAGGGAAAATGCATTTCTACAAAAGAAAAATACCATTAAATAACATTACTCTAAGCGAATACTCGAAAAAAAAAGTAAATGCTAACCTTCAACCATTGTTTTTCGGCCCTTGTAAGCATTAGGTGTAGTTTGGTGAAAAGAAAATCATTAAATCACGACTTCCACTTTGATGGAGAAATATACAATCCCAAGTCAATAAACAAAATAAAACCATTCATGCCATTTCTCCAGAAGATGTTAGAGCACATTTTCCCGATGCTAGCTAAAACTGAGTGGGAGGACGGTTTCAAACAAGAAAAAAAAAAAAACACTATTTGAGGAAGCAGTTGTAGGATAAAATAAAGAATCCCCAAGAAAATAGTTACCTTATTTCTTTAGATAATGCAAAGGTGAACTACAAAAAGATAAATGAGCAAATTGGTAAACGAACCTTTCTTATTGCTGGTGACTGAAAGAAAATTATGTGTTAAATGGCAGCAGCAAATTGCTTCTAATTGAACTACAAAAAATTAGATGAGGTTGTGCTACATATTTGCACTAATATACGTGTCTGAGGCTAGTAATGAGAAGCCATCAATTAAAATAGACATCTGATGCGGAATGTCGGGAAAGGAACTATTGTTGTTTTATAAATGGTTCTGCAAAAGAAACAAAATTTAAAGGAACTGAATGAAGGCTACTAGTATTTAGAAATATGCAAAGAAGCAACTATCGCGATGTATGAGCGATGGAAATAAAGGCGATTAAGCAAATCTTGCGTAACTTATAAATTGGGAGCAAGGCTGGATTCACCACCCAGCTCTTGGTTTCCATATGGAGCAGTGTGACAATATTTACTACCAAGGGCAAATTTGGAACTATTTCCATAGTTACATTAGATATAAAGAGAGATTAAATTATAGATCTGAATAGAAACCACTTTGAAATGGACGATCGCACCATTAACAAAAGAATCATGAGAGCATAAGACATAGAACATTACCTTTTAAATCTAAGAACATTTCATGATTTGGATGGGAGTATCCATAATTACCATTACTTAAGCCGGCGCCCCATATCCCGCTCAAATCTATAGGTGATTCACCTTCACGCTCAACAAGAGCACGCAAAAAATACAAAAGAAAAAGAAGGTTACGACAACTTTCTAAATGTGCTATTATCTGACAACATAATGCAATGCATATATGAGAAGAGGGGAATGGGAGAAAGCAAATAAGAAGTCGGGTGGAAAGTGGATTAAGTTTCCTCAATAAAAATTATTGAGGTTCCGCTCAAAGCAGCATACGGCATATAAGACTAAATGAGAGATGGATCACCTACTTAACCAGGCAGCCTTCTCAATGGAAAAACAAAAAGATCTTTACGTGGAAAAAATAAAGCCATTTTATAACACATCAAAAATTGATTGAATTATTAGAACCACATTACCAATCTCCAAACACAATAAATTCAAATTGACTTCACTCGTATAGAAAGTACCCCTTTGCATAGCCGGATGGTGACAAAATTAAGTAAAGGTCAAGCATATTAGAATCACAAATTGTGAATGCTTTCTACTCTAATAGATGCACAAGATTTTAATCATTTAAGCCCCGGACCTCGATACAGGAAGATTGAATACTTGAAGACTCTGATTGATAAAAGCAAGGTTGAATAATTCAGTGATGGTATGCTTTCAGTTGACGGATAATCTCATAGCCATTATAGCATATTTTATGAGGATAGGCTGATAGCGTAACACAGAGATGATGTCATGAGTCACACCATGGCCGGCCAAAATCCATAAAATCGGGAACACAAGCATGCTTGACTTTTTTGGGTGCAATGGCGACAGCACTCTCCTTTCTTTGATGCATAACACATGATCACTAAAATAACGTCACGAAAGAAAATTTAATAAAATGGAGATATAATCATATTAAGCAGTCATGAACTTGCCAAGATGCAGGTTAAGAGCATGTTGTATATTCACATAGGTTTAAACAAACGTTAAGCAAAGAAAATAACAAGGCAACAACATGGCCTAAATGCATTATTTTCAGAATTCATCCCGAGAAAATCCATAATTTTTAAATTCATTCTAACAAAAATGCAACATTGATTATAATGCATTTACAGGGGCAAGACAAGCGGTTCACGATGATTTGGAAGAGCTTGTCAGTCGTGCAAGCTGACTGAGTCTCTAGCAAATTCATTAGAGAGAAGGTAGTTTAAAGAATTGGTATGCAAGCGGCCAGAGATAAAAATATACCATCTACCTTTGATCGCGATGGACTTTGTCGAGAGAGAGCACGAGAGCGATCACGAGGAGACCTACAAATTATGGACCAAAGACTAGATGAATAACCTTCCAACATGGCAGAAGCTTCTTACTTGAGTTCATTATGCTTATCTAATGTTTCTTCTCAAAGTTCATTAAATCATCATACCCACATATATTCATTGATATATCCATGGAATACAATTTTAAAAATAAAAAAATAAAAATACATGACGAGAAAAATTGGAAAGGTTGTTTCAGATTGTATGTACTTCAACCCATGTCATTTTATAGAAACATGGATTGATCATTCTCGCCACACCTTTCTCTTTTGTTTCTGATTCACTTCTTTTAATGGATATGTGTTCCACTTTAACCCCTTTTTTTGGTGAGTTTTCCTTTGAAGCCTCATTCAACAAGGGCTCTTGACCATTCTCATTAATAACTGCATCCTTTTCTTTGTCCAGAACTTGAGTCGTTTTACGCACAGATGATTCTTCATGATGGGTGTAATCTTCTCTCATGGAGCTATTATCTGGACAAGACTCAGAATCTGATGACAACATCCAGAATGAATGATTTCGTGCCTGTTAAACAAAGCAAATTCTTGAAATTAAAATCTATATAAAGGTGACAACAGACTAACAAGTTGCTTCAAAGAATTTTTAAAGCCTGTTAACGAGATAGTTACTATATTTGATACAAAAGAAACCTTCCCAGAAAACCTAGGATCTTTCAATTCGGGTGATTGCTTATAGTAAGTAGAAGGCCAACCAAGATAATCGTATGATTATAGCTGAGTGCGGTAAGACAAAGGAGGTGGGCGTCAGGGACTGGCTTCTGGAGCTTTGACGACCTTACTATGCTTCCCGGAAAAAAGTGTATCCATCCATTTGGATAATCCACACAGTGTGCTATTAACCCAAAATGTCACCACCATGACAAAAAAAGAAACAATCAGATAGTTGAAGTTAACATTAATTGTATCAAAATGGCCTCATCAAGTGATTTTAGTTTAGGATGTTATTCGAGTGACCAGGCACAAAGCGGATCATGGTCCATGGATATCTTGTGATTACAAGTAGTTGATTTTAGGGGAAATCTCTTTGGGCGTAACATATCTGAGTGTGACCTGCTTTCATCAAAAAATTAAGATGAGCCCACCACGTTAAATACCTAAATACAGTTTCATTGCTTTATGGCATTTCCCTCTATAGCCATACTTATGAAAATTGAAGTTGAGCCTTTCTTACCATACAAGAGCATTTTTACAAACAAAAAAAAAAAAAAAAAAGAAAGATAAAACAAAAAATTTCATCGGAAAATGAAACATACCAGGTTGTCCAAAGGAGCTTCAGGTGGTGGGGAGCAGCGGAGAGGAAGGAGTAGTAGTTGCATGCAAGAGTGCTTGTGATGCATTTGGAGGAGCTGGACCGATGCTGGCTGCGGGTGGGAGTTCTGCGAATCAGACGACATGCCAGTAGATCCTTCTATTCCGGCATCTTGAGAGCTTGCCACACTGGAAACTACGATTATGCTTTTGATGTGGAACAAACACTTTACATGCAAGGCTTATGAGTATGCCATCATCTTTTGCCCCAATGCCTAAGGGTAACACATCTTTCTCCCATTCTAATGTTTCCTGCAGAAGTCACCACTTCAGCCATGGATTATTAGTCAATTTCATCCACATTCTTTCTTCTGGGAATGTTTATGTGATGCAGGAAAAGGAAAAAGAGGCCAAGTGATGAACTTCCAGATCCATTATTTCAAGGGCGAACTGACCCAGGAGATCAAAGAGATGGTTTCCTCCTTCAAACAGCCGTCCCTACCCTTTTCATTTGTCAATCCTTCTACTCATATTGTGGCTGCTTCTATGAAAACTGATTCTTTACAAGATAAAGTTACTTTGTATGAGCTTGCTAAGAGGTGGGTGTATCTAGAAGGAAGGAATGCAAGATGAAGAGAAATCTCTTTGAATTGATTCATGATCTATGAGTTGGGATGAATAGCTTGGGAGCCTTGCCTATTGAATTTTGGCAAACAAATCAGAATCTAAGCAGCATTCTGTTTTATGGAATCATAGCTCCCAAGTGAAGAAAAAGAGACTGAGATGAATAAATCCACAAAACAATTATCAGTTGTTTTCTTATTGACTGAAAAATTGGAAGTAAGTCTTAGGGTTGTTATTAACTCAATGATTCATGGTATGTATCATAAAAGATAAAGGGTACATGAATAACCTTTTTTATTTCTTGGTCTTTGTTTTCATACTTTTGAACTTGAGCTCTTTTCACTTCTTTGGTGCTTAGCTCTACTTTTGATTTTGCCACTTTTTATTATACCTGAACCATCAACCACATATAGATATATTATCTGAAGCGAGTTTTATCATTTTGGAAGAAAATGAATTAAAGGAGAGCATCTGAGATGCTTTCGGCTTTTCCTTTGGTTTTTCCATTGGTTTGCTTTTCATCACCCTCATTTTGATCAGTTTGACGAGTACTGGATTTAGGCATCTTGTCAACCTCATCTTAGAATCAAAAGGAAAATCAACCATTATCCTGCATACATAGAAACCGTTGCATGGAAAGGAGGAAAATTCATTTCTACAAAGAAAAATACCAAATAATCCATCAATCTCTAAGCCCGAATACTCAAAGAAAAGAAAAAAAGGAATGCTAACCTTGACCATTGTTTTCGGCCTGTAAACATTAGATTGTGGTTTTAATTTGAATAAAGTCATTCATAACAGCTTCCACACATTAGATATACAATCACAAGTCAATAAACAAATAAACCATTCATGCCATTTTCTCGGAAGGCGTTAAGTGCACATTTTCCCAGTATTTCCAAGTGAAACTAGAGTAAAAGGAAACCGATTTCAAACATGAAAAAAAACACTAAAGCTGTGAGGAAACAGTTGTAGGATAAATAAAGAATCCCAAAATAGTTACCTTATTTCTTTAAGATATTAAAAGGTGAGAACTCTAAAAGATAAAAGAGCAAGTGGTAGACAAACCTTTGCTTATTGTAGTGACATGAAGAAGAAAATTATGTGTTAAATGGCGGCAACCAAATTGCTTCTAGTGAATACAAATTAGATGAGGTTTGTGCACTACATATTTGTGCCAATATAAATGTCTGAGGCTAGAATAGAAAACTGTCAAAATTAAAATATATAGACTTACAATCTGAGAATGTCTGGAAGGGAACTATTGTTGTTTATAGATGGTTTCTGCAAAATCAACCAAAATTTAAAAGAACTAGATGAAGGGTACTAGTGTTTAGAAATATGCGAAAAGCAGCTTCATATGCGATGGGGCAAACCAATGGAAATAAAGGCCAATTAAGCAAATCTTGAGTAACTTATAAATTTGGAAGCATGACTGAACATCACTAGCTCTTGGTTTTCCATTTGAAAACAGTGTGACAATATTTACTACGGGGGCAATTTTGAACTATTTCCTTATTCTATTAGATATAAAGAGATTAAATTATAGATCGAATAGAAACAACTGAAATGGACGATAAGTAGGTAACAAAAGAATCATGAGATCATAAAACAGACATTACCTTTTAAATCTAAAAGACATTTCATGTGATTTACGGATGGAGTATCCATAATTACCATTAAGCCCGCGACACCCATATCCCGCTCGAATCCTATGGATTACGCTTCACACTCAATATGACTGTAGTAAAAGAAAAGAAGATAAACCAACAACTTTCTAAATGCAATTTATTTTATACAACAACATAATGCAATGCATATGAGAATGGGAGGCGTAGGAAGTCGAGGTGGAAGCGGATTAAGTTTCCTAAATAGGAGTGTGGGGTTGACTCGAGAAGCATACGGCATAAGACTAAATGAGATGGATCACCTACACAAAGCTTGAGGCGACCTTCTCCAATGGAAAAATGAAAGCTCTTCTGTGGAAAAATGAAAGCCCTTTTACAACACATCTAAAATTGATTGAATTAATATTAGAACCACGTGCCAATCTCCAACACCATATAAATTCAAATTGACTTAAGCTCGGCCGTAGAAAGTACCATCCATAAGGCGGATGGTGACAAAATTAAGTACAAGGTCGGCCATATTAGAATCTGGAAATTATTGAATGCTGCCACAATAGATACGCAAGTTTCTAATCATTTTAAAACGGACCTCCAGCCCGGAAGGTGCGATGAACCACGATTGATAAAGCGAGGTTGAATAGATTCGGTGATGGTATGCTTTCAGTTGACGAATAGTCGCATAGCCATTATAGCATATTTTATGGGGATAGGCTGATAGCGTAACACGAGAGATGATGTCATGAGTCACCCCATGACATTAAAATCCATGTCCAGAACACAAGAGCATAAGCCGACCTTTTTTGGGTGCGATGGCCAACAACACTCCTCTTTGATGCATAACACAACGATAAGCTAAAATGCGTACGAAAAAAAATTTGGCTTAAAATGGAATATAATCATATATTAAGCAGTCATAGACACTGCACACCAGAATGCGAGGCTAAGAGCATCTTTGTATATATTTACATAGGTTTTTAAATAGTAGTAGCCAAAATAACAAGGCGACAACATGGCTTTAAATGCATTATTTTCATAATTCATCCCAAGAAAATCCATAATTTTAGAATTCATTCTAACAAAAATGCAATATTGATTATAAATGCATTTACAAGGGGCAAGATATAGCTTGAGTTCTTTGATGATTTGGAGAGGCTTGTCGGTGATTACGAAGCGCAACTGGAATCTCTAACAAATTCATTAGAAGGTAGTTGAAAGAATTGGTATGCCATGGCGAGATAAAAATATCGTCTACCTTTGATCGATGGACTTTGTCGAGAGCACAGGCCGATCTGAGGAGGAGGAGACCTACAAATTTCACGGGTTGAATTAATGGACAAGACTAGATGAATAACCTTCGACATAATGAAGCTTCTTGCTTGAGGTTCATTATGCTTATCTAATGTTTCTTCCTCAAAAGTTAAATTGCCATCATCATGCCTATATTCATTGATATATCCACATGGAATACAGAAATTTCAAAAATAAAAACATAAAAATACATGAAGCGAAAAGTGGAAAGGTTGTTTATTTGAATTATGCATGCTTCAACCCGTGTATTTAGGAACATGGGATTGATCATTCTAGCCCTTTTTTTTACCTTTCTCTTTTGTTTCACCATTTTCTTTCTTCTTTTTAATGGATATGTGATCCACTTTAACCCCTTTTTTTGGTGAATTTTCCTTTGAAGCCTCTTTCAACAAGGGCTCTTAACCATTCTCAGTAAGAACTACATCCTTTTCTTTGTCCAGAACTTGAGTCGTTTTAGGCTCGGATGATTCTTCATGATGGGTATAATCTTCTCTCATGGAGCTATTATACGAGACAGTTCGAATCTGATGACAACATCGAGAATGAATGATTTGTGCACATTATGAAATTCTTGAAGTGGAAATCTATAGAAAGGTATTGACGGACTAACAAGTTGCTTCAAAGAATTTTAAAGCAGGTTAACGAATGGTTATATTTGATACAGCGAAACACTCTTTCAGAGTGGGTGATTGCTTATAGTAAATTAGAAGGCCAACCAAGATAATAATATGATATAGCACGAGTGCGACAGGAAACCGAGGAGAGGTGAGCATCAGGAGTTTAAATACTAAAATTTGATGCACTTACCCTACCTTCCCGAGAAAAAGTGTATCCATATCCATTTGGATAATACTAAGTGTGCTATTAATTTAAAATATCGACATGACAAAAAGCAATCGGATAGTTGAAGTTAGCATTAATTGTATCAAAATGGCCTCGTCAAGTGATTTTAGTTTTGGATGTCGAGTAGCCAGGCTTTGGCTGGATCAGTCCGCCATATCTTAGTATTACAAGTAGTTGATTTTGAAACTCTTTGGCGTAACATTTACAAACATTTACTTTCATGAGAAAAATTAAGATGAGCCACCACGGTAAATAACTAAATCGATTTCTACTAATTTATGGCATTTCACCTCTAGCCATATACTTAGAAAATTGAAGAGCACTTTTACCATCTTATGCAAATCCGATTTTCACTTTGCTTTCTTACACCATACAAGAGCATTTTTACACAAAAAAGTAAAACAAAACATAAATTTTTTCTCTCCAAAAAATGGAAAGAAGAAAGATATCTATAGTGTTCTCACGGCGGTTGGACTTAGGTAATTAAATTATTATCCGATGCCTTCATTCAAAAGTGATAACCTCAGCTATTTTCAACTTAACCATTTCATAGCTCAAAGAATATCAAAAAAAAGAAAACAAACCTAGGGTATCATAATTGTTTTTCCTACCAGCGGATACCAATAGGCATGGGTATTTGATTTTATTTTCGTTTGTTTATTTAGACTAATAAACAAATTAGATATATATATATATATATATATGTGATAGTAAAAACAAATATATTCAATAAGAAAATTTAAAGGAGACCTCTGGGTATCTGATGTTATAAGAGAGACCCACAAAGGAGCAAAGAAAGAGAAAAGATAGGCAAACAAAACCCACCATTTGAGGAGCCCCATACCTTTTCACATTTTCAACTACATCCCGACCAAGTCAAAAAAAAAGTAAGCAAGGATCTAGGCCTTTCAACAATGTATACATTTGACCACAGATATAGATTACAAATAAAGGAAGTTTTCATTCTTTGGTGAAGTCACTATTAATAAATAGATTGGATATTATTTTCCCAAACATGTGACTATTAAATGTTTTCAAGATATGAATACTTAGTTCAAGACTTCTTGTTCTTTACCATTTCATAAAAAGCAAAAACGGGAAAAGAAAGAATCTGGTTAGGCACCCCAGAAGACCTCATATTTAGGATTGCTTTAGGAAGACTTGCGGATCGAGAGAGAATAATTGATAACTACATCCTGCAGATTTAAGATTGAAAACAATTGTATGGTTGATATATAAGGGAGCCAAAGGCAATATTGAGGAGGAGATATGAAACAATAGATAAACAATCATGCATGAAACTTCTTGTGGCTCCACATCATATGAAACCTTTCAGAAGCCTTCTCATGACCTTGAACCTGCGTCACTTTAGAGGAACTTTTTAGAAGGTGCGACCTAATTAGGTGTAGTATGACATTATAAGATCAATGTCTTTCAAGCCCCAGATTCTCTATTAAAACATAAAAATTACTAATAAACACAAGATCATCCTTTTTTTAAAGTTGTTTGTTCTGCCTTTTTGTGGTTGGGATCTTTGCCTTGACCTTTTACTTGGGGACTTCACGCACTGGGCTCCATTGAATGGAGAATCTACATCTTCTACCCTCCTTAAGGGTTGTCTTCAAGAGGAAGTCGGAATCAGAAGATAATATCAAAGTTTGGATGAGTTGGTGCTGTTCAACAAATTATTTCTCTCAATGAGCACTCCTGAGACAAAATGATAGTAAACAACTATAAGATAACAGATCAAGCAAAATCACTTTAAAAATCAAAAGCAAATACAAAACTATTTTTAATACTTTTTTTTTCTTTTTAGCCAATGAACCTTCCATGGCTAACTAAAGATATCATGATGACAAATTATTCCTACAGCAAGAAATGGTTTAACAATAATTTTTTGGGTATATAGTGTAACAGAAGCTAACCGGGTAAACTCTAGAATGTTACAAGTAATAAAACTCAATGGTACCTAACAAAAGAACTCCATGATGGATCAAAACCATTTCCTTTATTGCAACTCATAAGAGGCATTGGAGCATGATCCAATATGACTCTAAATCATTCCTAAGACCTAATCCTCCGTCTCCACTTAAACCTAAAGTGAAATTGAAAAAGCGTGTTTGGTTTTAATCAGAAAACAGTGGGGGTTGCCTCGTCAACTAAACTTGGATATGCAAGGATCACACATCCAGATGTGTTTATAAGTTACCCCATAATGGTCTCTTAAATTTCAATAGTCATTAGAGACCCTTAAATAGTGACAAACCCCGAGTTCAAAAGCTTTGAAATCCCGAGGGTTAAATTTTAATGGCGAACTTCGAGACAAAATATCAACACAATCATTTTCTTTAAACTCCTATATATGAACAAGTGCAACGTGGAGCTTCTTGAGTGAGAGTGTCTTGATTATAGTATTGTCTGGAAGGAATCGATAAATGAGTTCTCCTGGAGGCGCTTATGCGGCTTTATGATGAAAATCTGGCGTCCAGTTGATCTGGTTTCCCAGAAAAACGGAGTCTACGTCGAACAAGGTCGACCGGTGATCACGCTATTTGCAGTAAATCTAAAAATCGAAATAAGTCAAAAGATTGGCTACAGGAATCTCTATCAGAACAAGCACGAAATTTTAGATATAGCAAGAACCCTAAGAAAAGCCTAGATGGTTAAATTCTAAATCTATATGAGTAGTAATAAAGGCACGCAATCCGGGCTTCATCGGAGTAGTAGGGTTGAGGTGCGGGGCTGCAGCCAGCCTACGGACCATGCGAGCTCTTTTGAACAAGATTCGTATCATTAGGGGATTTCACGGCTCCTTGAAATCAAGCGGAATTCTCACTTTGAAAAAACTTAAATCAGAAAATAAGGGTGCGAGAAAATGATATCAAACCAGCTTTGAGGTGAAGGATGTCTTCCATTGGAGGAACTCACCATCTATGAGAGATTCGTTAGGAAACCTAGTCTGAGCATTGGCAATTGCGAGCCTGATTGAAAAACTCGTTGGAAATCGAGAGATGGGTTACCTGGAGGCTAGGAAGGAGAATCGGCGTAGAGAGACAACAGGCTCCCTCTCATTTTGATGTTTATCATCCATAAACATGGGCTTGGACTTCAGAATTATGGGCTTTGTGGCCCATGATATATATATATACTTAAAAAAATATGTGAACTATTTTTCTTTTTACAGATAAAAACTTTATTTACAATGTAGTAAACTCTTTGAGTTGTTTTTTGAAAATTGAGTCAATTCTCACATTTTTTACTCATTTCAAACAAGTTTTATTTATTTTTACTTTCATCAATATAAAAAATAATCTAAGAATTTGTAAGTTTCTAAGTAATTTTATTTATATTTGGATTTTTTAAAATATTTCATTAATATTAAATATAAGAAATGTTATAAATAATGGTAAGTAACCATTGGAGTTCCATAACAGTCAATGACCATATAAATTTCCATAACGGTGAATGATCATATGGATTATCATAATTCATATTATAATTATGAGAACCCTATAAATATGAGTTTACTATGAATGAATTTTGAACAAAGAATTTTATCTTTTCAAATTCTCTCTCAATCTCTCATTTTCACTTCTTGATTTTCTTTATTTTTATAATATGTTGTTATTAACACGAACGTTCTTGAAGGCAATCTAAAAGGATAGATGAAACCAAAGTTTCAACTAAATCTTACAAACTCAGACTATCAAGCCTTCTAGCAAACCTAAGCAAAGTATCTTCCTATCTCATCTCAAATACTTCTTGTTAATTTCAATTTTAAAATTATATATGAATAGTGCGATGCCATGTTTTTCATGGCGAGAAGCAATATTGAAAAGTATGGTGTTCAAAACATGTTATAAAATATTCTATAACTAGAGAAGTTATGTAACTTCTATTAAACCCTAAGTTATATTAATAATTTGAAATATGAAGTTTTAAATTTTCTACATACAGCTTGAAACTTAAAAAAAAAAAATTATTTATTTTTATATTATTTACTTATTTAAGATAATGTCTAATATTATCAGCTCAATTTCATATCCTTGACATGGGTAAAAACTATGTATCTTGGATTTTGGATCTTTGAAATCCACTTGGGTACTATGAATCTTGAAACCCTGAAAAAAGAAATCTTGCATCCATGTAGGATAGCGTTAAGGCATTAATGTTTTTCGTCATCATATTAACAAAGGCCTGAAAATTGAATATCTTGGTCGGACTCATTGAATCTATGGGACAATTTAAAAGAAATATATGATCATCCGAGGCGTCATACTTTGAGGAAATATCTTTTTATGTTAAGCTTTATTTGTGATTACAAGATTTCAAAATACATCCCGTTGACTACAACTCCAACCTTATTTAAAATTAGCTCTCATTCTAAAATATGTGGAAAATATCAACGATGAGGATGTTCTTGAAAGACGTATATAATACTTTCATACCTCTATTATGTTCATGCAACAGCAATATAGAGAATGACATTTTATCAAATATTTTGAGTTCATCACATGTCTTCTTGTAGCTGAGTAAAACAATGAGCTTTTATTGAAGTTAATGTTATATCAATTTCTAATCATAGACGTGGTCGTGGGTGTGGATACTACTATGGCGAGGTCGTGGCCGTGGACGTGGTCGCCATAATCCTCTTGATGTTTTCCTTTGTTTTCGTATTTCATTATCATTACCATTAATTTCAACACTTGACATAAATTTGATTATGCTGATTAATGAATCAAATAATCTGGGATATCTAAGTAACATATTAACCACGACTCTCATGAACTTAGACCATCATATTTAAGGATCTTAACATCAAATTTAAGATGTCAAATCAAGTGAGAAGGCATGAGAAGGAAAGTGGTTTAAGATCTTGTTTGTCAAGAATGATTTAAAAAAACTAAAAAATGTTTTCTCATTTTAAGAGAAGATATATGGTTTGTGGTATACAAGAACCACTATGTACCAAAGTTGTACAATTGATGAAACTCAATGAATCATAAATTACAAGATTGTTTCAAGGAATAAATTACATACATATAATAAAGAAAAATAATAATTATAAAGTAACTAAAACAATGTTTCATATAGTAATATACAAAATGAGTCCATTTATATTTAAAATCTCTCTGGGTACTCATTTTCATTATTCAAGGTTCTATATATTGTATGGGTGATATATCCACTAGATTATTTAAACTCTATCATATCTTACCTCAATAATGTCATAATCTTACAATATCATGTAAATAATATATATCAGATCCTCATAATTGAACATCTTGACAATTTCTCACATCTGAGTGTCTATCATAGTAAATGGATGGTCTCTTAATTTTTCATTTCCGAAGAGATAAATCGTGTTCATGATTTTCATTACCAAACTCAAATAAAAATGTCTTCGTCACAAAATCATGAAGAGTAATACCATAATGGAAGATATCGCCTAACTTTGACACTCTTAGCCTTAAGCTTATTACCTAACTCAAATTATTTCACCATGGAATTGGAAGATATTGTTTCAACATGGCATTGAGAGGGACCTACTAATATCCATAAGTGGAGTAAACTTAATGCTATCCACTTTATGGATGGATTAAGACTGATTCCATACAGATTTTCCATGCTTCAAGACCCTTCATTTAACTAGAAATGCTTGGTTGACAATGTAGGAATAAGAATATGAATATATACTTTTGTGAGTGGACCTCCTGCGGCATGCAAAGTCCGAGGGCGTGCTTGGTTGGCGTCCACACACTAATTTTTATGTAAACTGCTTGAATTTTGGGCGTATAGATTGGGTTTGTAGCTTGGAAAAGGATAAGATCGATATCATTAATTGAAAACTAACTATTGGAGTAGTGGCGGGCCGAGAAAATATATTAGGGAAAACATAAATATTTGCATGGTAGTGTAATGGTTAAGCCTATAGCTTTTCACAACATATGCGACACACACACACACACACACACACACACATATATATATATATATATATATATATATATATATATATATATATATATATATATATATATATATATATATATATATATCATCAAATTTACAAGCAATTTTCTATTATATATACCATTTTTTTTCCTATAATTTAATGATTTAAGTTCAAGTCATTTGTATGTAGAAATTCTAAAAATACTACAGTGCCCTTCTGAAAAGCGAGAGAGACTTGGCGGATGATGATGATCGTGTCCCACATTAATTATGAAAGCGAAGTCTTTGAACCCATTATGGAAGTTGAACCCAGTCTTCATGGATTGATCATGTACATAAAGTCAAGTCATCTTGAATTGTGAATAAACCGACAAGAGTACTAATCACTTTACGGCCTGGAAATAAGAAATGAGCGTAATGTTCATTTCATAAAATAATCTATAAATGTTCTTGGAAGCGTTGGAGGTTTTAGAAATTAATTAATCCGATTGGGGTAAGAAGGCTTTTGTACTTTGTGAATCATGCAATAATTGTGATAAGAATCGGAGAAGAAAAACAAAAAGAATACACACAGATTTTATGTGGTTCGGAAGTGTGCCTACATCCATGGGAGGGTATTTATAATAATTTTGGATATGACTAAATTATAAAAATACCCTTATACCCTAAATATACAGTACCATACCATACCCTAAATACACCTAAATTAGCTGTATCTTAGCCTATAGTCAAACATCACTTAAAAGCTCTTGTAACCTCTAGAAATCTAATAGCTCTGATAATGTCTTCCCTACGAACTATTAGATTAATTTATTAATTGTGTACTAAGCATAATTAATCATGTACAATTTTAGTATGTAGTGTGCATGTTAATTATGAGCCATTTATGAATGATTTAATATTAACTTCTTTGCAGGCTCATAGTTCTATCTTCTCCCTTACTTTGGTAGCCCATTTGACAAAAACCAATTGTTCCTTGTGCTCTCTTTCTCTATATATATATGAGTAATAAAGCCTTAAAATTTTACAGGGTTTGGTAGAACACATAGAGAGAGAAAGAACTATCTTCAATCTATCTTTTATTTGATCTCATGCTTGCAAATTTGGAAGACAAATAACGACCAATAATTACGGATTCATCCGTATGTTTTTCTATCTAGTACAAATTGATATGCTTCATTGGTGCCATTGGAGAGGTCTACATAACAACTTTTGAAAACGGGGCACTCATTTTCTCATATAAAATAGGGCTTTTTCTGGCTATTTTCCATGGAGAATAAGAAATTAGCAAAGGAATTAGTCAAGCTTTTCTATCCTTGCTATATCAATTACCCCACCATTTTTAATTTTTCTTGTTGCTACCTTCCTTAAAGGTTCTTCTCAACAACTACACCCATCTTTTCATGGAAACCAAGATTCTTTGGTTTTTATTAGGCGATTCTGCGCTATTACTCATAAACTTTAGGAAAAGTTTCTAAAAGATTTTTCTTAGAAAATAAGATATTAGCAAAGAATTAGTCAAGCTTTTCTATCTTGGATAAAGTAGACAAAAAAAGAAGAAGGGATATTTCCTTCAATAATTCTAGCGAGACTGGCCTTGGTTTATCTTGATTGAAAAGGTGCATTGGCAACATCCTCAAATAACCAAGAAAAATTATCAGCTTCTTATAAATTTTCAACATATGTAATGATTAAATTTTTTTAAATTAAGTTTTTTGGTTTTATCTTGCTTGACTAAATCAGAATAGATCATCTTGATTGTAAAGGTGCTTGGTAGCCTCTTCAAGTTGCAAGGAACATTCAATTTTTGAAGTTGTTTAGTTTGCACTTTTATTGTGGGAGAAAAAGTTAAATTTTATTGAAGTGTGTCCCACATTAATTATGAAAAGCCAAAGTCTTTGAACCCATTATGGAAGTTGAACCCAGTCTTCACAGTTGATGCATATACATAAAGTCAAGTCATCTTATTGAATTGTGAAATAAACCAGCAAGAGTACTAATCACTTTATGTACAAATAAGAAATGAACATAATGTTCATTTTACAACAGCTCTAATCATATATTTTAGCTAGAAAGCATTAGGAGGGCTTAAAATTAATTAATTCAATGGAGTATGAGAGCTTTTGTTGTGAATTGTGCAACAATGAGTAAGAATCGAAGAAGAAAATAAGAAAAATACCTGTGATTTTACGTGGTTCAACGATTATTTTCATCCATGAGAACAACTTGTTTGAACTTTTCACTATATCTCCAAATAGGGTTATATCGGAGATTATTTATAATAACTTTGAATATGACCCAGTATAAAAAATACCCTTATATCCTAAATATCTGATCTTAGTACCATACCTAAATTAACTATATCTTGGGATTGTATGATACTGGCAAAGAATTAGTAAGATTTTTCTATCTTAGATAAAGTGGGCAAAAAAAAAAAGAAAAGGATTCCTTGATAATTCAGCCAAAATGGCCTTAGTTTTGTTTTCCTTGACTAACCAAAAACTATATTAATTTACTTGATTTAACAAAAATTAGTGGCAACTTCTCAGATAACCGGGAAGAGTATCATCTTCTTATAAATTTTCATATGCAATGATTAAATTTTTAAATTAAGTTTTTTGGTTTTATCTTGCTTGACTAGCAAATAAGAATAGTAATTCATCTTCAGCTCAAGACAACCAATAAAAAAAAAATTTAATTATCATGTTTGTGAAAGTTGGCTCATATTATTTTTTCATACAAATCCTTGATAGAAGTTCATAGATTCCTTCTTTTATCTCATCCCAAGCTAATTGGATATTTCCAAAGGCAAAGAAATCATGTTCTTAAAAGTCTGAGGACAAATCTACTTTTAGTATCATTATTGTCAAAATGATGCATCAATTTAATAACTTTCCTTATTATTGGACCCATATGCGGGATAAACACGATAAACTAGTAAAGAAAGCAATTGAGAGACTAAAGGCCAATCACCATTCGTCGTCATAATCAATATTTAAAAGTATGATAAGATTCACAATACAATGACTAAGATATTTCATGCAGATGACAATATATATTCCTAAAAGAATTGATTGGTATCAAATATTCCATGGAAAAAGTTGTGTAGTTCAAAATTGAAAAATCAACTATAATAAACTAACTTGGTGGATTTAATGCTAGTCAAGCAAGACATCCAAAAAAAAAAAAAATTAATTATCATGTTTGTGAAGTTATTTCTACATTATTTTCATACAAATAGAAGTTCTGGATTCCTCCTTTTTATCTCATCCGGCTCATTGGATATTTCCAAAGGCAAATAAATCATAATTCTTAAAAGTGCAAGGACAAATCTACTTTTTAAGTATCGTATTGTCAAAATGATACATGCATCAATTTCTTTCCTTATTGTGGACCCATAGGGACAAACCACGATAAACTAGTCAAGCAATTTAGAGACTAAGGCCAATCACCATTGAGTGGAACATATAATCAATATTTAAAAAGTATGATAAGATTCTACAATAAATGACTAAGATATTTCATGCAGATGACAATATATATTCTAAAGAATTGATTGGTATCAAATATTCCATGGAAAAAGTTGTGTAGTTCAAAAATTCAGAAAAATCAACTATATAATAAAACTAACTTGGTGGATTTAATGCTAGTCAAGCAAGACATCAAAAAAAAAACAAATTTAATTATCTTATGTTTGTGAAAGTTATTTCCTCTATTATGTTTTCATACAAATCCCTTATAGAGAAGTTCATGGATTCTTCATTTTATCTCATTGGATATTTCCAAAGGCAAAGAAATCATGTTCTTAAAAGTGTAAGGACAAATCTCCTTTTTAGTATCAAGAAAATTAAATGATGCCCCATATATAAATGGACCTTGTATATAATGGACCACACAAATTGAAAGTAGACCCATACTTGAACCACACAATGAATGTATCATAGTGAGAAAATGATCACACTTATACAATGACTATATAGTTGTATGGATCACACAAATTAAAAAAGATCATATATATAATGGACCATGAAAAGTGAAAATAGAGAAATTGGCCATGTATAGCCACAATGGATTAGATGGTCTATGATCATTAGTGAGAAAAAATATGTTACAAAAATTTTTACTCTTTGAAATTATTGAGTGATGATAGATACTTGTGAAGAGGATTTAAAATTTTAAAAGTTTTAAAAATATATAAGAAAATAGACACATTGCAATACAAGGTCACATGATTAAACAATGTAGTTATGTCCACCATTGAGCTAGAAAACCTTATAATAACAAACCGCAACCACTCCAGAAAACTAATCTAGAAGTAATTTACAAACTTTACTAGAAGAACTACGTTAGTGCAAAAGAAAAACAATTAACTTGTGAGAGGCTGGTTATTAGTGATTTAGTAAGGTTGGTCTTAAGAAATGAGTTCTTTTATTGAATTATAACAATAAGTAAAAACATAACATTACTACAATTTATTACAACATGATTATAAGTTAAGTAAATGGGTAGTAATAGGCAAATTCTTATTCTTTTACAGTATGGCCATTAACTCTAGGCGGGCCAGTGCTTTGCGACAAGTCATTAACACTTGATATTGTATGTTCCATAGGAAACAAAAGATTTGGAGAATATAATTGTGAAACCTTGAGAAAATCGAATTTTGAGAAAAAGTGCCAGTAATTTCAGTTGAAAACTGAAAACTCTCTAGATCTCGGATGACGAAACGGACTGCGCCGTTGAATTCGTCTAAAAAAATCTAGTGACTCGGAAAGAATTTCGTTGTGAATTAAAGGAAAAACGAGAATATTTTAAGATTTCTGGGTGATAAATTGAAGTGAAACTTTAGGAATGAATTTTAAAAATTTAGGAAGTCAGGAAATGGTTTGGGCTAAGTTCATTTAAAATAAAGTGAACTGAAAATAAAAAAATATTTTCGGGATAGAAACGGACCCGAATAAAACAATATAAACCATGTATCCAAAATAATAATAATAATAATAATAATATGTAATAATAATAATAAATGATAAAGGAAAAAAAACAAAAAGAAAATTATCAAAAGACGAAGAGCGGGAGAGAGGGCGTGCGAGAGAGATTTTTATTTTTATTTTTTCTTTTTATTTCCTTTCAGATCTGAAAATTCGATCATGGTTTAGATTGGGGTTGAAGGCAAAGTTGATCCACGCGGTGAGAATTTGCAGCGTGGAGTGTAAAATCTTGGAATTCGTCGACTCCACGAGGTAGAATTTCTTGTGTTATTTCTAGCCTACAAGGTCATTTAATGGCTTGGGGTTCTTAGAGGCCATAGGAGAGTCGTAGAATTTCTAGTCCAAATTTTTGACCTAGTGCAGGAATTTTGGAATTTTAGGTGTTTACAATTTGGGCTGAATTTGGGACTGTTTTCTCCACCGATTTAGGCTGAATTTTCGGGTGTTTGCGGAAAGTCCGGACTGAGGATTACCCGGGTAGTCTTGAACTGTATTGAGGTTTGGTTTTGATCCAGGACTAATGTCTTTGGGTTTTGTGGTGTGTTGTTTTGGTATCCTAATGAATTGATGATGAACCGGGAAGGTTGGTGCCTATTTATGTGGAGTGCAGGATTTTGGCCATTTTGTATGTTATTGTTGGAAAAATGAATAGCATGTTGTTTGTGTGTGAATTTTGTTGTTAGTATATGCATCTTAAATATATTAACATAGATTGTTGTATGAAATGGCATATTAGATTTCATATGCCTTTAGGGCACCTTAAAGCGTAGGTGTGAGTGCATGACACTATTTTCGGTTGACTCATAATTGATTATCGAGATTATGTCTACAAAGAATGAAAATTTGAGGATGTAAAACAAAATTTTATCGGAAAATTGTTTGAAAATTATGTTGGAAATTGTCCGACAATTCCGCGTCGGAGCCCATGAATTGTTTCGGAGAGTTATCCAACAAATTCACGTCGAAGGATTAATCCCGCTTTGTGTTGTTGCCTGCTCGGAGGGTTGCCCACAAATAAAACAAATATTTTGTTTGGAAATGATTTTCATACATGGCATAAGCATGTGTGTGGGGAGTTAGTGAGGACTCGAGGATGAGGTCATGTAGACATTGAGGATTAGGTTTATATATGTTTTTACTTGAATGTGTGTTTGTCATTGCATGTGCCTTGGGTGGGAAGTGGCCCTTGTAGATAATTTTTTCTTGGGCATTGCTCCACCGTGATGGGACCTACTTTCAGGTGCGGTCTAGTGCGTGGATGGTGACCAACATATGGGATGAATGAGATATAATTCATGTATACCTTTTAGTCGTATAAAATGTTGTTAAGGTATTTATAATAACTTCGAATATGAAGCCAAATTATATAAAAAATACTCTTATATCCCCTAAATATCTGATCACAGTACCATACCTAAATTAGCGTATCTTAGGCTATATGATACTAGCAAAAAAATTAGTCAAGATTTTCTATCTTAGATAAAGTAGACAAAAAAAAAAGAAAAGAATTCCTTCAATAATTCAGTGAGGCGCCTTCATTTTGTTTTCCTTGACTAACCAAAAACTATATTAATTTATCTTGATTGTAAAGTGCATTGGCAACTTCCTCAAATAATAACCGGGAAAAATTATCATCTTCTTATAAATTTTCAGCATATCACGTGATTAAATTTTTAAATTAAGTTTTGGTTTTATCTTGCTTGACTAGCAAATAAAGTGTAATTCATCTTCGGGCTAGACTCAAAAAAAAACAAAAATTTAATTATATTATTTGTGAAGTTATTTCCTCTATTATTTTCATCTCAAATCCTTGATAGAGAGATTCCTTAGTTCTCCTTTTTATCTCAATCCGACTCATTATGGATATTTCTAAACGAAAAGAAATCATGTGTTCTTAAAAGTGCAGGACAAATCTACTTTTAGTATCATTATTGTCAAATGATACATGCATCAATTTCTTTCCTTATTATTGGACCCATAGGGACAAACACGATAAACTAGTAAAAGCAATTGAGAGACTAAAGGCCAATCACCATTAGTGGATCATAATCAATATTTAAAAATGTGATAAGATTCACAATACAATGACTAAGATATTTCATAGGATGACAATATATGTTCCTAAAAGAAGAATTGATTGGTATCAAATATTCATGGAAAAAAGTTGTTTAGTTCAAAAATTCAGAAAATCAACTATATAATAAACTAGCTTGGTGGATTTAATGCAAGTCAAGCAAGACAACCAAAAAAAAAAAACAAAAAATTTAATTATCATGTTTGTGAAAGTTATTTCCTCTATCATGTTTTCATACAAATCCCTGATAGAGAAGTTCATGGATTCTTCATTTTATCTCATTGGATATTTCCAAAGGCAAAGAATTCATGTTCTTAAAAGTGTAAGGACAAATCTCCTTTTTAGTATCAAGAAAATTAAATGATGAGGACCCCCATATATAAATATAATGGACCCTGTATATAATGGACCACACAAATTGAAAGTAGACCCATACACAACCACACAAATTTGAACTTTCATATATCTTAGAAATAGGGTTATATCGGAGGTATTTATAATAAGCTCTGAATATGACGAATTATAAAAATACCATATATCCTAAATGTCACAGTCACAGTACCATACCTAAATTAGCGTATCTTAGGCTATATGATACTAGCAAATAATTAGTCAAGATTTTCTATCTTAGATAAAGTAGACAAAAAAAAAAAAAGAAAAGGATTCCTTCAATAATTCCAGCGAGACTGGACTTCATTTTGTTTTCCTTGACTAACCAAAAACTATATTAATTTATCTTGATTGTAAAAGTGCATTGTGACTTCCTCGAATAACGAGGAAAAATTATCATGTTTCTTATAAATTTTCAACATATCGTGATTAAATTTTTAAATTAAGTTTTTGGTTTTATCTTGCTTGACTAGCAAATAAGAATAGCAATTTCATCTTCAAAGCAAGACAATAACCAATAAAAAAAAAT
>JAEQBH010005726.1:0-162886 GCA_016808115.1 Tetrastigma voinierianum
TTTACTTTTTATCATACTATTAATTGTCGCATTCATGTAATTAAGTAACATTTAACTTGAAATATATTATGTAGCAACGGATTACAAAATATATTCAAAACTCCATAAATGGGAGTGTTCAACATATACAAATTTTTACATTGCTTACAAAAACAAAACATATACAAAAATAGACCAAAAGGTCTTGAATGCATGACCTAAGAAATGGTGGTCGGCCTCAAGCTGCTAATGGGATTGTTCAAGCCTAGTTCCTACTTCTCATGTATCGCATACCCAGATGAAACACTCGCACTAAGCTTATATTAGTGGGAAATAATACATGTCGACGACCTCTAATAAGGGTCATAAAACTTTTGACAATCAGATATAATCAGAATAATTTATTTACATATACACATGCTTATTCATGTTTTGAACATATCATTTATAGATATGCTTCTACATCTATCATACTTATTCGTCTTATCATGTTTCATTTCATATCATCTTTCATTTACATTTTTGCTTCTTGTACTTATCACCGTATACGTATCATCACATAGCAATGCTATGCTTCTCATATCATGTCATGTCATTTGCATATTCTTGTCATTTATCTTATGTTTCATGCCTACAAATACCTTAGAAGTGGATACGAGAACTATAAGGACCCCGAATGTGCTATAATCATTGTACGAGACAATGAACTATAAGGACCCAGAGGTGTTGTTATCATTGTACGAGACAATGACTATTTATAAGGGCCCGAAGGCGCTGTTATCATTGTACAATGGTATTGTCGACCGCCTATAAGGGCCCACGGTGCTACTGTGAATGACCTAAACTGGCTAACTCCATCGTATAATGCTGCAGTCTTTTCTCCCTAATAGGCATGTCCATCTATCCTTCTACTAGGTTCTAAGCAGACAATCTGTTTCTTTTATTTCATTTACAATATATATCCCATATCCTCGAATAACTATTGTTATCCGATAATCATGTGCAATATTTTCTCATCATTTCCGCATGCATCTTTATTCTTTTTTTATTTAGACATTTATACGTTTTTCTATATGTCTTCATTACACATTTATCTTTTCATCCCTTAACCAAGGAATAACACTACATTTAAACACATTAGAAAATGAGGGCAAGAAACAATGTTTTACCAACTACTGGTTCGCTTCGCCTCGACGGCGAGGAATATAACATTTTTTTTTATAATTTTTGTACTTGTACGAACCCTTTCATTCACTTATTAGGATCCTCATTAGTCCAATGGAAGATTTTTAAAATTAACTAAATAGATGAACCAAAACAGACTCAAGTGTGCATGCCTAGGCGGAAAGACTACTACGCCTAGGCTTATCCACTCCGCTACAAACATTTTCAAAGTGACCAAAAAGGGCGTAAATTGGCCTCGGGTTTGTTTCAAAGCGAAATTACCTCGTCCTAAGCGTAGAGGTGTCGAGCAAAATTTAGAAATGGACCAATTTTGGCCATTTTCAACAGAAATCTTTTAACCAAATCCAATCATTTTGAAACAAAACTACAAAACTAACTTAAACCCAACCAAAATACACATAAAGTTCCAAACTAAAGTTCCAAACCATTCCATACCCTTTTCCATACTAGTATTCCATACATAATCCAAACATATGTAGATTCCATACCTTGCTTTTCTCCTTCTATTTTTCTTCTTCCTTCTTCCTTCTTTTCTTCTCTTTCTTCTCTTCTCTCTTTCTCTTTCTCTTTCTCTCTCAACCGACGGTTTTATCCCAAAGCCAAAATGAGATATTTTGGTAAGGCCATGTTTGGCCTTGTCTTTTATTTTGCTTTAATTTTTCCCTTGCATTTAAGTCCTTCATTTTCACTTTAATTGCAATTGAACTTATTCCTATTTCCACTTTAGCATATAATTGATAAGACCAAATGCTATATACAAATTTTAAAACACCGTTATCAAAGGATTACATTCCATCTCGTGCACACAAAACTTATTAAGACCATATGTTGTATGCTCATAAGAAGAATTGTTTTGTCACTGAACTCATTTAAAGATTTAGTTAGGTCTTAAAAATCGCAAGTACATATGTCGTACAAGTAATAAAGTGGATCTATAAGTCAGTATATCGTTCCCACAGAGATTGAAAAGAATTTAAATTTCAACTACCCCAACTACTCAAGTTCTACACTATGTGAATGTCCAATTTAGAGAAAATTTAGTAACCTAATAAAAATTTTAATAACTGGAATCCTACATTTAAAATAAAGGAAAGAAAATAAATCCTAAATAATAATTAGACTGAACCATATTATTGTTGGAAGTAGACACTGGGATTTCACTGCTGTGACATTATCAATTCCTGCATCATAATCTCATTCTATTTTCCTCAGGTCGGGAATCAATTTGTTAAGAGGCAAGGTAGTATAGTTTGGATTCCTCCTCTAACCATACTTTTCACTGAGTAGAGATTCATGTTCATTCTTGAAATATGATTTTAATCAATTACTTGTAATTAGAATTTCTCTGTAAGATCTGGGTATTTTTCTTTTCCAATACTTCATACCCATTTCTTATGATCAAGCAGATTTCGCTTTCCCAAGACAGTAAGTACCGTTGGGGATTCCTACAAAATGAATGATGTCTCATTCTTAAGATTTGAAAGAGTTTTCTCTCTTTCCTTAAAACAGGATCCGGGAATATAAATATATTTATATATTTTTATAAATTTTTTTAAATATTTTTTTTTTTTTTTTTTTTTTTTTTTATTTTTTTTTTTTTTTAAATAAATAAATAAAAAAAAATTTTTTTTTTTTTTTTTTTTTTTTTTTTTTTTTTTTTTTTTTTTTTTAAATGTGTGTAAAGGATATCTACTATATATATATATATTTTTTTATTTTTTTTTTTTTTTTTAAATATATAAATGTAATGTGTAATGTGTGTAAAAAAAAAGGGTAATAAGTTAACACGGGATCAAGATCGTTTCCGCACTACAAGGAGAGATATCTAATTGATTAAATTTATATATCACTCAACCCATTTCAACGATGAGCAAACTGAGGATTTATCTAAGTAACCTTCGTAGCTCAATAGTTCTTCAATATTAGTCTAACATACCTCCAAGTAACTAATCTAGGCTCGTGAATCTCCACTGTCACCGAGGGCCTCCCGGAAATCGTGAGCCGCATAATAGTCCTTCTACGGTATAAGCTACAAATCGGGAACAATCACTCTAAAACAACACCAAATTCAACATTCAACTCCGTGAAATTTTCTTCTCATCGTGCAAAAATTATAACTAACATCATATATTTCATAGCTAAGTGCTCGAAAAACTGGATTACATAATACACTAAAATACTGATCAGGAAAATTTCACTGCAATTACAATCAACTAAAGAAATGATTTCCATATTTTTTTTGGAGTTCATTGAATTCAAACAGTAATTGTAAAGGAATTTCAGCATTTAATTTCAACTTCAAAACTTCTAAACAATTTATTGTTTCAAATCTAGTAAACTAATCAAAAATCCTACGCTAAATCAAAAGAGTCCCCGCCTCCCTGTGTACTCCGGGTTCGCTCAATACACTGAGTATCTCGCTTATAGTCGTCTTATTTATAAAGCCCTAAAGTTCAAATTCTAACTTCAATGCTTTTTATGAATCCCTAAATTTTAGGCCCAAATTACCTCTCTCAATGTGACAGCCAATTTTGTTGCAAGTTTCTATTGCAGCAAGAAGTCTTATGTCACAACATGTTTCGGTTCTTCCTCGATTTCAATCGCGATATCAAGCTTCGGGTCGTGACAATGATGTTGAGTCGCTTCTTCAAATTGGTGTCGTGAACTAAGCTTTTCTTGTCACGACAGAGTTTTGTTTCGCTTTTACTGCAACATTGTTATGTATTATCATTATCCGGCCGCGACTCCAAAAGTCTCAGCCGAAAAGTTCCGCCTCCACTTAAATAATTGCTTTCCCTTTGTCAGAACTTCATTTTGCTAAAGATTTTCAGCATAAGAAAGGTGAAGACTATAAATACTTTGGTTCTATGACAAGGATTTCTCAATTAGGGTGTTAATTGTTTTAGCATCAATTCATAACTTAGTTGATAACTATATGGATGTTAAGATCACCTTTTTGAATGGGGAACTAGAAGAGGAAATTTATATGGATAAACCTAAAAGGTGTATGGTTCCAAAAGATAACCAAAAATTTTGTAGGCTAGTTAAATCTCTTTATGGGTTAAAATAAGCACCCAAACAGTGGCACATCAAATTTGATCATGTGTTGAATACATCTAATGGATTCTCCCACACGATGCTGATAAATGCATTTGTGAGCAAAGTTAAGAAATAAAATCATGAGTTATCATTTGTATATATATTATTGATGATATGCTTATATTTAGGTCTAACCAAGTGTTGTCATTGAGACCAAGAACTTCCTAAGATCTAAATTTGATATGAAAGATCTAGGAGAAGCAAAGGTGATTCTATGAATTAAAATATCAAGAACGCTTAATGGACTTAACCTTTCTCAAGAACAGTATGTTGAGAAGATTTTAAGGAGGTTTGAAACACTTTGATTGTAAACTTGTGTCCTATTCATAAATACTCAAATTGAACAAAGTAAAAGTGTTATATAGAGACCTTCCGCATTAAAACACGAATATAAACATAATACAAGCCTCAACATCATTTCTTGTTAGGCTCTGTGGGGTTTCAGACCATTTTTTGGCTTTGATTTTGTGGAAGACAAAGACTGTGTTGTATAGAATTCGAAGTTCACTCTCATTTCTTGTTAGGCTCCTACTATTGTTTTTGTCTCGCTAATTCATATCTTTTTAATTATAAGTCTATCCACTCTTACGGGCTGTTGTTAGTCAACTTTTGGGCATTGAAGGCCGGCTAGATTAATTAATTTACGTGATTGGGTTATTCTGGGTGGCTTAATAAAGGCCTTTTAATTTCATGTGCATAATTGTTTGGCCGGGCTGTGTTAATTATTTCACAATGCATGTTTGATCCATTTCTCTTGCTGGGGGCTGTTAGAACACTTTGCCTGCCTCTAACTCCTTTGCCAACCATACGCATCGTTAATTTGGTCACTTCCTTCATTTCAAAGGGAAAAAGTGGGAGATATTATTAGTCTTCTCACAAGAAAACGAAGGAAACACAAAATAATAGATCAGAAAGTTCATATTACGCATACTGTCTTTACCTTAAAAATAGCAGAAAATATCGCGGCCCTAATATAATATAGGACCAATTTCGACTAGGGCTTGGGAAATATATAGCATATATCTAGAATGCAAATGCTACAACCTGCTGGACGCTTAAGCCCGTGACCTTCCAAATTTTAAAAACACAAAAATATAGAAACGCATTTAATGGTAACCTAAAAATATAGAAATTTGTATACCCGTTTGTAGCTCTAAGCTTGTTTATTTGTTAACTCGTAGGATGATAAAGCCATTACAAAACAGAATGATGAACAATGCATCCACAATTCACTCCACCTATACCGTGTGGCTGGTGATTGGCCAAGGATAAATCAAAGACTAAAGTGCACCCTACAAGGGCTTATTTCAATAGAAAGTAACAAACAAGTAAACAAGCAAATTAGCTATTAAGAGTTAGTGTACCAAAAACCAATTTCATAACACATGGAAGGTTTCAGACAGAAATCAATGCCCTCCAAGAATCAAGGTCACCACTTGAAGGGTCATCAGTATATATATCATCATCATCATTCATAAGGAGTTCTTGCGAAACAAATTCTAGGTAGGCTTTTTCATTGGGCGAGGGTTTGAGCTGGTTGGCCTCGGGCGCGTGATAGTTGTCATTACCGAGGAGTGTCTGAAAGCAGGATTGCTGGAACTTAAATCAAATACAGCGGTAATTGGAAGCCATCGGGAACCCGAGAAGGAATAAGCATTCAATAGGAGAGCCCGAGAAGGGATTGTTGAATTGAAATCAAGTCCATTGAGCTCAAATGGCCTACAAATTGCTCCTGAGGGTTCTTCAACTGATGGAACCAACATCCATGGGATAGTTGCCTAAACTCAGGTTCGAAATGAGCCCGTGAATCGACACCGCTTAATAATCAAAGGACCGAATCGGTCATCCATAGTGAGGGAGCCATTCAGAAACTCACAGTCCTTGAGAATGAAGAGGAAGAGGGAGTGCATTTGTGAGCCGAGGTGTAAGACAAACCTCAAACCCCTCCCCCCCCCAAGCCATAGCACTCCTTGATGATAATTCACTGTATGAGATGGGAAAACCCAGGAGGGACTATTAACTGGTGTACCACTGGGTGTGATAACTAGAACTCCGCTTATTAATCTAAGCAGGCTCCACCGGGTGTGCTTGGGAGTGCCAAGAATATCGGTTTTCTCTCATTCCTCTTCAAATTGTTGTGCCAATCCGCTCTGATCTCTACGCAAAGGGCCTTGAGAAAATGGTCGCTGCCCATATGCGACCACCTGAAAGAGCAAGAAAATATCTTCAAACCATGTATAATCGAAAAAGAGAAGAACAAAATGAGCTAGCTAGCTAGAAGATTCTCAATTACTTGTTGCCATAATAAGGTTGGAGTTTGAGAATTTTGTTGTCTTCGTCCTTAGAAAATTTCCCTTTCTTTATCCCGGACCTTTTAAGATGTTCTCCCCACCGCAACCAACAACTCTTCCAATACTGTGTCAATGGCGAAACAATGGAGGAGCCAATATTTAGTTTCCGCTTAAGAAATAATGAATTAGGGCTATATCTCAAATGTGGTAAAGGTCATGGATTTTCCGTGGGGAATAGGGGATGTGGTAGCTCGGTTTGAGTCTCCTTTCATGTAAAGAGAAAAAATTAAAAACAAACTAATGTGGGAATAGGAAGCCCTAGCTATATCCGCCCCTAGGAAGAAATAGCTAGAGACAAATTAAGGAGAAGTTTGGGGAATGAATTTCATCCTAGCTTTCATTCATTCTCGTGACATCGTACTACAAAGAAGGTATACAGATCTCGAGTTACAGCCCAATTAACAACTAGCCAACTTAACAACACGCTCCAAAGCAAATGTAAAAACAACCCCGACAAAATTAACTAACTCGAGTACTGTGAACACAACCTGCTCCAAATTCCCTCGACGCTTTGGGACTTCTTGCCAAAATCCACCCCTCTTCTTATCATGTTCCTTTATACCTTCCATATACCTTATGAGTTTATGATCTTCTCGTATTAAACATCGACCCTTCTTCGTATTCACTCCCTCTTAGATGCCCGTGTTGATGATTTTGCCATCCTTGAATACCCGCAAAGAAAGAAGAAACCAGATAAGTTTTCCCAAGTGAAATGTACTTGTGATAATATAGCTTGTAGGCAACTTTAAGAAAACTTACTTTTGCGTAAAACGCGCAGTAGGCGCAGGATACTAACTGAGACAAATTGCAAAGAAACTGGCCTCTGTGACAATGAGAGGGAGTATTTAGCGTTCAAGAAGAAAAGAAAAGACGGACCAAGAAGAGTAGCTTTGTTTCGGTAAATAAGAGAGCGAGGGGAATGCCGGAGAAAGAGGTGGCACAATGAGGGAAGAAGCCAAGGTTGGGAAGATATATATAGAGAGAGGAGTTATTTTTATTTTACTGGTGTCGTAAACTTAGCTGCATACTTCAAGAGATTATGTATAACAGCGTCTTCGGAAGGTGGGTGCATGAAGTAAATTTACTCTCTCTCTGTCTTTTCCTAGTTCATAAATCGTATAGGATCGATCAGTATTGAACATTTCATGAAATGGCATTATCTTTATATATATATTGATCATTGGGATCGGATGAAGTGAATTTAGGGCATGTTTAGTTCCAATTTTTGAAAATACAAATTTTCAAAGACAACATTTTAATATACAAAAACAACATTTTGTGTTTTCTATTCAAGAAAATACCGGAAAGCTAGGAAGCTTACTCTATTCTTCATGTTTTCCTTATTTTTCTTGTTTTTGAGAACATAAAACATTTTCAAACCATAAACCAAACATACCTTTACTCTATTTTTCTCTCCTTTTTCCTAGTCTACAAACCATATAGATCAATCGCTTCCGAACATTTCTATGAAATGGCATTAATATTTTTATATATAAATTGATCATTTGAGCGGATGAAGTGAATTTACTTCTTTCTCATTTTTTCCTACTTCACAAACCATATAGGATCGATCGCTTTGAACATTTCATGAAATGGCATTAATATTTTTTTACATATCGATCATTTAAGGATGAAGTGAATTTGCTCTCTTTTTTCCCTAGTTCATACATCATATAGGATCGTATCAGTTTTGAATATTTCATGAAATGGCCTCTTAATATATACACACACATATATCTTTATGTTGATCATTTTTTTTTTTCAAGATTTATTTTGATCACTTTGGGAGTGGATGAAGTGAACTTTAAACTTCTTTTCCTAGTTCACAAACACAAATATAGATCGTATCGCTTTAAGCATTTCATGAAATGGCATTAATATTTTATATATATATATATATATATATATATTGATCAGTTTGGGTTTAAGATATAAATTTACTCTTTTTTCCTATTTCAAAAACATATAGGATGGATCAGTTTTGAACATTTCATGAAATGGCATTGTATTTTTTATATATTGATCAGTTTGGGAGGGGATGAAATGAATTTACTCTCTTTTTTCCTATTTCAAAAACATATAGGATCGATCAGTTTTGAACATTTCATGAAATGACATTATTATTTTTTTATATATTAATCAGTTTGGGAGGGGATGAAGTGAATTTACTCTATGTTTTCCTAGTTCACAAACATATAAGATCGATCAGTTTTGAACATTTTATGTAATGACATTAATATTTTTTTCATATTGATCAGTTTTTTTTTTTTTAAGATTTATATTGATCAGTTTGGGAGGACATGCATGAAGTGAATTTACACTCTTTCCTTAAGTCTACAAACCATATAGATCGATCGCTTAATATTTCCAAGTGAAAGATATCATTACTGAAAGATATCATATTTTTATATTATTAGCATCCTAAATGTCTTGGATTGGCCTTAATATGACGCTTGCCTTCCGATATCTAAAATAAGAAGAATATTATCAAGACATTTTGTTTGTTTCCAGAACGCTTCACGCTGAAACTATACTACTTTCCTTTAAAAAAACAAGACAAAATATTTTTTTAAATTAATATAAGCACGTTCACACCTTTGTTTTACTAAAATTACCACATAGAATAAAAGTTGAATATATAAACTAGATTACATATACACTTTATTTTTATCTCAATGCCATGTAGCTTAAATTCTTTTTATTGCAAGAAGTAGGTAGTGACTCAGTTAATTGAAATACTAATTAACCTAATCAAAGAAGTCTACGAAATTGGGAATGCCGAGTACTAGATGGATTTTAATAGAGTAGCAATTCATCTCAACATTACGTGACAATCAGATGGACCGAGAGGCATCGATCCAAGTAACCGGGTAGTCCAATCTGTATGACAGAGAGGCACTTAATAGGATTCCCAAAGAAAGCATTGCCTGCGGTAAAGCATCATACTTAATGACCTAGATGGACCGGGAAAGGAGAATAGGAGTTGATGTGAGAAATCGAGGGGAGACACGAGAGTGTAAACTCATATCGGATTCGCTGACATGCACAAGTGTACGCTCACTCAACTGCCAAGCCATGAACATAAAACCATAATGCATCAACTAAACAATCAACCCTATTACCTTTCCTTGAGTTCTTTCTTCGACATTAATCCATCTTTGTAAGTGAGTATTAATCATACCCTATTTTGTTTTGTTTTATTTTTTCTTATTTTAGATCAAAAGATTCTCTTCTCATCATCGTAGTCGCTTCAAATAGTGAACAACTTTAGTAGCCTGGTACTCAATCCTCGCTTAAAACTACACCTTCCCTATGGATCGAGCATTTGGACTTTTAGTCCACTCCGTATTACTTGTGCAACCTATATGCTTATGGAAAATTGCTAACACTCTCATCATTTTGCGGATGATCTTGTTCTATTTTCTTCTCGAGGCCTCAATGCACCAGCTTTGAGTCATATTAGGATTGCAAGGAATAGATTTTGTGGATGCTCTGCATAATGAGTTAATTTCCAAAATCTGTAAATCTCTTTTCAACTAAATGTAGAAAATCAACTAGCATAAATTGTCCGCCTTTTCTCAGATTCAATGTATTAACCTTGGTCGATACTTGGGCTTTCCATTACATGGTTGAGTTCATACTGATGATTTCAAAAATATCATGTGACGAGTGACTTCTACCTGGGCTTGATGGTCGAATATGAAATACCTTTCACTTGCAGTCATCACATATCGGGTACTCAGCCAGTCTTGCAATCTATTCCACTTTATCCAATGCAATATATGCTTATTCCAAAGGGTGTTTGCTCTAAAATTGAGAAAACCATTAGATATTTTTTATGGGGAGGACGTGATTATCATAGAAGCATTAATCTTGTTAAGTGAGAAATGGTTGTGAAGAACAAATCGGAAGGAGATTTGGGGTTACATAAAATGCATTAAATAAATTTAGCCTTTTTGACCAAACTAGGTTAGAGAATGATGATTACTGCCCAAATAGTGCTATTTTACATCGCTAAAACTCCGGGTTTTGAGCTCTTTGCGTAGTAATCAACCTATTTTTAGCCCAACTGGCATATTAAGGACTTGGCATTACTACTAATCATTTTCGTGGCAAGTCTTGTTTGTTTCGCTGTGCCTAGCTTCAATTTAGGAATCTATTCGCTAATGAAGAAACAAAGTCGAAAGAAGATCATCGTATAGAGTCCGGAAGCCGTTGCATAAAGAAACAAAGAGGCAGTCATTTTCGCAAGGGTTGCAAAAATTTCGCAACCCCTGCGAAAATTCCTGCCATTTTCGCAAACTGGGAATTTCGCAAAGTTTATAAATTTCAACGCTGCGAAATTTTTGGGTAACTTTGCGATACTCCCAAGATTGGGTAAATTTTCGCCAAAGCTGCGAAACTTCAGACCGCAAATTTTTCTTGTTTTGTTGACTTTTTGTACTTTTTGTTTTTTCCCATTTGCCACTCTAGATTAGACATTGTAATGGTTGTTGGTAATTGTCTGAGGTGGTATGGCGAATCTAACCCCGGACTTTGTATAGAGGGGGATCGTCAATTTTGAGGATTGAAGATTTGAATGAAAGCTTGCTAGAGGAATTTTGGTTTTTCTCTCATTTCTCCATTTTCCTTCCCCTTTCGGTGTGAACACTCCTTGTTGAAGATTTCTCAAGGAATGGTGAAACTCAAATCTCCTTCCTTTGAAGTAGAAGTCATCAGGTGAGGGAACCAAGGGTAAGTTGAGGGTTTTTCATGATTTTAAAGCAAGCACTCACTGCCATTAATGGTTTCTCCTTTCCAAACCAGGTTGTAACCCCTTAGACTCACCTAGGATGGTTAGTACTTGGTAAACTTTGATGGTTTGTTGGATACTTAATGTTAGATCCAACAATGCCTAGGAGTTATCATTTATTGGATGTCTTTTTAGGTAAGTCGGGAAGTTCATTTTCACGGACTAAGGTCATTAATGGATTAATGGTCTATTTACCGAAGAAACACTATTAGGGTTAGTTTTACGATTAAATGAAGAATCAGTTTGGAGGGGTGACTATGGTCGACCTCCCCGATGCGAGGAATAAACCTAGAAATCCCTGTATCAGAACCCCAGGCGATGTACTGATACTTTGGGGCCTCTCCTCTTATTCCCTTGCATTTCTACTACTGACTCCTTGTTTTTATGAACTCCAAGAATCCAGCTACATTCCCTGTGTATGCATCCTTTATTAGTCGTTCAAACTAAGAAAACCCATCCTGTAGACTGATCCACAGAACCAGCATACCATTAGGTGTGCTACGGTAGTGTCACGTAAGATGTTAGGTTTTATAAATTTTGTTGATTCGGGACATCAGGTAACACTGATTAGGTATTGGCACAAATTAGTACCACTTGCACATGCGAAAGATCAAATGGCTCAAGTTAAGATGGTACCTTAGTGCCGGTGAAGTTAATGAACTTGTGATCCTCATCACGAGTGTTGAGTGAATTCGATCTATTTTGCCCTTACTTTATTCTAGCGGTTCCTTTGGTAAGTTGATTTAATTTTTATATTGTCAAACTCAGAATTTAATATTTATTTTTTATTCTTGATGGCATTGTAGATAGCGTGTTTGTTTTGTCTTTTGTGTCTTGTCTTTGTTTTCATGGGGTATATGATCCTAGGTTGTGAGAGTGAGCTGAAACATGAACTGGATGGTACCCCATAGAAAAGCAGTGGAGGCCCAATAGGGGTTCAAAGGGATCAGTACCATACTGTAGGATAATTGGCATTTGCTCGTAATAGTTCATTGCTTGGATATAAGCCACTACTTCAGATCTTACATTAACACACATCCCGAACCAATGCAGAAGCATCATTGTACTTGAGTGTATACTCTTTTCTGAGGTAGAATTGCGTCGATCGCAGTATGACATTCTTTCAAATTGTTCAAAACTATTCATTTTTCTTTCCACTCAAACTTTACTCCTTTCACAAGTATTTTGGTGAAACTATGACAGAAATCCTTTCACAAATCTTCTATAATATCTGCTAAGCCCGAGAGCTTCTACCTCGATTTACATTTAAGTGCTTTCCAATTCTGATAGCCTTAATCTTATGAGTCGATATATACCTCAGTGACACAAATATGACTGGGAAGGAAACTTCATACTGAAATCTGCATTTGCTGAGTTTAGCATATAACTTCTTCTCTCTTAGCGTCACTCCATGACTATTTATAGGATGCTATTCATGTTCTAGGCATCCTTAGAATACACGAGGGTGAATTATCATGGATAAAAACCACCACAAACTGATCCACATAGAGGTGGAATACCACTATTCATTAAATCCATGAATGTTGTTGGTGCATTAGTTAACCCCGAATGGCATTACCAGAAACTCATGCATATCGGGTTCTAAATGCGGAGTCTTGGCACATCGACATCTTTCACTCTTACTTGATGAGATGTCTACGATCAGTCTATCTTCGAAAAGACACGCTCCTTTAACTATAAATATACTTTGATTCTCGGCAATAGTTACTTTATTTTCATTATCACCTTATTGATTTTCCGATAAAATCAATGCGTTAAATAGAGTGTCATCTTTCTTTCCGCGAAGAAAACAAGTACGCAGGTGACACCTTGGAGTCGGATAAGGCACATCGAAAGCTCTGCTTATATTCCGACTCTTCTTTAACTTTTCGAAATTTTCATTGGGTCGATTTATGTATGGTGCTAGATGAGGACTATTCGTGAAATACTGTTCTATGGATAAGTCACCTCCTCTCGAGGGAATGCGGAAACTCTTACGAATACATGAGTTCATATACACCCACACCTAAGATCTTTTTCAAATCAACAGCCCTCACTTGAAGTCAGTATCAAGGCTGAGAATCTCTCTGCCTTTCCTCATGAGTCCTCTGGCTTGCATCTCGAGAGATAAGTATTTCGGGCAGATTTCTTGATCTAATGCACATGCTATCACCTCAGAGCTTTATGCGAGCATCTTAATACTACTTATCTTGACCTATAATCAACGTGGCTGGAAATTTGACACAGAACAACGATCCATTCCGAATCAAGTGAACTCTGGAATGGTAAGGTTATCAAATCAGAGAAACTCTCTTCTTATATAATGAGCGGAAATTTTACGCTATGCGCAGGTCCACGGTAACACTGTACTGATGGGTGGTCACATGCATGTCATATGTTAGCTTGTTGGTATCCTATAAAAATACATGTTCAATGCGTACATACAAATAAGTGGATACAGGATCGATGATGGATGCATCTCAATATCATAAAGAAAATCTACCAGCTATAACCTCAGGAGCATCCTGATCCTCACAAGCCCTTATCGCATATGCTCGTGTTGGCCATAGATATTAGGCGATCACGACATCACTCGGAGATCGTGCCCCTGCTCCTTTATACATATATGATTAAATTTCCCCACTTTTAAAAATAATTTAAATTTAAATAGAAGAATCAAAAGAATTTTATTTATTTATATATTTTTTACTTTTCATTAAGCATATATATTCCAAAATAGATAATTTTAGACATGTGTATATACATTAAAATACCAAATATTTCAAATTATTTTAAATAGATGAAAGATATTCTTAAAAGAATGAGATATTTTAAAAGAATGAGAGATATTCTTACAAGATGAAGATATTTTTTTTATGATATTAATCTTGAGAATGAGATATACAAATTTTCTTATATAAATAAGTCAAAAACCACGATTTTTCAAAAGAAAAACATTAATTTAAAAACTTATTATCTTATTATATATTTAATAAAATTACTACTTGAAAATAATTAATAATTACTATGATCGATCGAATATAAGTATAAACGATGCCTTTTTAAGTTTATTTTTTATTTTATATAATTTTTCTTCAAAACTCTATAATTCCCCAGCCCAATAGTATAAATTGTAAATATATGTATATATTCACTTCCCACGGTTCCTCGGAAGAGTAGGTAATATTCTTCTTTTTCCTTTTTCCATTCCTTTCTCTTTGTATTGGAGCTGCAAGTCAGATCTTTTGCCTTAAGCGGATCGAGGTAAGTTGATGGATTTTTACCATGCAATGGGATGGGTGTTCTTTTTTTATTTTTGGTGATTTGGACTTTGTTCTCTCGAAGAGGGAGGCCGTTGATTTCTTCTTTGCTTTGCAAACCACAACTCTAGCCTTGGCAAGGAAAGACGGATAAGGCGTTTGTGCATCTTCTCTCCAGTCTACGTGTATTCGTGGTGGATATGGGTATATCGCGAGGATGAAGATTACAAAGGAAGGACACCACCAAGCGACTCAGGTGGAAAGCGAACTACTCGATTTTGGAAGAGAGCGGGGTTACTTGGGTCAGGGATCAGGTTTTGCAGTGGAGAAATTTTCTCTACATGTTCGAGTAACGCGATTGAGTAAGAGTGAGGAGGGATAAACTCCGGCCCGAGGAGCCAGTAGGAATCCGTCCTTTTTTGGGTATAACATGTTTCGAGGAAGTAGCGTACCCATCGTTCATATTGGATCTGCAGACGATACGCCAGACGTCATTGAGCTCCGTATGGGGTCAAAGCAAATCTGATGGTTGAGGTAATTAGGGACAATATATATATTCTTTGAGGAGATATTATTTATCGCCCCATGTTTGAAGTTTAACCCCATTCTTGACAAATGGCGAATCACCTTACAACCTGTCCCCATAAACTGCTTTATGGAAGCTTAGTGAGTATTAGTTTGTGGTTTTGTGCTTGCAAGAGTTCACTAGTTGTTATTTGGTTTGATCTGATCCTTTGAGGAATGGGAGTATCGATTCTGAAGATGTCTTCTTTGCGTGAAAAACGATTTGTATGTTTAAGGAACTGTGTCAAAGCGAGGATATTTACATCACACACATGGTGGAGATGTTGATGATTTACAATTTATGGATGAGAAGGCAAAGCAATGGGAGGATGATATTACATATTATTTAAACCTTGATGTTACCCTCGTCTCACTGGTAGTTTATAAATACTGAGTGGGGATAAAATTTGGTATTTGATACAAGCGATCGTAAGGATTACTTATGATTGTATATATATAATCATAGGATTGACTACAAAATATTAATTAAACCCATGAGTGGGGTCCTCGAAATATATTAAAGCACAGGTAAATATATAATTTATGGAGTTATCAATGATTTATCTTTTGGTCACGGAAGAAGCTTTAACATCTTATACACTATTTTCAATCAAATTTAATTTATAAAATTATTCATCTTTATCGACATCGTTGGCTAAAGATATTGAAAATATTTGCCAATGTATCTGTTTTTTAATCTGAAATGAGTGTTAAGATTTGACATACACTTCTCGATTAATACAATTTAGTTCTGGAAGTTGGCCTTAGTAAATCTTTAGACGACTCTAGGAGAGATTTGGGCAGTAATTTATACATCACCTCTTCTTGTCCCACAGCGTGATGTGACAAGAAGATGTGTAAAGGCAAGCCAGGCAGGACTAATTGAGCTATCCTTCGGAGTAGGTGTTTACTAATTATATAAATTACCTTTCATATTAATATTTTATTTTAATTTAAAAATATATATATAATAAATTAAATTTAAAAAGTATTTCAATATTTAAAAAACACTCCGATTGTAAATTGACTTATCTAAGATTAGGGATGTAATCGAGTCGAGTTGAGTTAATATAGAACTAAGCTCGAGTTCGACTCGATTTAAAAACTCAAAGCTCGAATTTGATCGAGTTTTTATTTTTATTTATTTTTTATATTTGAAACTTGATTAAAAAAATAGTCGATCAATTCAAACTCAACTAATCATTGTTTTTCAAGTAAAAAAACAAGAATCAGGTACTATGGTAGTACCTGCACCTCTATCAATTAAATATTTGAGGCGTCAGGTTTATGAATTCAAAAGCGAAGATGAACTACAACCATATTTGTAGTCGAGGAAGGCTGTCGTGTGAGTGTACGATTACTTTTAACTCTTGTAACTAAGCTGCTGTACTTATACCTTTTTTTTCATCACATTTTAGCGTTATTGATCCTTTTCTTCATTGAATTTACTGTGATTAGGAGATTATCTTACAACACCTGATTGGGAAGTATTGAATGTTTCAGGTATCTTTTGTCTTAACTTTGTGTATCGCCAATTAATTGAGGGTATATACTTTCTTAGATATTATTAGCTTTATTTTCTCTTTTTTTGTGAGCCACATCTTATTTTGTGTTCTCTCTCTTTCAGAAGGAGCGGGAGGATTAGAGAATAAGAGGAAGAAGAGAAGAAGAACAAGAAGAAGAAGAAGAAGAAGAAGAAGAAGAAGAACAAGAAGAAGAAGAAGAAGAAGAAGAAGAAGAACAACAACAACAACAAGAAGGAGACGAAGGATAAGCAGTCACATTCAATAATCTAGTCTCCTGATTGTAGCGTGTTTTATTATCTTTGTATTTCATTTTTTTGGTAAGTATTATGTTTTTGTATTTCATAGTGATTATATTGACTGATCATTTTGGTTATAATGGAATAACAAGCTATTGTCTCATGTGATGATTTTCTTGTTTCATATATAGTCTTGTCAATTCAAATACAATGCAGGGTGCAGAATTTTGAACTTAAGTCTTTGCTACAAACATATCATATGAGAAATTATTGTTTGTGATCCTCTAGCTAGAGACTTGAAAAGAGCAAAGATCATGGACTTTGAAAATTTAATGGTTAAAGGCATTACAAGTCTAAATACAAGGCGAGGCATTGATAAATGGGCACCTTTAGTGGGCTTTACTGACATATGCTCCCGAAATATGAGAGCAGAGATTTATTGATTAATCTCACGTTTCAGCTGTCCTTCTAATTGCATTTACTATCTTGGCATGCAACATGTTGCGAGAAACCGAAACTTTATGGTATATGAGTATTTGAAGATCAATGATCTTAGAACAGAAATATTCATATTTCCTTATCCTAGAAGGAATTTAAAGTGCGCCATCTTTGCATCGGCGATCCGCCCTCTTTTATTTTCTTCGACCAATCTTATTTGGTAGTTTATGACTTCTAAGTTCCTCTTTTAGGATTTGTCAACAGCTAAAATTAAGAAAAGGATAATACTTTCGCTTTCTTTTTCTCCTCAGTTGTCTCGATTGACCTTTCCTTGTGAGATGCTTCTCTCTTGAATACTAAAGTTGGAAAATGCATACTTAAATGACAATAGTCAATACAGAGATCACTGAAAATCCCTGAGAAGTTGGCTATATTTGCCAATCTTTATAGGTATAGGCTTGCTTTTCTCTTTATCATTTGGTCTCGAGGGGACATGTGGAAAAGAAAATGAAAAGCTTTAGAAAAATAAACGGGAGATAATTTATATATAAGAAAATGGATAATCACCCCATCATCCGTAACAATAAATCATAAGCGAGATTAAAATGGATAGTACCTCGATTGGACTAATAAGAGATACTTCATGTGTTTCAACCCGAGGAGTCGCTTGCAGGATTGATGAATTCCCAGCCCGATAGCAAGGGTGAATTGAGTTCATCGAAATTACATTTTATTCTTTATGAAAAATGGATTAAAATGTTGTGATTATGCTTCAGCAAGAATCCAACTTTGCTAGTCACATGAAATGATAGAACAACTTCCATGATTATCTCTGGCTTTACCATTCTTCATAGGTTCTATGTTTCAATTCTTAGAAAGAAAATTTGAAATTTTCAAGAAGGGGTGCTGCTTTAATTTGTGGTGAACTTGTTGGAAGAAAAATAGAGTGAGTAAAAATACACTGATCTTTTCTGCATCTATATTCTTATTTTCTGCATCTGAATTCTCTTGCATTTAAGAAAAAAGTATCTTTTGCATTTTAAGAAAAAGTTATTCATGCGAAATAAGTTTGGTTATCCCTTTTAATCGATTACATATCCGAAAAAAAGCTATTTGTGGGAGGATGCGAGCCTTAGGCTTTGATGAGGGCTTTACATTATTTATTTGCATTATCAACTATTGAATTAGTGTAGGCACATGGAGTGTGATTAAAGCATTTGTTTGTTATTCTTATTTAGAACCAAAACGATATTTTCAATAAAAAACAATTTTCAAATTAAATCAAACCATTGAAAGATTTTTTTTGGAAGTTGAGATCTTATTGTTGGATAGGATTATAATTGTGGAACCTTAGTTCAGAATGAGAACTTTTCAGATAATTTGTTAAATATACAAACAAGAAAAAGAAAAAAACCATACAAAAAAATATCATATATTCCTTCATAAAGACTATACAATCACCTAGTTAGTAAGAAATATTGTTAACATTTTAGATACTTCATATTTCCACAGCAATTATTAAGTTAGAATGGATCATAAACTTTATTGCTAAGGCCTCTGGAAAGTTTAGCTGCTTCGTTCTTTCTTTTCATCCAGATTAGAAATGCGATGTAGTTTTTACTTTTCTTGGCTAAAATCACCCTCACATGGAGTCTACTCCTTATATATACTTTCTCCTTCAATAAATTGGTGCTTTCCACCCGGTCTGAGTTTTATTTAATTTTCCTTTGTTTTCTTACATGTTTTTGTCGTTTACTTGTTTACAATGTGGTTTTTGTTAGTCATTCATTGGTTTTTGTGTGGATGGTGGAATGACAATGCCTTCGATTAAGACAAAGAAGTCACACCCCGAATCCTATTCATCGGTATGATTCATCAGATCTTGAATCTTAGGTATTCTAGGCAGGATTAGACCTTGAGCCAGTTTCTTAGCACTGTGCTTGAATGTTGTGTCGTAGTTTGATTTCGAATCCAGTAAAAAATTTCACTTTCCATTGTCAAAAGATATATATATATATATTTCCACACATCTTGTTAACATTATTAGATATTTCCACACAACTTTGATAACATTTTTAAATGATTAAAAAAACTCATACATAAATACATGAATACATATATTCTTAAGGCTGTGGAATCACCTATTTGTAGAAGTTATTTTCTCCATAAATGTGAAATCTAACATTGAATGTCCCATAACAGTCCCATCTAAGGTAATAACGTTGTGAAAATCTTGTATTTGGATTAAAAAAAACGGAAAAGGAAAAAAAATAAAATAAAATACAGATTACCTATTTTAAAATTATTTTTTAATAACAAACAAAACAAAACAGAAAATATGTTTGGTATCTTTTTCTTTCTTTTTTTCCTTTTTGTTTAAAAATACAAAGAACACTAAATTTGAATAACATAATATAATGGATTTCCCGTAACACAAAATGATGCTCCTTATGCTTGTAAACTATTTTAATAATTTCTCTCAAAAACTGTTTTTAAAAACCTTCTCAAAATGAATTTTCAAAAACATAATCAAACAAGCCCTCAATATTTCTCTATTCTTCAAAAATGAATATTAGAAAAAAATATTTCAAATGTGAAGTAACCCTCAACTTATTTAGATCTAACATTTCATTTGTTTTTTCTTAAAAATAACTTATTTTGAACAAAACTATCTTTTCATGCATTTATATTGTCTTTTAAAAAAATTTGGTTATTTTGGCAAGAAAACAAAAGGTTATTTTTTTTATCAAATTCATGCCAAAAATTGGAGGGTGAAATTTTCAAATATGGATTTTCAAAAGACGTATAATCAAATCACCCATAAAAGAATTGAAAAAGAAAGAAAAAAGCTCAATAGGGAACAAAAGACATATGGTTTCAACAAGTTAGAATGAAATTGGCCCACTCTAGGAGGATTATCTTCATATTTATATTTGAAATCAATTATTATATTGGAAATGATTAACTACAAAAATGTAATCATTATATTGGATATAATTAATTACATAAATGGTGTTTCAATTTTTGGATTTCCACACGATTTGTTATCTTAACTTTTTATTTTCTTGATGATTTTTTTTGGTTTTTAACTTTGTTTTTCAAATCCATCTTTTTCTTTCATTTTCTTGCTTAACAAAGTAGTTCTTTCCATAAGATTTATCTTTTTATCTTGTTTTTATGTTATCATTGTTTTATGAGCGTTTTGATTTACATATCATTGGCTTATTGCCAATATGATATTGTTCATAAATCTTATTAGCAGTATTTTATACGTAAGTGAGCGGTCGAGACCTTTGGAGACAAAGCGGATCTACTCATATGCAAGAAGAAAAGGAAAAATAGGAAAAGAAAAAGAAAATGATGGAAAAAAATTAGACATCTAATATTTTCATTCGTAGGAGCTCAGTCACTTATTTGTTAAGTTTTTCTACTATTGTGAAATCAAACATTGAATACATATCCATAACCAAGTACAGTTTATGGTAATATTGATGTTTGGAAAATCTTAATTGGATTAAAAAAAATGGAAAAAAAGTTGAAGGCAGATTACAATTTACAATACTGTTCATTCACTTTCCATAATTTTATGAGAAACGATGCTTCCATAGCCTCTTTGGTGTTCTAGGAAACTTTCTTGTTTTTCAATCAAGTATTTTTATGTTCTTTATGTTTTTGTTTTCAAAACAAAAAATGAAACAAATATATTTTTATATTTTCCTTATCATCCTTGTTTTGAAAAAACTTGATTTTTAAAAATTTGTAAACAAACATCGTTTGTGTTTCAGTTTAAAAAAACAATTTTCAAAAGTTACTTAAACCAGCATATCTCAATTCAAGAGATATATATATGATTTCCAACAAGTCAAATAGTAGTGTTGAGATGAAATTATGAGTTTAAGTATGTATTTAGTTTTTTAAATTACTAAAATAGTTTGAAAATAAAAATAATTTTTAAACTATTATATAAATAATAATTTCATAGTCGATGACTGTAACATTAACTTAAAAATTCTAAAACATTTTGTAATCTGTGATCAATAACTACGGTGTTGACTTATTTTTTAAAAAAAGTTAATCTGAATGCTTGATATTGATACGGCAACCAAAAAAAAATATTCATTATCGCGATCAGTGAAATGCGATATTATAATCGGAGTAATAGTTTGACGTTATTTTCATTTCAAACTATTTTAATAATTTTTTTTAATAAAAACTAAGTCAATTCTATAAAGCTCAAATTATGACTCCCAAATTGGAAGATTCTTGTCCTTGTTTATATTTGAAATCCAATTATTACATCGGAAATTATCATTTTTCTTTAAAGAGGAAATATATTTTTATTCGACAAGCGATATATATATATATAGAAGCATTATAATCAAGAAATCGATAAAGAATCATAAAATATGAAATATCATCAAGTTAATAACACCAATAGATTTGATCAAATCCTACACATTTGATAGGTGCTTCATGTTATTATATTATGACTAGAATACTTATGACTTCAATTTTACATCATATTGAAGACCATTGATTTAATTTAACATCTACGATCGAATATCTTTCTTTAAATGCAGATACTTTCTGAATAAATAGACAATATACGAGACTCTTGGCAACCACGTATGCATCAAGGCGACGGTAAATCACGAAAAACAAATAAAAACTAGATATGTATAAAATAATCATTTTATTGAGAAGAAAGCTAGTACAAATAATAATATGAAAATTTGATTAAAAATGTGTATAAAATTATCATTTTTGTTATATAAATAACCATTTTATTTATTAAACTATGATTATCGTGAAAGGATATTTTGTATTAGAAAATAGTTTTGAATTAATCGTTTTGAAAATAAATACAATTTTAATACCCAATTAAGGTATTTTTTTAGTCAAATAAGAAACTAAGAAATGAATAAAGAATGCTAATAAAATTCTATATTTATTATTTAATAATTTAAATTCTTAAATTAACTAATGAAAAACTTATTTTGTATTTCTTATATCAAGCAATAATAAAATTAACTTAAAAAATATTTTAAACCATCGATCAAATTGACATATATATTTTATAAATTTATAATTAAGTAAGAAAGAACATTAAAACATATATATTTTTTAACAATTAAACATTTTAGTTACAATGATGTAATAAATTGTTTTCATTGAAACTGTCAAGAGACCCTCATCTCTGATACCACCTTTTATGAAATGTGAGGCACTCTATCTAACTTTTTATGAGCTACTATAATAGTTGAGGTGTGGAATAACCAAACTCCTCAAAATAACATTAACATTTTAGTTAATATTTTTAAAATATTTAAATATTCTTAATTTTCATTAAATTTTAAATTAAAGTGCTTTTATTAATCAGTGAGGAGCGAAGCGGTGTGCTCTCAAGAAGACCGAGATCTTCTGGAACAAAGCAGAAAAGTCAAGATTGATGACAATGGAATGTTGATGGAATCGATGGAGAGGGACGTGGATTGCTTCGACTCGAGGAAAGTAACAAATCATGAAGAACATTGGGGAGGGACTCTTGAAACCTCGGTCGAGTTTTAAAGAAACTCTTATTGCAAGAGCATTACGGATGACGGTGATCCCATATTGAAGATTTTTATCTCGAGATAATGATGGCTTTCCGCATGGAGAGAATGAGGTCGTTCCCTTTATTTGTTTTATGAGGCGAGAAAAACTAGGTTGAAGACCTTAGCGTCAAGTCTGATCCTCAAAATCATGGGATTGTCTGATTGGATATAACTATACGCTTTCAGACTCATTGCTCTTTGGCATCGAAATCCCAAATGGGCCCCGATGGCCCATCGATAATGACTATTTATTGGTAGCGTTTGCTTATATCATGATTATAACTATGCAAAATATTAGGGGCCATGGATGGTGGTTGACCATTATCATTATTAAGGGTGGTTTCTTAACTTTGATCCTTTTTTTAGATATACGGAGTGGATGTTGGTTTAAGTTCTGACTACCACATCTTCCTATTGAATATAATAATAGAGAATTTCTCTTGAAGGTGGGAAAGAAAATTGGGAATGTTAAGAGTAGACTAGGCTACGAAGCACTTTATTATATAGGAAATTTGCTCCGTCTCTGTGTAGAGTGGATATCGCCAAACCACTACTTTCCAAATTCAAAGTCACACAGAAGAAAGTGCGCAGGATCAAATATGAGGTATTCACATAGTGTGCCTTTTAGTCATGACATTTCACGTCATCGAAGAAGATTGTCGATCGACTTCTAATCATGCAATTAGGGCAGTGTTGTGAAGGAAGGAATGTAATACGCGAACTCAGTTTCACAAGGAAGGTGGTGCAAAGAAGGATAGGCTAGAGGAGTTCTCAAAAAAGATAAGGATATAATTGTCAATCTGGAGCTATTAAAATTATGGTTCTTAAGATGCTAGTGTCAGCTAAAAACGAAGAAGGTATTAGGAGGCGTGATAGTCGAGGGTTCGTGGCTAGAATGCATGATCCACAAGGGCCTTGATGACGCATCAAATGACGAGCCGACTCAGGCGATCACCAAGGCTCGCGACGTCACGGCTCTGCGTCCATTAATGGCCCGGTAGGCTTGCTCTTCTTGGGCACCCACTGAAGACGCTGAGGGAACTACGCTGAAAAGTTGGTGACTTTGGAGCCCTGCGGTGATAACGCAAACGAGACCCTCTTGAGTTTCCTGCCTTGCTAATCCCACGGCGAGAATCCGAGACAGCGCTACTCCCTAAATCCTGGAGCCCCAGACATTTGTTCATGGCGCCCTGCGCGACCAAAAGCAATTATCCAGCTACACAAAATAGCGACCCGACTCACAACTCGGGTAATCACCCATCTCGGCCATACAGGTCATTGTCGAATTTGCAGGATCTGAGGACATACAATGGCTTGATGTCCCTCGTTCCATTTCGTCGGTCGACACGTCTGATTCCTCTCACGCTTGAAGAGCAGTTCCCTCTGCTACCCATGCGTGACGAGGGCTCGTGCCATCCAATACTCCCAATCCCATACATCTTGGCTCTGGGCCGATTGTTCAGGCCTCGACCAATATTCTGACTGATCTAACCAATCTCTCCATGCATACCCCCGCCCTGTGGCTCGGATGACATTATGATCGGTGATGGCTCAAAGGGCTCTCCATTACTAAATGCAGTTCTTCTTTACTCTTGAAACTGACTCATAACACTTTTCAATTGAACAATGTCTCTGATTCCTGTATGAAAAGAATCTCATTTCAATTTCGATTTTTGTACCTCAAATAATGTTTCTATTAATTCTTACCTTTACTTTTCTTATAAAAGGACAGCATTCAGAAATGACATACGAAGGAGCCCATTAAAGATAGAGGCGTTTATAGTGGCGGTATCTACGCCATTGCTTGAATTTTCAGGCATCAAAACAACCTTGCTCAGAAATTGGCATCAAAGATTAGGACACCCGACACCACATCCACGAAACAAATTGTTTTACCAAAAATAAACTCGTTTCTCTTCTTACGTTATCGAAAATTTTTCATGTAATGATTATCTCGACAATAAAAGTCATAAATTGTCATTCTCACGTCCGATTGTATCTTCTCAACCCTTAGAAGCTATCTTTTCGGATGTGGACTTCTCTATTCTATCGAATAATGGATTTAAATATTATGTCATTTTGTGGATCATTTCCTCAGATATATTTTGTTCTATCCTCTTAAACAAAAGTCATAAGTCAAAGAAACTTTTATTCGATTTAAATCCATTGTTGAAAAATACTTTGATAAAACCATCAAAACACTTTATTCTGAAAATGGTGGTGAATATATTGGACTTGCCCATTTTCTTTCAACAAAAAGTATTTCTCATCTCACTACACCACCTCACACACCGAACCTGATGGCACTACCGAGCGTAGACATCTTCGTATTGCTTAGAAAGCTGGATTAACGTACTCTCTCATGCTTATCTTCCTTTAACTTAATGGCCTATGCCTTGCCACAGCTGTTATCTAATAAATCGCATGTGCCAAACACCCCACACTAAGCACTTCCTCTCATATGAAAAGAAATATTTTCATGACTCCTAATTATTCAAAACACAAAATTTTTGTTCATTTATCTTTATCCATGGCTTAAGACCATACAATAACAAATTAGACACTCAAGTCCTTACCATGTGTCTTCTTAGGATACTCTTTAACTCCGAATTGCCCTACTCTTTGCCTTGATCAAGCCACTTAAAATATATGTCTCTAGGCATGCTTTCGATTTGTGGTATGTTCCATTCTCATCTATGCACTCCTACCTGCTCCCAACCGAACTCCATTACTTTGCCAGATTCCCTCGCCGCCGAATTCCCAGCTTGCCTTTGGTACCACCACTCCATCCGTCATCTGCGATGGGCGCCGCGGCAACTTGATGAAGCTTTACCACCATCGGACTGAGTCACCGCCTGATTCTGACCTGTCCATGAACCTTCCCTACCTGTCCCAATGACCACAGCCTGGTATGACTGAGCCTCGTATGACCCTCACCACATGACTACAGAGCTAAAAACAATATTCACAAACCCATCACCAAGCTGAATCTTCACCCCGATTAACCCTGGTATTGATCTGAACCCTGACCACGTTGACTCGGGCTCTAAAGATCATAAATAGCTTCTAACCATCATCAGAAGAATAAATGCTCTTGTTAAGAATGGAACATAGGCTCTGAGGTTCCACCGGACAGAAAACGAAAATTTGGTTCGGTGTAAATGGGTTTTAGAACTAAGCATAAATCTGATGTTCTATTGTAGTCTGAGGCTAGATTGGTTGCAAAGTTACCAGCGTCTGGAATAGACTACGCACCCCAGAGACATTAGTCCGATTTAATGGCGAAACTCATGGGAATTGTTCTTCGTGTGCCAAATCGATGCATTAGTTGAAGTCGCCGAAAACGCTTGATATCCCTTGATACGCTTTCTTGAGGCCATCTGACCGAGAATGTTGTAGCAGCCACGATATGAGGTTCGTTGATAAAGACAACCCCTCATATGTGTGCAAACTTAGCAAGCAATATATGGCCTAAAAACAGGCTCCTCGGGCATGAATGTGATGAGCTGAGCGTTCCTGATGGAGTTTGGTTTTCGAATTCATATGCTAATACTTCCTCTTTGTCTTTAAATGCTGAAGGTCACACTGTATATCTCATATTTATGTTGATGATTTAATTCTCACGAGAACCGATACTACCAAAGTTAATCACTTCATAAGTATTCTTGCACCGGCGATTTTCCATCAAAGATCTAAACACTAACTTACTTTTTAGTGTGAGATTTGTCCCACAGATAAGCGGGACCCGTGCTCTCCGCAGGCGATATATTATGGATCTTCATCAGGCAGATCTGAAGATGCAGAAAATACATTTCTTACTCCCATCTTGACCAGTCAGCTCTTATGTTAAACTCGGGTTTTCTTTTATCTGATCCAAGTGAGTATCGCAGTGGTTAGGAGCCTCGATATCTGCTAATAACAGGGGCTGATATAAGTGCCATTTGTTAACAAATTGTCATGATATATGCATTGTAACCAAACTGAACACTGGTCTTTTGTCAAAAGGCTACTCGTTTATCTTATTTGGCACCCGAAACATTGATGGTTTACAACTCCTGCTGAAGACTCTGGTACCAGGTTACATCTTTCTCGAGACTCTACTCTCGGTTCTGAGCCTTCTACGTCTTTGATTGGGGCGGGGGGCCGAGGGCACTTTTTGCTCAACTAGTGCTTGTATTTATTTTATCTTGGTAAAAATCAATTTCACAGAGTTAAAAAGCGACCCAATTCTTAGATCTTCAGTGAGAGGCGAATATAAGCTCTGTTGCAAATCTTAACTGTGAACATAATTTCATTTATTATCTCTTGGCCAGATCTTAGTAGAAACTTTGCCTTCCCACTCTTACATCATTATTGTGATAATATTAGGGCCACTCAGCACTCTATTCAAATCGTTTTTTCCATTCTGAATGAGGCATGTTGCAATCGATTTTCATTTCATACGGGATCAAGTTCAAGATAAAGTGCTTTTCGTGTCGGCTGTTATTATCTCTTGCAGAGTCGCTTGATGATGCATAAGCCACTTGAGACAAGCGTTCCTACAAGCCCAGAGCACAAGTTTGAATTCTCTCAAGCCCCATCTTAAGGGGCATAATAGGATGTGGATTACCGCCCGACAAAGTCTTGTATATCGATTGTATTATTTGAATATAATTAATTTGTATATATCTGTTATCCGATGATATATGAGTTAGTTTACACCTTCTGGTTGTAGGATTTTCAACCACTGTGAGGATTATTCTCATGATGTATTTATACGATCAATTAATCGATAAGATATTGCTTGTGGTTACGCAGAAATACGTATCTAGAAGGTAATGCGGTACCTTGACGTTACGGCTACGTGAAGAATCTTGAGAATGCATAAATGATGAAGATTTCGGCGATCTTCTGGGTCTTCTCGAGGCACTTCGAACTTCCGCACGCTACGGAATCCACAGACGACCAATGGCGGCCAATGTCGGCTGAGATGTAGGTATCCAGAGCCACCACCAGGACTACACTCTGTGCCCCAGGCCACTGAGAGCGCGCAGGCGGATGCATATCGGCTCGAAGTCTCCCGGGGATCCTGCTGAGCAGCCGTCCTGAAAGCGGTTTCCAGCGCGTAAAAGCGCCAGTTGAACTTCACCTTGAGAATGTCGAGAAGAAATACATCACGGGAACTCGAATCAGTGAAGGATCAGCGGGGAGGAGTCTTGGCTGGCGTCGACCCATCATTGATTAATCCCAGTAAATGCCGTCACTGGACGGGGAAGTGTGTTCGGAGGAGGAGGATCTGGAGATTACAGTTCGTTCGACATGACATGGAGTACGCATGAAATAGAAGGGCATATTCTAGGACTTGCGCATAACAAAGAGACGGGCGCTCTCGTATGCAGCGAGTTCTTCCCTCGAAGCGAAGAAGTTGGCTAAGGATGATATCGATGGCATTAAGTACATTTACACCACTCTTGATCATCAATCGGATGAAATAATAAGAGGCTTTTGGCCGATTTGTTTCCTATTTTAAAAAATATTTTTAATATGAACAAAACAAAACGAGAAAATATGTTTGATTCTTTTTTTTTTTTCTTTTTTCCTTTTTATTTTAAAAAATACAAGAACACTAAATTTGAATAACATAATATAATAGTTTCCACCTAACACGAAAATGATACTCCTTATGCTTGTAAAAACTATTTTAATAATTGTTCTCAAAAGCACATTTAAAGCTATTCTAAGCAATTTTCAAAAGCACACTTAATCAAGCAAGCCTCAGCTTCTCTATTAACTAAGCTGAATATTAGAAAAAATATTTCAAATATGAAGTAACCTCGACATATGAATAACATTTCTTGCTTAACAAAATGGTTCTTTCCATAAGATTTATCTTTTATCTTCTTTTTTTATGTGCCTCGTTGTTTTATGACGTTTGATTTATCATCGGCTTATTATCATGATGTTCTTCATACGTCTTATTGCGAATTTTATACGTAAGTAGGCAATTAGACGAGACAAAGCGGATCTACTCATATACGAGAAAGAAAAGGAGGAAAAAAGGAAAAGAAAATGATAGGAAAAAAAACTTGAGCATCCCAATATTTTCATTCTAAATTTATCGGTCACTTATTTGTTGATTTTTCTACTATTGTGAAATCAAACATTGAATACATATATAACCAAGTACAGTTTATAGTAATATTGATGTTTGGAACATCTTAATTAGTTAAAAAAATGGAAAAGTTGAAGCGGTCTGATTTACTGTCTGATTCGTTCACTTTCCATAATTTTGCAAAGAAGCGATGCTTTACACTTGGCCTCTTAGTGTTCTCGAAACTTTCTTGTTTTTCAATCAGTATTTTATGTTCTTTATGTTTTTGTTTTAAAACAAAAAAATGGGGAAAGCAAATATATTTTTATATTTTTCCTTATAAATCCCTTGTTTTGAAAAAGAAAACATTTTTTAAAAGCGTAAACAAACATACGTTTAGTATTTTCCGTTTAAAAAGAAACAATTTTCAAAAGGAGTTACTTAAACCAAGCGGTATCTAGGTTCAAGAGATATATATGTGTAAGACGAGAATTTCCAATTTACGGAATAAGAGGCATGAATAATAATTTTGATTTACAAAGGTATTAATTGATTAAAATCCATAATTTATTCTGTAGATCTCGGATGACGAAATAAATTTCACCGTTGGAACCGTCTCATAAAATCTAGTTAGCACGTAAAATTTCATAATGGCTGAGACGGTCGAGTTAGCACGTTTTTGAGGCATTGCGTTTCGAGAGATGTAGTGAAGCGATTTTGATACGACGAAGTCACATATAACAAGTACTCATGTACCATAAAGTGAGTATGAGTAGATAAATGATAAAAAATGGATGGCCGATATATAGTGTAGAATGTAGCCCAGTGAAAGAAGGGGTGTCGAATAAATTTGATTAAAGTCAACTAAAAGATGAAAGCATAGCGGTGACCTTCTTCCCAAAGTTAAAATGAGCCAAAAACATGAAAAGGAAAAAATGGAGATGCAGTGGGTGCCGTTTTGAGAGAATCTTAGAGAGAGAGAGCACTTCTCTCTAGAAATACGCGCGATCCGATCGTCGGCAGTCTTCGGGGCAAGAAGGAAAATTTTCACGCTAAAGAAGACCCGCGTAGGTGCCGGATTTAGGAAGTTTCCTCAAACTCCTTGGTAAGTTTTCCCCTACTTGATTTTTACTCCCATTTAAGTGTTTTATTAATGTTTCGGTTGAATGAGGCCGTGAGGGACCGTTTGATCGATCGAACTTGGGATAGAGATTGTCAGAGATGCATGGGTTTTTTCTTACCGTCAGTGATAGTCAGGAGAAAGATTTAGAGTGAGTCATGGGGTGCAATTAGGTTGATTTAAGTGTAAATCATGTGTTGGTTTGATTGAAGCCGGAAATGGCCGTGAATTGCGGGTTCACTAAGTGAACCGTTGATTTGTGATTTTTCGAGAATAGTAACCAAGGGTTTCACTATTCCCGAAACAATGTTCTGAAAATATATCTTGTGAAAATATGTGTTCGGTCAAGTGATTCAAATTGAATTGCCTGTGTTTTATTATTAGCCCACGTGAGCTAATTTTGATGTGATGAATGAGAAATTACATAACATGTTCGTGTGATTTAATTTTTATGAATATATTCATGTTTATATATTTGCATGTGGATTAAACTAATATTAGATTGCCGTGTCCATGCCTTCCAGAACATCCTAGGACTATGGGAGTTAGTGCATGGTATGAGTCTAGAAAAATGGTTAGATGATCTAAAAATGTAATTATCGGAGAAATTCCCGCAGACTAAAAATATAAATCGTCGAGACCTTGATTGATATTCATGGAGGAGTAGTCCTGAAGCAATTAATATATCAGAAGTAAATGGGAGGAGCCCAGGGTGATATATACATGAAGGTTATCCACACTATTAAAACTAATATTCTCATACGAGGCTTAGGCGAGTGTGAGTCAGTGAGACTAAGGGATGCAGGTTAGTCATGTAGACATTAGTGAGGATCATGCATTTGCTTGAATAATTTGTTTTTACTTTGGAACATGGCCCTTTGCATGGGTGGTGAGTGGCCCGCTGGGCGGACCTATCCTGCGAGCATTAGCTCACCCTAGTCGTGGGACCCCAGCACATTTTACGGTACGGGGCGTGCGAGGGACGGCTCGTCTGAGAGATAGGATTGAAGAAGCGGATTGTGGCTTTGGCTTTGATGATATCGTGTATTAAATTTCTCTAATTTTAATATATGTTTAAAAGAATGGACATTTGAACTCTTGTAACTATTGGGTACATAGTTGGTATGTATATTGAGTATTGTTATAGAGCCAAGTGAAATTCGTACTACTCATGTGATTGGGTATACATTGCATATGTTAGGTGATTTTGGGGACAGTAATGCGAGGTTTATACAAGTATTATGTTGGGTAGAGCTCCGTCTGAGGAGACTCTGCTTGATTTTTACAGTGGCGTCGGGTGGCAGGCATCCAGCATGTTCCGCGTGTTGTGGGTAGTCACGGACCGGGTTGGGCGTCACGACAGTATCGGGCTTGGGTATGTCTGAATGCACAGGGGCTCGGGTTTGGGTTTCCATCGCCCATGCTTGGTTGGTTTGATGAAGAGTATAGTGCATATGGAAACCTATGGATGAAAATTTGAGGCTTAGGCCATGGTTGAGGAAGAGCATCACCACTAGGTGTGGTTTTGATGACCCAGTGTAGGTATGGATTACCTAGGAAAATCAACGTGACAAAACTAGGACACTCATTGCACGTCCTTGTTTGAAGTGTTTTGTGTGATTTGTTGGATGTGTGTGTTTGGTGTGCGTACATATTTTATGTGTTGAGATTGTATGTGCTTGGTGATTAGCACATGGATGTATTAGAAAAATATTTTAGAAAATATTACGAGTTCTGAGTGTGAAATTTGGAGGAAGAATATAAAAGAAAATAAATTTTATAAATTTATTTGGTTTAAGAGGGTGAAATTTAATTTTTAAGGTTTCTGATAGCAAAATGGAAGAAAATTAAATAAAATAAATTTACTAAATTTATTTGAATTGTTGGAAGATGAAGAAATTTTAAAGCGAAAAAAATAAATTTTACTAAATTTATTTGATGAGAATTAAGAAGAAATAATTTTCTAAGATTTTACAAGTGGTAAATTATATAGCATAACGAAGAAAATGGACGAAAATAAATATTTATAAATTTATTTGAATTGGAAAAATTTTTCGATGAAAAATTTGGAAAAGAAAATAAATTTTATAAGGAAATTTATTTGAATTTATAAGAGTGAAAAATAATAATTTTCTAAGGTTTATATGATAAAAATTGAGAAATGGAGAAAAAATAAATTTTTATAAGTTTATTTGATGTATTATGGAAAAAAATGATTTTTGTGATTTTTAGTGATTTTTCCAATTCTTTGAAATAAATGAAAAGAAAATATTTTTATGAAAAAATTTTTTAATTATAAATTTTTGAATTAGACTCTTTTGATTATATTAATGAGAAAAAATTTTTATGTTATGATATAGGTAAGTATTCTGTGAGTTTAAGCGAGGCTTATATTACGGAGAAATTTATTGAGGAGTGTTGCAATACAAAAAAAAAAATTCTTATGTGCGAAATTTGGCTAGATCGCGAGGAGTGTCTCGCCAATACATCTTCATGTGTGACTAGGAGAGGGACGGGAGCGGGAGTGTAGCATGTCGCGAGGCGGGCCACGTCACGGCCATGCTGCGCGCACCTCTGACCACGATGCGGCGCGGCGCGCGTGCTTTGGCTGATTGGGGGCGTGCGGTAGGCGTTAGGCGGTGCACTCGGTGCACTCTGCTGTTTGGCCGGTTCGACTCGGTATTTTCTGAGTCAGATTTTTGCAGAAGTATTCGTGAACCGGTTCATAGACACTTCATTCATCTTGAAATTTTTCGGAAAAAAAATATTTAAATTTAATTAAAATGAAAATAAAATCAAATCAAATTTATTAAAATTTTAGAAAAATAAAATTTTCAAATTAAAATTTTGAAAATAAAATTTCGTCTCAAACAATATTTAAATGCGAAATTGATTCGTATACATTTGAGTGTGTCACGATTAGTGTCATAAAATTTTGTGAATTTATGCCTTAAGAATCTTTGTATTGGATTTAACTACCAATTGAAATCGTGATTACTTGCGGTAAGCTCGTAGAAAATTATATGCATGGTGTGCGTATAGGAAAAGGGTAAATGCTAAGGTTAGGATCGATGACATAGGGATTCGGATCTTGAGTAACAAGAAGGCTTAGAACCTTATTGAAATAAATGAATCAGTGGTTTGGAAATTTAGCGCATAGAAAATGAGCAGATTAAGTTCATGGTTGTCAAGTCTAATAGTAATCGACATCTGCGTTACTAGTTAGTGACATGGATAAATGATTCTTGTTGCCATATTAGCGTAGTAAATGGCTAGTAAGAGGACGGGAGCGGTATGGAGGGACGTCCCTGCGGGCGCTGGTTGACTGACATGACGTGTCGGCATTTGAGTGTGGACCTTTGAAGAAGTTTGTAGGTATTCTGACGAATCTGCATCGCACTGTGGCGGGTATAGCGGGTAGACGGGAAGATCCTGTAACCTCACAGAGGTTTGGGACGCATCATCCTCCAGGCCTTCACGGGAGGAGATCCCAGATGGTAGTAGACCATTGGTTCATGCGAACGAGAAAGTGTTCGGCTATGGAGTTATACGACCTGACCGGAGTTAGACTAGGCGTGTTCACAGCTAGAGGAATGAGGCAATACGGTGAAATAGGCTGAGGACCTCTAGAGACCTTAGAGGAGCCGTTGTATGTGAGTCTCCCCTATGGATTAAGGCGAGAATAGGGATGCTATGTCGAGGTTGCGAGTTAGAGATCTCAGGGACCTACTCTGATGTTTGAGATCATGGTTATGTCGAAGTTCGATGTCATCACGGGGATGCGGGTTGGTACAATGACTTACAGGTCGTTATCGATTGTGAGCGTGGGAGAGTTCTGCTACGCGGGACGGTACTCGTGTTGTATTCGGGGAACTGAAGCATGACATTTGCCCCAGACGGTATCACGAGTCAAGTGTTAGGGACTGAGTTAGCGGGTTGGTATGAGCCTTTACCACAGAGAATGAGGAGATACGGACTTAGATCTACCTCAGTGGTGTGCGGTAGCCATGGATGTTTTCCAGGATGAGCTCATGAATTTGCTTCCTGAAAGGGTCGTAGACCGGTGTCGGGTTACACCACAGTACTTCTGCACATCTCACATGACTCATAGGATGGCGCGGTCGAGTTGCGGGAACTCGGAGTCCTGATTACGAGGGCTAATTAGACTGAGATTACGATCGAGAATCGGTACCCATTATGTAGGATTGATGGTTTTGTTTGATCGGTTGAGAGGAGTGCGAGGTCACTCGAGATGAACCTTCGCCTTGGTTACCATCAGGCGAGGGTTAGGATACGGATATCCACTAAGACAGCGTTTAGGCGCGTTATGGGCACTTTGAGTTTCACGGTGATGCCCTTTGGGATTGATGTGCGACATTCATGGACCTCATGCATAGGGGTGTTTCAACCTTATCTAGATGGAGTTTGCCATTGGTCTTCATTGAATGACATTTTGATCACTACAGTCGAGTGGGACATGAGTATCATTTGAGGATGTCTTACAGGTTGTTGAGAGACCATCGATTGTATGCTAAGTTCGATAAGTGCGAGGCTTTAGCTGCGAGGGGGATATTTTTTGGGACACGTGGTGTGCTTTTGGGAGTGTCGTTGAACTAGGGAAGGTTGGGCAGAATTAGATTAAGTCCAGGAAGAGTGAATGTCAATCTTGAATCATGTAGTTTCTTGGGATTGACGGGAATTATCTGAAGTTCGAGAGATAATTTTGAGAGTTTATAAATTTGGAGGGCGTTGTAGGACTTTGCCTCGGTACATGGACTCGTGGTTGAGGCTGAAGGCCTTGACCATAGAGAGAGATTGAGGATTCTTGGGAACACTTTCGGGATACGGGTGTTGGTAGCAAGAAGGGAGGATCAACCTTCTTCTAGTTCGGGAAGGCGGAAGACTTACCTTCACCTTTAGTTCGGGACTAGGGCGAGGATTGAGCATGAGTGGCGGGATTGCCTGAGAGACGGATCCCAAGACTTTTGGGACAATCACGATCCCGAGTTAGCAGCAAACGAAGAGCCTCTGATTCATTCCTCCGCACACTAGTGCGGTCGGAGGAATTGGTTTTGATTTCGAAGTGCTTTATCTGAGAGCACTCTCAGCCAGCCTTGATTAGCGAAAGGGGCCGGAGTGTGGAGTGAGTCGAGGAACGGTCGAGTTGCGCGAGGCGTGGTTTACTTTGGGGTAGTAGACCTATTGGTTGTTGTTGATGCCATGCTTGACATGGATGAGTTTGGCGACCATGCGGTTTGTCGATGAGTGAGACCTAGTGGGTTGTCATGCAGGCCGACGTGGATTTGAACTAGAGGTTGGACCTTTTTGAAGAGAAAACGGAGGGCTGAATGTTCTTCCTGGATCATGGGGTGAGAGTTGACCCGGATAGGTCGGGATTATGAGAATGAGAAGTCTCAGAAGTCTGCTCATGGTGAAAGTCCACAGGTGGAATTGTAAGAACCAGGGAGTGATAAAAATTTACAGAATGAGGCTCGAAGTCTAAAGCTGAAGAGTTATGTAATCGAGATGAAAACACGGTCGGGTTATCATCGTGGTGAGTTGAGTGGTGGTCGGGGTGACTCGAGGTTTGGATACCCTTTGGGAAATCGCTTTGGGTGTTGTTGAGTCGGCGAGGGCTCGGTATACGGATGTCATTCATGACATGGACTAGGTTGACGGTCCATTGGATTGTTAGTGATTATGACCTTGGGAAGGTCAAAGTTTACACGCCAAGTAAGGGTTGTGTAGGGTTAGGTGTGTATGGATTATATGCAGGTGTTAGAGGACATGCTATGAGCATGCAATACAGTCGTAAGGAGTAGGATTAATTTCCTTAGTGGAATTCACTCTGACAAATAGTTATCAGGCCGAATATACGGATGTGCCGTGTGAGGCCACAGCCATGGGTACTGGAGTCAGATTATGTTGAATGAGGTGGGAGAGAACTGTAGTGGTCTGATGCGATTAGGACTCCCGAGAGGTGAGTTTGATCTGATAGCGTGTCTCACGTGAGAGGCGGCGAAGTTATGCGTTATGTGACATGAGCCACAGAAGTTGAGTTAGTGACCCGCGTTTCCTTGAAGGTGATTCCTAAGAGAGAGTGGTCGGGTTAACTGGCGTGGGAAGCTATTGCCCGAGATTCATTGGACCTTTGGGATACTTTCGGGGAGGATGAGCGCGGATTGCGTCGCCAGTTGGCGTTCACCTTGACATGGTGTCCACAGGTGTTTCAAGTCTCCATCTTCAGGAACCATCCTCAGGATCCGGCTCATGTGGTGGATTGGGGACAGTTGAGATTGACCGCGGATGGGACCTTCGGAGGGACGGTGTACGTGATGATAAGCGTATTCGGGTTTTGCGGCCTTGGGGCGGTGAGTGAGTGAGTCAGCATGGCGACGAGGAGTGGTGGGTGCGCGTGGGGTGTGAAGGACAGTCTGCGGAGTAGCCTCATCACTTCTTGTTTAGGGATGAAGGTACGTGGTTTTAGTTGTTTAATATTTAAATGACTGTTTACATGCATGGCAAAGTGCGAGTTGCATATGCATGTGCGTGATTGTGATTATCCTAAATTTCAGGACGAAATTCCTTTAAAGGAGGGGAGAATGTAAGACCCGAGAAATTCCAATTTCTGGAATAAGGGCAAAATCGTAATTTTGGTTACAAAATTGTAAATTTCAGTTAAAAATCCATAATTTATTCTCTAGATCTCGATGTGAAAACAGATTTGTAGTTGGAATCGTCCCGAAAAATCTAGTTAGCACGGTAAAGATTTCACAGTATTCCAGGGACGGTCGGTCTCGGCTTACGTTTTTCAAGGCATCGCGTTTAGGTCTTGAGTAAAGCGATTTTTCGATCTGACGAAAGTCACGTAACAAGTCGCTCATGTCTGCCAAAGTGTTATGAGTAGATAAATGATGAAAATGGATGTAGATATAGTGTAGAATGTCAAAACTTGTGAAAGAAGGAATTAATCAAATAAATTGGCACTCTGACAAATTGTGATTTTAAACGGAAAGAATACGTAGGTAATATCATGATCAGTCGGTAATTAAATTTGCTCTACGAATAAGGCAACCTTCTGCTGTGTGAGTTGTTGTGGCGTGGAGTGGAAATAAATTCACCAAACGGAAAATCAATCCGTAGGTAAATTTCCCTACGGAAATTAAGTCATTAAATTGTGGAAAAGTGGTAAGAAGTAAAGTTGAAATCTGAAATGGATAGAAATACTAATATCAAAATTACGTAAGTAATACGTCGGTAATTTTCTACGGAAGAATCAGTCCGGTATTTTTAGTTGCAAAATCAAGAAAATATGCGTCAAGGGGTTTGAACTCGGACGCGAGGCAGGAAAGTATGGAGGATCCCTTTAAGCAACAATGACTAATGGTAGATAAATTGAAAATATTATATATATCATTCATCCAACTTGTTATATTAATTACAAAATAGCATATATATATATATTAGTTAGAATAAAATAATTAATTTTAATTCTTTTGGATATATTAGGTTTAAACATTAAAATTATTTCATTTATAAAATTTAGAATATTATTATAATTACACTTATATTTAATAATATCGAGTATTAAAGATAAATATTTCAAAGAAAGTATCCAGATAAAATTTACCTACGAATACTTAGTGGTAATATTAAAGTAAATTATTCGCGTTCAGTAAATGGAAAGAGTACCTACAGGAACACTTAGCTCATTATTTTTAGTAGTATTTTGTCAGGTAAATAAAGTACCCTAAAAGTTGGCGCCTATATGTGTGAAAATTACCTCACGGAACACTTAGTCGGTAATTTTAAAGTAGGTATTAATAGATAAATGGTACTAAAAGTTGGCGCCTACATATAGGCGAAAGTACCTCACGGAACGCTTAGTGGTATTAATTTCGTGGAGTATTACAATCGGTAAATGGTAGCAAAATGTGGAAAAAATAATAATGTTTTATTAAAGTCGATATTAAAGTGGTAATTACCAACATAATTGTCAAATCGATAATTTTTGTGATGGCTGTGTGAATTTCTTGTAGTGTGGATTAAGTCCTTCAAAGGCAGAAAGCATGTGACCTTAACCCAAAGTTAAAATGAGCGAACGTAAAAAGAGCGAAAATGGAATGCGATGGGTCAGTTTTGAGAGAATCTTGAAGGCACTTCTCTCTAAAAATACGTGCGATCCGACCGTAGGCAGTCTTCGGGGCAAGAAGGAAAGCTGCTCTACGCGGAGAGGGCATCGCGTGGGTACCGGATTTAGGAAGTTTCATCAAACTCCTTGAAGTAGGATTTTCCCCCTACTTTAGTTTTACTCCCATTTTAAGTGTTTTATTAATGTTTCGGTTGAATGAGGTAGACGAGGAGCTGGGCCGTTGGTCCCGAAACTTGGGACCGGGTGTTAAAGTATGTGGGATTTTTCTTACCATCGTGTAGTCCCCAGAAAATTTGAAGTGAGTCACGGGCTGTTAGGTTGATTTAAGTGTAAATCATGTGTTGGTTTGATTGGCCGGAAATGGCGAGTAGTGCGGAGTTCACTAGGTGACGGGTTGATTTGTGATTTTCGGGAATAGTAACCAAAGTTTCTTATTCGACAATCCCCGAAAATATATCTTGTGAAAATATGTGTTTGGTCAAGTGATTCAAATTGAATTGCACATGTTTATCATTAGCCACATTGAGCTAATTTTGATGTGATGAATGAGAAATTACATAACATGTTTGTGTGATTTAATTTTTATGCGAATATATTCATGTTTATATATTTGCATGTGGCTTAGACTGTATTGGAATTGGCATACATGCATTCCATATGCACTGGAACATCCTAGGACTATAGGAGTTAGTGCATGGTATGAGTCTAGAAAAATATGGTTCGGTGATAAAAATATTAATTATCGGTGTCCACAAACTAAAAATATCGATCGTCGGACGTACGATTGATATTCATTGGAGGGTAGTCCACAAGCGATTAATATATCAATGTCGGGCTTGACTGATTGAAATATATACGCCTGGGGAGGGTTGTCATTTATTAAAGCGTATTACTCATACGAGGCTTAGGCGAGTGTTGAAATCGGTGAGGACTCGGGATGAGTTGGTCATGCTGGTGTTTCTGACTAAGATCTGTGCATTGCTTTAATTTGTGTTTACTTTGGAACGCCTGTGTGCATGGTGGTGATACCAGCCCGCTAGGCGATTCTCCCTGCGAGAAATTAGCTCACCGTCATTAGGACCCAGCTATTTGGTGGGGGCGTCACGAGGGCGGCTCGTCCCAGGGCGAGATTAGAAGAAAAAGCGGGATTGGCTTTGGCGATGGTATATCATGTATTAAATTTCTGTTATAATATATGTTGCATGAGATGAACATTTGAACTCTTATAACTATTGGAACATAGTTGGTATGTATATTGAGTATTATTGCTAGGCCCAGTGGCAGTATTCTTTCATGTGGTGATTGGGTATCATTGCATATATTGAATTTGTTGAGACGGAGTAAATACGGGTTTATCTAGTATTGTATTTGGGTGAGCTCCAGGTAGGAGACTCTACAGATTTTCTAAAGTGGCGTCGGAGTAACGGAGCATCACTTAACGATCGTTGACGGGTGGTCGCGGACCCCAGGGTTTGGGTATCCACAGCTAGATTAACAAGTGAAAAAAGTGGTGTTGAGTTAATTTGGGATTTATGTATTTAATTTTTTTTTAAATTACTAAAATAGTTTGAAAATAAAAATAATTTTTTAAACTAGTATATAAATAATATTACCGTAGTCAAATGACTATGACATTAACTTAAAGGATTCTAAAACATTTGTATCTTGCTTGATCGATAACTACGGTGTTGACATTTTTTAAAAGAGGTTATCTAGTAAAACCAATATATTTGACAGTAAGCTTAAAAGAATAAGATTTAATCGGTCGGTGTTTAAGATATCTCTATATTACATAGTAGTTTGAGCATTATTTCATTTCAAACTATTTTGTGTTTTTTAATAAAAACTAGTCAGTCTAAGCTCAAATTATGACTCCAAATACTGGAAGATTCTTATGCTGTTATATTTAGCAAAATCAATTATTACATCGGAGGTATCATTTTCTTTAAAGAAATATATTTTTTATTCGACTTGACGAGTATATATATATACCTTATATATATATATAAAACATATAATTAAAATGGGTAAAATCATAAAATATGAAATATCATCCAAGTTAATAACATAATAAGATTTGATCAAATCCTACATTTGATAGTTAGCCTACATATTATGATATTATGGCTATGACTAGGAGAGATACTTATGACTTGAGTTTTCATCATATTGAAGACCATTGATTTGAGCTGTATCTCATTCGAATATACTTTGCTCGTGTGAATCGCCTACAAATAAATAAACAATATACCAAGACTGCTGTGACCACATGTCGCCCAGGCAAACGATAAAATCATGGCAACAAAACCAAAAAACTTAGATATGTGTAAAATAATCATTTTATTGAGAAAGCAATGATGCAAATGTGTGCAAGGGGGTGATTAAAATGTGTGGAAATTATGTTTTATTTAGTAATAACCATTTTATTTATTAAACTATGAATTATAATTAAGAAAGGGTATTTTGTATTAGAAATAGTTTTAGAGATTAATCGTTTAAGAAAAAATAATACAATTTTAATACCCAATTAAGGTGTTTTTTATGATCAAACCAGAAATAAAGAAATGAATAAAAATGCTAATAAAATTCTATATTATTTATTTTAATAATTTAAATTCTGAAATTAACTAATGAAAAACTTATTTTTGTATTTTTATATCAGCAATAATAATTAACTTAAAAATTATTTTAAACCATCGATCAATTGACATATACACTCATTTTATAATTATAATTGGTAAGAAGAACATTAAAACATATATAATTTTTAACAATTAAAGATTTAGTTACAATGTAAATAGAATTGTTTTCATTGAAACTCGAAATTGAGGCACTCTATCTAACACATGAGCTCATAATAGTTGAAGTGAGGGCCTTAAACTCCTCAAAATAACATTAACATTTTTAGTTAATATTTTTAAAATATTTAAATATTCTTAATTTTCATTAAGTTTAGATGGCTAACTTTTTATTAATCCGATGTGAAACGAAAGCAGTTGTAGCGAGAACCGAGATCTTAGGAACAGCGAAAAATTCGAGATTGATGACAATGGAATGTTGGTGGGATCGATGGAGGGCGTGGTTCTTACAACTCGAGGGAATAGCAATCATCAAAGGCATTAGAAGGAGGAACTCTTGAAGCTGATTGGGTTGCAAAGATACTCTTCTTGTAGCAAAGAGCATTACGGATAGCGGTGTCCATGATGAAGATTTTGTTTCGGATGACGTGGCTTTCCTGCTGGAAGAATTAGAATTAGTTCCTTTTATTTGTTTTATCCCGAGGCAGAAAAAACTAGGTTTGCGAAGACCATTAATTGTGAATTCTGATCTCAAATCATAGGTGTGCGATTGGATACCAACTATCTACTCAAAAAGACTCATTGCTCTTTGGCATCAAAGTCAAAATGGGCGAGTGGCCATCGATAATGACTATTTCTTGGTGAAGTTTAGCCACATCAACTATTATAACTATACAAAATATGAGGGCCTGTGGATGGTGGTTGACCATTATCTCATTATTAAGGTTGGTTTCTAGCGATACTTTTTATTTCAGGAGAGGATGTTGGTTTGGATTACGACTACCTGTCTTCACAGTGAATATAATGATGAGAATTTCTCTTGAAGGTGGGAAAGAATTGGGAAGCCTTGATGAAGTAGACTAGGCTAAACCTTGTTACTAGAGGGCTAACCGTCATTGTGAAGTGGATATCACCAAACCTTTACTTTCCAAATTTTAAAGTGCAGAAGAGAGTGGGATCGAATATGAGGAGTATTCACATAGTGTGCTTCGGTCACGACATTAACAAATATGAAAGAAGTTGTTGGTCAACTTCTAATCATGCCAATTCGAGCTAGTATTATTGAAGGGAAAGATATATGCAAACTCAAGTTCTAGGGAAGGTGGTGCAACGAAGAATAAGGCTAGAGGAGTTCACTGAATGAGGATATAAATGTCAATCCACAATTTGTTAAAAATTCTGGTTCTTGGTTACTAGTTGTATAAAACAAGAACAGTGGGGCGTGACAGTCAGGGTTCATGCAAATCATGATCTAGACTCAATGCAGCATGTTAAGATCTAAATAAATATTTAAAAGATGCCGTCAAACCTTTATGTAGGGTGGAAAAAACCCCGAGGGTGGGTCGAAAGTCATTGAGCATTAAGGTGAGTGCAGGACCATATGTAGCCAATGTTAAACTTCAGAGCATGGGGGGAAAAGGCCTGATTGAGTTAATGCTAAAGAGGCCCACCTCCTCTACTCGAATGAAATTTTACCTTACCCAGCTAACCCACATACATTCATTCACCATGTAGATCTGAGGGATGCACAGTCACTCTGACAATCTTATGCGAGTGGAATTTTTAGTTGCCAGAGCGCTCTTATTGACTTGTTGGCGCGCCTGTGCTGCGATCTTGACGCGGATCGTTATCTTCGTTCGAAGTCAGACGTGTAGAACAATGACTTCGAGAGGTTGTGAATGTCCTGAAGATGATGCCGTGCATCGTCCATTATGATCGTCGTCGCGTGAAGAACACGACAAGACCGCTTCCATAGGAATCGGATCTACCCATCACAATCCCTTCATGCGGTCATCCACTGATCGAAGGGAGATGGATTGAATACCACATCTTAGGGACTTTGTGACCTATTATTCTTTGAGTTGTGTTTATCTGTGTAGACCCTAAATATGTATTTTCTTGAGTTTTATTTTATGTCTTATGGATTGCTTGACTTGGAATTGTGGGCGGCTTCAGGAATTTGGAAAACCTCTTAGGAATTGATTCGTTTGACGAACAACCAACATTTGCACCAATTAAACTAAGTTTTAAGCGCTCATGCTGTTATTTTTTTCAAAGGAATTAATTTTCCAAGCGGGTTCTTGTAGAACCCAGCAAGGTTTAGTGGTTGAATATGGATCTTTTGGAGAGAGGGACTCTGTTTTTGATTAACATTGTTCACCTCTCCCTCGATTTGTGCTGTCGTGTTATGAATGATAGTAGGCCCTTAGTTTCTTCTACGTAGTCTATGGCGATCCAGTTGTAGACTTGACGTAAGCTATGGGAGGCTTTGGATCTCACAAGGTTAGATGCGGAGGGACATGGCTATCGGTAGGAGATTACAACTTCAGTTATGTCTTGATTAGGTGGGATTTCTACCAGCTGAATTGTCCTTGAAAGTCTAAGTTTCAATATTTGGGTGTTTGACAAAAGTCTTGTTGAATTATCAGGATTCTCAGGGTTCTAAGTTTACTTGGACGAGGTAAGGTATGACCATACATTCCGGGAGCTCGTCTAGGTGAGCAATGTGTAATGGAATGGAGAAACTTTTTCCTGCATCTGGAGTTACTCATCTCACAAATCAATTTTGATATTCTCAGATATTAATCAAGATTCATGAATAAAAAACGATGATTGCATTGAACTTTCAGTTCAACTACTTGGTTTACATTCTGGGTATAAAGTTGCTCGATCTATTTGGAATAAAAGAAAAGCGGTTTGTTAACTAATAAAGCTTCTCTTGATACTGACTCACATCATAGTATTTCTATTAACATTTGGAAATATCTGAAAGAAACGAAGGATATTAAGCTCATATTAAATGGAATTTAAAAATATTGAATCATGTAACAGCAGTCTGTAACATTTTTGGCTTGTCTCATAATGATATTTTGGCACAAGAGGAGATCCTGCAATTGCAAAATCAAGAGAATTGGATTCGATTAGGTGATCGGAGTGCAAAATATTATCATACATCTTTGGCGGTAGTGAGAAGATCAAATATGAATAAGGCTCTCAGATGAAAGTGGGGAGTGGTTGACTAATATGGACACTCAAACCGCATAATAAAGATTACATAAGCGACTTTTCAACGAGGATATGTGTGGTATGTGAGTCTCTTGCCTTGAAGGTTGGTTCAGTCGGTCAGTCGCATATGTTAAATAATATTCATGTACATTCTGATGTAGAAATTAAGACAAGCCTTGTTTGATATGGATCCATTTAAAGCCACAGGAATGGATGGGTTCATCTTCCAGATTCTTCTAATACTTATGTGTAGGACATAGTTAGTTATTCTATTAAATTTGCAAAAATTTCTTTAATGGCTTGCCTCCCTAAGCAATTGAATATCCTTCTACTAGAGTTAATTTAAAGTGAAATATCCGAAGCTATCAAACAGGTAAGATCCATTAGTCACTTTGTATTGTATGATATAAGGGTATGACCAAAAGTTTATGACCTTTATTGAAATGGTACTTATGATTAATTGGACCTTTCTAATTTATCAGGAGGTATTACAGTAAATGAAGAAAAAACAAGGAGCAATGGGGTGTGACAATCAAATTGATTTGGAAGAGCATATGATCGGTTATCATGGGTTTCATTAAGGACAACTATTATGGAAGTTGGTCTCGATCAAACTTGAATGAGAAATCTAATGCATGGTATTGAATCTTCTCGTTTGTACATGCTATGGGATGGTAATCAATTAGATTGGTTTACTCAGAAGAGGTGATAGACAAGGTGACCCTATTCTCAAAATGCATATGCGTAATGTGTGTTGAGATATTGAGTTGTATTATTTGCAAGAGTGTTGATGGAGACTGAGAATCAATTATCACGGCATATTTGCCTCTCGATAGGTGTGAATGATACTAGCATTTATAGAGTGTTTTCCATGTGTTTATGTAGCTTTAAATGAGTAGATTCACCATTCCTAGTGCGCACTAATACCCCCATTTGCTTATGTTTTTCTACTTTGGTTCAGTGGTATTAGTCTGCTCACTAGAGGAGCTCTTGCGATTGGGGTGTAGATTTTGAGACTCATTTCATCCCATTTGTTTTTATATCTCTAAACTCTACTCTCTTTATCAATCTTTCATTATTATGTTTATCTTAAATTTGATTTTGTTGGATTTCTGGTTTCACCAATGAGTGGCTAAACTTTCCACTATAGTTGATTGTAGAGTTGATGTTTATGGTTTATATATGTTTTTATGATAATTTTGTGATGTTGTTCTTGGGTATTATGGTTTTAACTAATTAACTCATCTTGAAGTTGGTCTTCGATCCATCTTTAGGCATCTTGGTGGCGCTTGAATTACATACTAAATCTAGTCCGGGTCTCTTAAAGGCATGACACAGTTGGTGGAAATGCTAATTAACCCTAATCGAAGAAGTGCAGGAAATTGGGAATGCCTAGTACTAGATAAGTTTCATTTAGAATTAGCACCATCTCGACATTATGTGACAATCGTATGGATAGGAGATGATTGATCCAAGTGTAATCGGAGTAGTCCTATTGTATGGACCGGAAGAGGTGACCAATAGGATTGAAAAGCTTGTTACCTTATAAAAGTACCATACTTAATGACCTAGATGGACCGAGAAGAGCAAGAGGAGTTGATGTGGCTTAGGAGACAAGGAGTGTAAACCTCATGCTCAGTTCGTTGGACATGCACACAAGTGTCGTTACTCAATCAGTGCTTAATGAACATAAACCATAAAATGCATCGGCGAGCAATCAACCACATTATCAGAAGGATCGGGCCGGAATTTCAAACCTCGTGAACGGGGGACCTCCAGGCACTCAGCGGATATAGAAACTTTCATAAAACCATAAATTAAAATCAGTGGAAGCGAACCCTTTACAATTCTTCACATATCTTTTAAAAAATAATGCGGAATGAGTGCTAAAGAATTTCTTTCTTTTCTTTTCCAACCTTAGATTTTTCGAAAATCGGCCAGAAGTTTCTCTTGTTTTTCGGACTTTCCCAAAGGTACAAAACACAGTGAAAACATTTAAAGAAACATAAACTTCAGTTCATCAACTTCCATATTAGGACTCCTCGTCCACAACCCGATCAAACCTGATATACATATATATACATTTATTTCTTTGAATCATCAAAACATTTAAACCTTCTTCAATTCCATGCATAATTTTATCAAAACACTGACAAAATATTCAGCATGCCTCCCTGATATGCAAATTATTTTGATGCGATCCACGTAAATCGTCACCATCGATAGCTCGACTCCAGCTGCCTGGTGCTCTCTGGAATGCACACATCTCGAGTCCACGAAAATATTGTTGGAAACATATGGAAAAAGAGTGAGCTAAACGAGCTCATTGGTACATTTTCATTTTATATAACATTTTGTTACATATCAAAATAATACATACTTATACAATTAAAATCCATTTATATTATTTATGCCTTAAACTTTCTTTCCGTAAATACTTATAAAAATTAAAATCAGTTTATGCTTTAAACATTTATACCTTAAACTTTCTTTCAATAAATACTTATGCATTTTAAAAATCCATTTAGCACAGAATTTATCATAAGCTCTTTCCATAAATACTTATGCATTTAAAATCCATTTATGCTTTAAATTTATGCCTTAAACTCTTTCCATAAATACTTATGCATTTTAAAATCCATTTATGCTTTAAGAAAATTTATGCCTTAAACTTTCTTCTTTATTTCTTTCTTTCATTCTTTACGATGGAACGGGAATAAGCAGCGTAGAAACGATTTAAATTAGCAGCGGTGAGGGCCAGTCGCGTCAGGTCATAACCACTCTGACTGCGGAGAAACTCACGCTTTGCATAGGGTTCGTCATAAAATGCTATCACGTGTAAGGATATTACTCCTAGACACCTATTTCCCTCCCTCAGGTTAGTAGCACATAACTTTACCCTCTTAATCCTTGCAGCTTAAAGTACTTGGTAGATGCTCCCGATCCTGCGATCCTTAGGGGTTTAGGGTAACCATCATTAAAACATTTCTTCAAGAATACATTTATAAATACATTTAAATCCTTTACTTTATCATTCAAAACACATATGCATACTTCTTATTTTAAACTTTCATAATACCTTAACATATGCATACATATTTAATACACATATAAATATGCATTGATTAAGATAAAACAATGCGATATAAGAACTTATTTCCATATGCCTTAACATTTACATAAAAATTTACATTAAACTTTCAGTTTTAACATTAAAACCATTCCTTTTAAAAACTAAATTCTCAAAATATCATTTTCACTCACGAGTTCACCTTTCGATCCCGCTTGCTTCCCGTTGAGTTCCGGATTTCGTCAGATAGTCCTTTTCACCTTTTCGAAAATCACAATTACACATTAACCATAATTTCCATTTAATCCACCATAAACATCATTCCTATATTCTTATTCCTCTAGGGAATCTATTTTACTTAAGTGGAATCAATCAATCGGATCATCAAACTAAAGTTATGGCATTTCATGCCAACTAGTCATTGCGATTTTTCTAGTGGCCGGTTTGTATTACTCATTTTTCGAGGTCTTGACTTCCTCATTATTCAAACGGTCTTCACAAAATTTATGAAACTCTCAGATCAGTTCTTGATATATCAAATAACATCTCTTTAGATTTTCAATTTAAAATTCCGTCTCTAAAGCCCTCAACCATATAACACAATCTGCACAACAAATAACTCAGTTTGGCAGGGCAGAATCTGCACATAGCTCACTTTGAACCATTTTCTGGGCACTTTAAGTTTACAATTTGCATGAACTTACTTCATATAAATTTTCCTCTAAGTCTAACACCCAAAATTTTGAAGTCATCAATTCAAATAACAAGCAAGACACATTAACACAAAACTGGTTAGAACGAAACAGGACATTTCCTGTGCCAGGACTGCTGGGATTTACCAAAGTGTGTTTCTCTTCCATTTTTCTTTAACTCTAATGACCCAAATCGGTCGTTATACCCCATTTCAACATAACAAAGTACACATCGAGCCCTAACCATTCATTAAGCAGTTTGTGAAACCCTAATCTAATCCCATGGCTTTCTCAATTTATCTCAAAATCATCATCATTCAACTTCCCTAAATGCCACTAATTTAACATCCATACAAAGAAAATCAAATCAGTGTTAGGCATAGAAAAACATAAAATCCAACTTTCCCATGAAAAACTTACTTGTTCCTTGGGTTTCCATGCATCTTCTCTTCCTTGATTCACTTGGAACTCTTGGAAGCTTGAAGAATAAATTACCTCTACCACTTTGCCCACCCTTTCTCCTGCCTCTTCTCCCTTTCTTCCCTTTCTTTTCTCTCACTCTCTTTCTTTCCTCTCCTCTGTGATCCCCTCTTTTGAGCACTTAAATCCCAAATTTAGACTTTAAAATATTATTCCAAGGAAGTGCCCTTAAAGTAAATATCATTGGTTGGTTTAAAGTGAATTACTCTTTTATCAGCTTCTCTTAAGTCCCATTCCATGAGACACAAAGTCATTTACCCATTATTTAATCATAACTTAGCCATTAAGAAAGATTTGATTGGCTAGTACAATTAAATATACTGAGTCTGTGATTTTATACCGGTTCGCTTTTGCTAACTTTTATATGATTATATATCAAAATATTTCTATAATTGATCTATATTTAAATTTGAACATAAAATATTTTAACTAAATCCTTCCACAGTGAATTTGGTGACTCTGAAATCAGAAATCGGATTTAAAATCATTAAAATCGGTAATGGGACAATAGCGTATTATTACTACAGTCGTTGAATCGCTGATTGTCGGGCGGACTCAATTTCACTTTATTTCAGTTTCGTTAGTCTTTATGATTTATTCCAGACAGCACTACCGTATTTTTCGGCTCAATTTCGAAAAATTTGGCCTTGAGCTCCAAATTTCGATCCAGGAAATCACTATTCATAAATCTCCCATTATCTTCTAAATATCGAGTTCAAGTCGCAAGGAACTGAAATTTTCCTTAAAAATCCCTTTGCAACCTCCATCCAGGATAAAATAAGAAAAAAATCACTATTCATTGAAGTACTTTGGGTTACAATTTTAGAAAATTTTCACTTCATGCCCGAATGAGTGTCCCGGAGTTCTGATTCTAATCCACCCTAAACTACATCATTAGACCTCAATGAGTTCGATACTTCTTATTATAACGTTCGATAAGGTTGGGGTTTTATAGCTCGGTTAGTGCAGAGATGCTTCCATTACTGGACTAAAGATACAGGTCTGGGTTGAATCTACAGGGAGCGAAAAGACTACGATGGGAATGAGGATGTATCCCATGAGTGACTTGCTTTGAGAATAATGCCCAGCTGAGGTGGTCCTGAGGTGAGGTCTGCAATAAAAGGGCCTTTGTTGTGGGAATTTTACACTAGGCCAAACTGCAGTGCTCCCACTCGGGCATTCTGTGGTCACGCCGCTCCATGGTGCCAGCCGGGTGGGTCCACTCACGAGAATATCAATGCCTCCACTAGGCATTTCTTTACTTTGTAGAGACTCGAACCCGGGACGGGGCTTAAGGTCGATGGGAGCATCTACACTACATTGGAGCTAATGGCTCGGTTGGTGGCGAGATCTCTGATTGGACAACAAGCCTGATCTGGACCAGCTCTGCGGCGAAAATGCTGAGAAAGGCGTGATGTTCTGTGGTGGACACCCACTGAAGGGCGCCCGATGATTACGAAGAGGTGGTTGCAGTCAGGCCGAAGAAGGGCACCGGGTGAGTCACGGGTGTGAGACCCCACAATCTTTCACTTGAGTTCTTTCTTCGACATTAATCTATTCCTTGTAGAGTGAGGTATTAATCATACCTATTTTGTTTTACAACTTTATTTTATTCTTATTTTAGATCGAGGAAAACATTCTCTTCTCATCATCAGGTCGCTCGAATAGTGTTTGGCTTTTTGTTGAGGTACTCGATCCTGCAGCTAAAAACCACACCTTCCACTATGGGATCGATATTTGGACTTTTAGTCATTATATTACTGTACAGCTTGTGCGCTTCTTGAAAATTGCTAACACTCTCTCATCTATTCTTTGCGGATGATCTTGTCTATTTGTTTGGGGGCCTCGATGCACCGACTTCGAGTCATGGGTGCCATGAATAGATCTGTGGATGCTCTAGACAACAAGTTAATTTCCAAAAATCTCGAATCTTCTTTTGGTAATGTAGAAAACCAACACTTCTGGAAATTGTCCACCTTTTACGATATCCACACTTTCGAACTGACGCAGTCCCTATACTTGAAACTTCGTGTTATCACATGGTCGAGTTCATGCGTGATTTAAAAAATATCATAAGATGAGTGACTTTCCCGGCTTGATGGGTGGAAAATGAAATACCTTTCACTTTGCGAGTCGATCACGTATTAACTTGTTCAGTCTTACTTGATCTATTCCACTTTATCAATTCAATCTATGCTTATTCAAAGAGTGTTTGCTCTTAAATTGAAAATGATAGATATTTTTTTTTTTTTTTATGGGGAGGACGTGATTATCATAGAAGCATTAATCTTGTTAAGTGAGGAAGCGGTTGTAGAAGGCACAAATCGAGAGAAGGAGATTTGGGGTTACATAAAATGCATGAAATAAATTTAGCCTTGACCAAACTGGTTGGAGAGGCAGTCACGGGATAAAGATAGCCTATGGGTGAAGGTGCTAGTGGAAAATATGAAGAACAAGGTACGAAAGCAAGACATGGCCCAGCAAAACATGGGTCATCTAATGCATGTGAACATAGTGAAGACGACTCCCTCTCTTTAAGGACTTAGTATTCTTGTCGAGAATAGCGGAGTACATCCTTTGGTTTTGATACTTGGATAGATGATGAGCCTCTCTTTAGAAGTCCTAACTCGAGATATTACTCTCCACTGAATTATGGCCAGACTTATGTTATTGCGGATACGAGTGTAGGGTGGGATTGGAGCGAATTAGTGGGTTCTTTGCCTCCCACAGGTGTCAAAATAAGTTGGCTTTATTGTATGTAGAAGATTCCTCCATGGAAGATGAAATATGTTGAAGAAGGAAGATCAGAGATATTTTAAGTCACTTACGCGTATGTGGTAGCCGGCCACCTTCGGAGAGAGTTTCTAAGAACATTTGGACCTTGAATGGAAGCTTCATGTAAAGTTGAATATGCATATTTTATGGCTTGTAAACCACAGGAGAATCATGTAATTTTATGTGTAACGCGAGAGAAGCGGCTAGGGGTTCAACATCACGCCTCTTTTCCCATTTAACTTTTAGCGCCCCTGACACATGAGATTTTTCGATACACTGCTTATATTCTATTTTACTTTTTACCATACTTCTTGTTCATTCATGTCTTATTAAACATTTAACCCAGAAATATATTTTGTAGCGAATTACAAAATATATTCAAAACTCCAATAAATAAATTATTCAGCATTTAAAATTTTTACATTTACACATATAATTTGGGTATTTTTTATTCTAAATTCCATGATCTGGTTGTCTCGATATCTTATAAACATAATATCTTTGATTAAAATATAAAATAAGGGAAGATTTTGGGAATATATCTTTGGGGGCTGTTTTACGAGGCGACAACGGTAGAATTGAGATCTATGCATGAGCAGAAATGGAGTTTGTCCCTTTGAAGAAGATTATGCGGGTTTGATTATGTATAAGCAGTAGGAAACATTTCTATTCCTATGTTTGTTTCATAATAGTTTATCGTAGGATTCATGATCTTTAGTGGTAGTTAACAACCTATATTTTGGTTTTAGGATTGAAGAAATTTAAATGGTTTTACGTTTCTTTTTTTTTTTTTATCCATTTGCATGATCCATGTGCAATTTAAATGTCTTGATTGGGTTTAATAAGTTAGTAACTAATAAGATTGTAATTTATCGAGGTATTGTTAGATTATTATTGTTATTATTAGTTCAAGTCTATTTAATATATTTTGATAACACTTGCCTCTTTGGTTCTAGTTATATATATTTTACAACTTTGAGTTTTCGGGCTAATTTATACGTATCTTGACTAATCCTATAAGATCTTGAAGTTATGATCCGATGAGCCTCTTGTGGCTTTGAGGGCCACCTCGATAGTGACTATTCGGGGGCTTAAACCTAAGGTTTGAACCTCTATTTACCTCTTTGGTTCTAGTTATAACTTGACTAATTCTATAAGACCTTAAAGTTATCGATCGGGCAAACCTCCACTTGCCTCTTTGATTATAGTTATTTATTTTTTTCCTAATATATATATATAACATATATATATATATATATATATATATATATATATATATATATATATATATATATATACTCTATACCTCTAATGATAAAGTGTTTGGTCAACTTGAGCGTATCTTGATGAGTCTTATGGAGCCTTAAAGTGATTGGTGAATAAATTTTCAATGACATTAAGAGGCCTTGAACCAATGACTAATCGAAATGCGTAGGTGGAACGACTAAAGGAACCCCTTTTAAGGTTTGATTTTTTTGTTTTTGTTTTTGAAAGAAAGGTTTGATTTTTATAACCTTGGTATGGGTGCTACACATTGGGCGTTTTCAAAATTGAGAGAACATAAAATAGTTAAAAAAAAAACAAAGGCTTTACTTAATTTTATTTAGATTAATTATCTTAGGGGATATAATTTGTATTCTCCTTAGTATGGATTTTTTTCACTCAATTGGACATTGAATTCCTTTTGTTCTACCACGGCACATCACCCACCCGGGTTTGATGGGTCTGAGTTACTTATCGATTAAGGGAGGGTGGCTGTGGTGGTTGAGGTGAGACCCGAGAGGCATATTGGATGTGGAGGAGGTGCATAAGTTGGGGTAACACTGTAGGAGGGTGTACCCATCCATTGGTTTCTATAGTCCCTCATGGACATGTATGCTCTAGGGTTACTCTCCACTGAATACTCACTGTATTGCCTTCCCTCTTCCATTGGTCACAATTCAAACCCACTGGACATGTAATCTGGTACATAAAAGAGCCCACCTACCAAGCAGGTCACACAGCAAAATTTTTTGAAATGAAAATAAAATAAAAAAATGACAATGAAATATAAAATTCACCAAACTTGTGATCTAGGGATCACAAGTGTTCCACTGACTTTCGTCGAATGCACTTAGGCACCATCCCGACAGCGGCGCCATTTGATTCGTGCACGAGTAGGGTGATCGGGAATCAATAAAAATTTATATCATATTCACTCATTTTCACTTGGTAGTGTTTCTTGCAGATATAGTGGTGTCTGGGTGTTCCACTGGGGACAGGTTTCTTCGTACAAATGATTTAATTGAAGTCAAAACTGGTGAATTAAATTTGGTTCAAGGTGGTGATAAGCAGGTGGAGTGGTGGTTAGCAAACTGAAAATAAATAAAATAAAATGTAAAATAGAACTCCTTGAAACAGTGGAACGCTGGGTTTTAGGTCTAGAGCTCATAAAGGGATAGGGTTCATTTCACCAGCGTTAGGAGGATGACATATAGTCATTTCTCAAACTAGGATCCTTTGTTAAGCACTAAAGAAACTAAACCCTCCATAATTTTCCTTGTGATAGAAAGCATTCATTTAACATTTATGGTTCTCTGATGAAAACATGTCTCAAAAACCTACCCTTTAGTAACTAATAGGAGACAACCTAACTAGACGTCAATTGAATACGGTAAGTATCATTGAACCCAGAAAAGCTTGCAGTACATTCAGAAACATGTTTGAAGAGATTTTAACTTTAAAGTTGAAATCCAGCCCTTAACCTACTCCGTTGGCTCGTAAAGGGGCAACTTATGGATATTAGTGTATCTAGCTTCCGAGGCACTGAACCCTAAAAGCTTGCCAAGTATTGGCCAAAGAAAGTATCAAAGAAGCTTTAAACCTGAGTTTACAAATTTAGAGTCAAAGCGTTAAAATCTCTTTGCGTGAAAAAGCAGAGACAAATGGTATACCTTGAAACATTGCCCAGTAGCCCTCCTCTTCAAGGAGGAAGAAGTTTAACACTCATCCCAGTTCATCCTTGGAAGTGTTTGGCAACGAAAGGGAGAGAAAATGAGAGAAAGGGAAAAAGCAGGCAGGCCTAATTTTATTTGCAATGAAAAATGCGTAGTTCAACGGTGTATCTAAGTAGCTTATGTAGCCTTACAAAACCCAGTGAAATACCATACAATCCAAACATAAGTGATTACAACAAGGGTAGGACAGGAGAAAAACGAAATTGTAACAAAAGGCGAAGCGTCGAAAGCGAGGGGAATATGCTCTTGGAGGAGCAGTGCTTAGGATGCAACTGTCTTGTATGAGGGAAAAGCCTTCATCTGATAGTGCAATTTCTTCACATTTTGCTCTTCTTTTCTTCGATCTTTGATCTGCTTGATGTTGAGTTTGATTTGGGTCTTAGTGCTTGGATCGACTCAACAATTTTCGACATAATTGGCTGTAAAAGCGCAAAATTTGCCACAAAATCTTGATCATTAAAATAGTAGGAGACCTTAATGTGTAGAATTGGTTTTAATTACAATGATTATTACAACAGCACTGAAACCTATAATAAATAGGGTTCAAAATAGTACTTTTTGGGCGCTAATCAAAAACATATACAAAAATAGACAGGGTCTTGATGAAAGCACCTAATAGTGTGTTGGCTTGGTTGATGTGAATTATTGGGCTTCTAGTTCACCTTCTCCTGTACCTACAGATGAAACACCCAGGTGCTAAACATGGCAATGGGAAATAATACATGTCGACGACCTCTAATAAGGGTCATCACACTTTAGACAACTGCATTGTAACACCCCAAAATATACCCTAACAGTTTTATAACATGTTTAGGGTATAAAATAAGATAAAATTTTATACATTCAAAAAAAAAGATTTTTTTATGAAAAATGACAAAACGGTAATTTTGTCGTTTTGTAATAGTATTGGAATGGCTCAGGGAAGCCTAAAAAATTCTCTAGATCTCGTATGATGAAACAGACTGCGCCGTTAAATTCGTCTTGCGAAATCTAGCTACTACTGTCAATTGGTTGAATTGAAGGCAATTTAAAGACGTATTTCATGAACACCAGTGACAGGTGTGAGTGAAACTTGGCGGAGTTTGAAAAATACCGAAAAATGAAGAGTAAATATGTAAAGAATGTTCAATTATGATAAATGAAGAAATTGAAAGCAAAGGGGCAAAATAGTTTTTCGGAGCTAAAACGGACTAAGAAGTGAAAGAAAATGGGACATATGGGTCCCACTTAAAAAAAATAAAATAAATTAAAATAGAAAAAATAAAAAGAAAGGCAAACGGACGGAGAGGGGGAGCGTCAGAGACAGAGAGGGTTGATTTATTTTTTTTATTATTATTCCCTCTCTCGGCTTCTACTCTCTTCGATATCTTGAAATCGGATAAGTGAATTCGTCGGGGCAAACAAAGACTCAACACCCTTTCGACGAGAAATTTACGCATAGGAACCAAAAACATGGGATTTGTAGAGTTTTAAATTAAAAATTTGGAAAATCCCACATGTTTTGGTTTTTCTGAATCGACTTTCGGCCCGGTCATAATTGGTGGGACATAAGGTCAAATTGATCCAACATTCTGTTCTGTGGTATTTGCCATATTGGAGTTTCTCAAACTCCACGGTATAGTTTTTGTCTAAAATCGTAAATTATACGTATACAAATAGTAAATGAATACGTATGTGAATAGAAAATATTAAATAATAAAATAGTAAGCATTAAAATAGTTAATATTAAATAGTAAAAAGTAAATATTGAATAAATTGAATAGTAAATATCGAATAGTGAAGATGGTGAATAGTTGACGTATGGATTTTAAGTCTAAATACGTAAATTATCGTATACAAATAAATAAATAATATGTATGAATGAATAGTAATATCTCAGCAAATATGTACTTAAAATAGTGGGCTTAGTGAATAAGGTAGATATGGAATAGTGAATCTGAGAATAGTGAATAAATCGATAAATAGTAAATATGTATAAATGAATAGTACATTATGATACATAAAATATAGGAATATATGATAGAAATGCATGAGATTAGAAAGGATATGATTGGAAACTGATGCATGCTATAAATGTACAAATGATAGGAAAATAGTTACATGTGCTGATAAAGAAATGCGAGAATCTTGTAAATTGAAGTTAAAATATATATAGAAAATACCCAAAAATACGATAGTATATTAGAGTACGAAATATATAAAGTTAACAAAATATAAGATATTCTGATAGATACAAATACTATGATCGATTGGTTATATTCAATTGTTATATGCTAATATATATGAGATGAATATATGATAGAACATGATATAAATACAAGAGTGATAAATGGAATACTGAATAGCTAAAACATGAGCAGATACGATATAGAATGAGCTTATATATGAACGAGTTTGAGACGAGTCTCTAATGGAAAAGGGGAATCGGTCAAAACAATTTAGGAGACTCACGTGCTCTTGATCTAACAATGGCTAGGTGGGACACGTGTCAACATACCTGAAGAGCACCCAACCGTGGCGAAGTGATTTTATAGAAACCACCCTCTCATAACATGAAAGTATGTAATTCTTGGCAATTCATGAGAAATAAAATCAATAAGAACGTTTTCCCAAAATAATGTTGGGCTATCATTTTGAACTTCACCTTAGAGAGGGATCACATTAGAGCTAAGTTCGCATGAAATAACAAAAACTCAATATTTCTCTATTTTCCAATTGCATAAATGAATTTATAAATTGAAATGGATTATAAGAACAAATCAAAGAGACTTCTTAAAAGTTTATTATATATATATAAGTCGAATAAAGGCACAATTTGGTGCATTAAATTTTAAGCTAGAAAAAAGAGGTTAAAATTTTAAAGTAGTTTCAATTCTTAGGCTCGCCATGGAGCTGTCGGCTCGCCGGGCTTGTGGACTATGAGCTCGCTTATTAGAAGCCACATGGGCTAGGATCGTGCCTGAGAAAATAAAAAGCCCAGGCCAAGCCATTGATTGGTCAGCGGCCATGAGTTTCATTTCTTCGGCTTGAGCGGCAGGCATGGTCCATTGGAACCACCCATGCTCATTGCCAACGAGTCCAAATCTATGATGGTGGAATGGGATGAGTGCTCAAGCGAAGCGAGTACAAGCTTTAACATGAGAGAAGCACGGACGAGGCCCGAGCGTGAAGAGGGCTGAACCGAGCATTGGGTGATTGTGAACCACCACGAACCTACCTGTGTCCGAGCACAAAGGGAAAGCACTTCATTACTATCCATCATCTCGGGCCTGCTTACTTATCGGATCAGATGTGAGGCAGTCAAAAGCGGAGTTGCGAGACCCGAGTCTCTAACAGAAAAGGGGAATCGGTCAAAACAATTAGGAGAGACTCACGATACCTCTTGAGTCTGCGTGTAGATTAGGACACATGTCAACATACACAGAAGTGTAACCGGCTGGCGAAATTGATTTGCCTGTTTAAAGTACCCTCTCGCCTTATAGAAAGTATGTAATTCTTGGCAATTCATGAGAAATAAAAATCATTAAAACGTTTTCCCAAAATAATGTTGGGCTATCATTTCGAGCTTTCACCTTTGAGGAGGGCTCCACGTAAAATTTAAGTTCGCATGAAATAACAAAGAAACTTCAATGTTTCTCTATTTTCCAATTGCATAAATGAATTTTTAAATTGAAATGGATTATAATAGACAAATCCCAAGAGACTTCTTACAAAAGTAATCTTGAAATTGTCACCCTTGGACAAAGATGCCATTGAGAGAGTAAAATTAAATACCTTGTTTGATAAAAGATGTCATTGAAAGTGTAAAATTAAATACCTCGTATAATAACTATATAACTTGTGAACATTTTGTTTCATTCTCATATTGTAACTATATTCCTATGGATATTTTTATGTAAAAGAGTATCTTTTTGCATTTAAAAAAAAAAAGTTATTCATGCGAAATAAGTTTTGATTTATCCCTTTGTCGATTACATATTAAAAAGCTATTTGGCAGGAGGATCAGAGCCTTAGGCTTTGATGGCTTCTGATGTTTCATTATCAACTATTGAATTAACGTAGGCGCTGGAGTGTGATACGCATGGTTTAGTATTCTTCTATGTATTTAGAACCAAAAAGCAATGTTTTCCGTAAAACAATTTTCAAATTAGAAATCAAAACCATTGAAATATTTTTTTTTGGAGTTTGAGATGCCCATTGTTGGATAGGATTATAATTGTGGAACCTTAGTTCGAGGAATGGGAACTTTTCGGATAATTTGATAAATATCTGAGACGAAAGAAAAAACCATACAAAAAAATATCATATATTCCTTCCACCAGAGCTATCAATCACCTAGTTGGTAAGAATATTGTTAACATTTTTAGATACTTCATATTTCCACCTGACTTAATTATTAAGTAGAGATGGATCATAACTTTTGTTGCTAAGACTACGGAAAGTTTTAACTTCTTTGGTTACTTTCTTTCATCTAGTTAGAAATAGGGTGGTTTTTACTTTTCTTGGCATGAAATCACCTCACACGGGTCCTACTCATATATCTTACTTTCTCCCTCAATGCATTGGTGTTTTTTGTGTGGATAATTCAACGTGATGCTGCTTTGATTAGACAAAAGTCACTACCAAATCTGTTGTTCAGGTATGATTCATCGGATCTTGAATCATAAGTATTCTAGATGAGTTAGACCTTGACGAAATTAGGTTTCTTCTTGCTATTAACTTGGACGTTGTAAGTAGTTTGATTCGAATCGATGAAATTTCACTTTCCATTGTCAAAGATATATATATACCTATATATATACTACCACTATATATATATATATATATATATTTCCCTACTTGTTAACATTTTAGATATTTCCACACAACTTTGATAACATTTTTAAATGATTAAAAAAACTCATACATAAATACATGAATACATATATTCTTAAGGCTGTGGAATCACCTATTTGTAGAGTTATTTTCTCATAAATATTGAAATCCCAAATTGAATACGTCCCAATAACCGGTCCCGTCTAAGGTAATAACATTGTGAAAATCTTGTTTGGATTAAAAAGCGAGGAAGGAAAAAGAAAATAAAGTAGAAAATGCAGTTATTCTCCTTCCATAATTTTACGAGAAAATGGCTACATAGAAACTCAGAAGGTTCACATTGGCTCGGGGCCATCGGCGTGAGGGCCTCTTGGTTTTCTTCCCATCTCTCTCATTGTCTCTTTTCTTCTCTCCTCCTCCTCCTTCTCCCTTTCTTTCTCGAGGCAACTCGCTGGGGCATTCTCTGAACACAGAGGCTCAAAAATGGAGACAAAGAAGGCATCGGGGAAAGGCAATGCGTGCCTTCAGCGTTACGGCTGCGTGAGAGGTACTTCCGAGCCTCTCAGACGATGAAGATTTGGGCCGACCTTCCCCCACCACAGATCTGGGCGACCCGACCAGCGGCGCTAATGTCCGTAGAGATGGGTATCCAGGCCACCACCAGGCCCACACTCACATCGGCCACGAAATAGCTGCTTAGACCAGATGCATATCCTCTGAGTCTCCGGGGATCCCTCTGACAGCCGTCCCCAAGCGGTTTCAACGCGTAGGCGTATTTGAGCTTCACGCTGAGAATGTTAGAGAAGAAATACATCAAGGCTTCAGAATCACGGTGAAGGATCGGCGGGGAGGTGCTTGGCGTCGACCCGTCATTGATTGATTAAATGCGTCGTCTTTGGATGGAAGAGAAGTGATCGTCGGAGGAGGATCGGGACCTCGTTCGATTAAACATGGAAGCTGTAGAGTCACGGCGTAAAATAGGGCATATTCTAGGACTTGCGCATAGCAAGGCGAGGGCGCTCTCATGTCACCTTGATTCTTCCTACGGGAAGCGAAGAAGTTGGATAAGGATGATATCGATGGCATTAGAGCTATTTACACCACTACTTGATAAATCAGTCAGTTAGTAATAAGAGAAACTTTTGGCCCGATTTGTTTACCTATTTTAAAACTTTTTTTAATAACAAACAAAGCAAAAAACGAGAAAATATGTTTATCTCACTCTTTTCTACGATTTCATTTCTTTTTCTCCACATGTCCACACAGGACAGTGATAAGAGAAAACGAAGCCTATACCCACAAAGATTAGAAATATAGCGAAGCTTCTCATAGGATTTTAAATGATCCTTGTGACTTTCTTTGTTTGAGGTTACGTGCATTTTCCAACTTTAGTATTTGAGAGAAAGTGGCATTTATGTCGAGAAAGGCGATGAGACAATGAGGAGAAAAAGAAAGGAAAATATCCTTTCTTAATTTTAGCTTTTGAATTTTTGACAACTCTTAAAGAGACTTAAGTCATAAACCGGTCGGTTGAAGATTTGTTTGGGAAGAAAATAAAAATATGGATTAGTAGTGCATAGATGGCGGTTTAAATTCCTTCTAGATAAGGAAACATGAATATTTACATTCTCTAAGATCATTGGTCTTCGTACCATATGTCGAAGATCTTTGTGTTTACGCAACATGTTGCAGGCTGAGATAGTAAGGCGTGATTAAGTGGCAAAGAGATTAATCAATAAATCTCTGTTCATATTTTGGGAGCATATGTTGCAAGCCCGCCGGTGTCGTGCCGTTTATCAGCAATGCACCTTGTATTTAGACTTAGTAATGCTCCTTAACCACACACTTTCAAAGTCCATGGTGCTGTTTCTTTCAAGTTCTTTATAGAGGATCACAAAACAATACCATATGATATGTTTGTGCGCGATTGATGAAATTCTGCCCCAGTTATCTGGAATTCGTATCAACACTATATATAAAAAGCAAAGAAAATTATCACACGAAGACAAATAGCTTGTTATTCCATTATATCAAATGATCGATTGAATATAATCAGTCATGAAATACAAAGATAATACTTATCAAAAAAAAATGAAATACAAAGATAATAAAACGACTGTCGGAGACGGATTATTGAATGTGACTGCTTATCCTTCTCGGCCTCCTTCTTGTTGTTGTTGTTGTTGTTGTTGTTGTTCTTCTTCTTCTTCTTCTTCTTCTTTGCTATTCTTCTTCTTCTTCTTCTTCTTATTCTCTAATCCTCTCTGCTCCTCCCTTTGAGAAAGAGAGAGGACACAAATAAGATGTGGCTCTACAAAAAAAAAAAAAGAAAAATAAAGTTAGCAAATATCTAAGAAAGTATATACCCTCGATTAATTATGGAGTAAGCCTGAAAGTTTAAAGACAAAAAAGTATACAGAGCTATTCATGCTTCAGTGCACATTGGATACTTGGGGCTATTGTTATCTTTATTGAAATTGTTTTCTATTTTTTAAAAACAAGGAGAACAGCGAAACGAGAAGAACACGTTTAGTTCACTTTTTTATTTAAGAACATAGAAAGCACTAAATTCGAGAGCGAAACGATTTTCAAAGTTTTTTTTTGTATTTGAAAACTATTCTCGATAACGGTTTTAAAAACATGAACAGATGCCCTTGATTTCCGTTTCTTCATCTCGACAATTCCGAAATCTTTAGTAGTCCCCTGAAGCTGAGAAAAAATGGAGAATCTTATCCAATCTTCAAGGCACGTGAGGTGTAAGTCGGGAATGGAAGTACTTTTTCGGATAATTTGTTGCCTATGACAAATAAAAAGAAAGGAAAAAAAAAACAAAGCAAAAATCTCATCTAATCATTCATAAGACTATCCAATCGATTCGCCTAGTTGGTTGGTTTTCCTTTCATTTAATATTGAAATTTGAGCATTGAATATGCATTTTCTCATACCAAACCCATATATATTGTAAAAATTTGGGAAGGAAATGTTAGTGAGCGCATATAGAGTTATAGTTAAAGAATATATTGGTTAATATGTCCACAGCCATTATTGTTTCTATACTTTGAAATCAATTCGTTCAATTGTGGGTGTAGAAATCATACCATTGGATCATTATGGGATCTCTAAATAAGTCTAAAATTCGGTGACCAGTTTACAGAGGGTTACGGAGCTCGATTAGGTCTAGCTTAGCCAGATGGACCCTTAGGCTCATTTACATGCCTGCTCCGATAGGCAATGTAACTTTATTTATAATATATATTTTGTTAAAGTTTGTATATATAAGTCAAATAAAGGTACATTTGGTGCATTAACTTTTAAGCTAGAAAGAGAGGTTAAAATTTTAAAAATGGTTTCAATTCTTAGGCTCGCCCATACAGACTGCCGAATTTCGCCGAGGCTCGACATACAACTAAGCTTGCTTGTCAGAAGGCACGTGGGCTAGGCTCACGAGGCCACCGAAAATAAAGCAGGCCAAGCCCATTGATTGGTCGCAGGCCACTAGGGTTTCATTGCCGGCTTGAGCGGCTTGACATGGTCCATTGGAGACCACATATACGTATCCATAACCAAGTCCCATCATGATAATTGGAATGGGATGAGTGAAGCCAAACGAGTTACTTGGCTAACATGAGAGAAGCACGGACGAGGCCAGCGTGAAGGGCTGAGCCCGAGCATTGGGTGATTGTAGAACCACCAGAGCTTTACCTATATCGAGCCTGAAAAGGGAAAACAGCTGTCTTATCCACATCATCTCGAGACACTTAACACTTATCCCGGATCCAGACTGACCAGAGCGAGTCAAAGAAAATGGGGTTGCAAGACAGAACCTACAATGGAAAGGGAATCGGTCGAAACAATTGGGAGAGATCTTGATACTCACAGATCCTGCGCGTGGCCGATTAGGTTACGTGTCAACATACTGAAGCGCAGCCATGGCGAAGTGATTTGTATAAAGTACCCTCTCATAACATAGGAAAGTATGTAATTCTTAGCAATTCGAGAGAAATAAAATCATTAGAACGTTTTCCCAAAATAATGTTGGGCTATCACATTTGAACTTCATAGCCCGAGAGGTTCACATTAGAGAAATTTAAGTTCGCATGAAATAACAAAAGAAACTTGATAGTTCTCTATTTTCCAATTGAATAAATGAATTTATAAATTTAAATGGATTATAAGAGACAAATCCAAGAGAGACTTATAAGTAATCTTGGAAGTATGCCATAGACAGATGATTCAGAACAAAAATTAAGCCTTGTTTGATAAGAAACTGCTGACAGAGTTAAAATTATTACTGTTGCTGTTATAACTGTTGAAGGTGCTTTGTTTTATTCTCTTTATTCTATTCTTTATGTTGCGCTTTGTAAAAAGAGTATCTTTTCATTTAAGAAAAAAGTTATTCATGCGAAATAAGTTTTGATTTTATCCTTTAATAAAAAGCTATTTAATGGGAGGATCACGAGCCTTAGGCTTTGATGAGACTTTACCATGTTTACATTATCAATGATTAGTGCGTATTGCTTGGCAGGAGTGATAAAGACTGTTTTATTATGCTATGCATTTAAGCTAAAGTAATGTTTTCCAAAAAAAAAAATAGTTTTCAAAATTAGAAATCAAACCATTGAAGATTTTTTTGGGGAAGTTGAGATCTTATTGTTGGATCGGATTAGAATTGTGGAACCTTAGTTCGGAGATAGAACTTTTCAGATAATTTATTAAATATACAAATAAGAAAAAGAAAAAATATTTAAAAAAAACTATCTCATACATTCACTTCATGAGCTACCCAATCACCTAGTTGGTAAGAAATATTGTTAACATTTTTAGATATTTCATATTTCCACACAACTTAATTATTAAGTTAGAATGGATCATAAACTTTGTTGCTAAGGCCTCCTTAACAGAACCTTCTTGAGTTTCTATAGCGCCATTTTCTCAGAAAATTATGGAAGGAGATTAATCTGTATTTTTATTTTTCCTTTTCCGTTTTTTAATCCAAATAAGATTTTCATAACGTTATTACCTTAGATGGGACTAGTTATGGGGCGTGTTCAATGTTAGATTTCAATATTTATGGAGAAAATAACTCTACAAATAGGTGATTCCACAGCCTTAAGAATATATGTATTCATGTATTTATGTATGAGTTTTTTTAATCATTTAAAATGTTATCAAAAAGTTGTGGGAAATATCTAAAAGTATTAACAAGTTCGGTGAAATATATATATATATATATATATATATATATATATATATATATATATATATATATATATATATACTATATATATATATATATATCTTTTGGCTTGATAGGAAGAAGTGAAATTTCATTGATTCGAAAATCAAAACTAAGGCACAACGTCAGTTAACTATAAAAAAACTTTGGATTCAAGGATCTAATGCTAAGAATACCTAAGATTCAAGATACGATGAATCATCTGCAAATTGACAAAAAGAAAAGTGCAATCTTGCCTAGAATACAAGATTCGAATCGATGAATCATCATAGATGAATAGAGGTTGGTGTGACTTCCTTTGTTGAGATCGGGCGGCATTATCGTTTGTATTATCCACACAAAAACCAATGGACTTGATTAAAAATAACTTTATGGCACAAGTCGGCGTAAAAAACATAAGAAAACAGGAAAATTAAATAAAACTTCCGGTCGAATTGGGGAAAGCACGATTTATTGAAGGAGAAAGTACATATATGAGTGGACGAATCCATGTGAGGGGTGATTTCAAGCCAAGAAAAATAAAAAAAAACCACCTCTCATTTCTAACGAGATGAAAAGAAAGAACGAAATAGTTAAACTTTTCAGAACACCAAACGGTTATGATTAACGCTAATAACAATTGATTATGAGAAACCTGGTATAAATGTAACAATATTTCTTTGACCCGGTGATTGGATATTGCTATGGAAAGACTCTGCAGTTATTTTTTGCTTCGAAAGGAGTTGAAAGGAAAAGACGTTGATGATGGGAAATTGAAATTGTTGTTGTTGTTGTTGTGGCCACATGTTAACATTCTCGAAAAGTTCCATTCTGAACAGGTTCCCACGATTATATCCAGATCCAGCAAATAAGATCTCGACTTCGAAAAAAAAATCTTTCCAATGGTTTGATTCTATTTTGAAAATTTTTTTATTAAAAAAACATTGCTTTGGTTCTAAATACATAGAATAACAAACGATAAGTATCACACCTCACATGTGCTATCGTTCGATAGTTTGGTATTGGCGGCCACGAAACTCTGCAGAAACTAAGAACCGCACCTTCTACCGATAACTGCTTTGGTTTGATGGATTAAAAGGGTTCAGAATCAGGCTTTATTGCGTTAACTTTTATGCGGATTCAAGATGTCTTTGCCACAGTATCAAGAGTCAGTTATAATATGAAGATAAGCAAATACAGTTATATAGTTATATAAAATTGTTCTGTTTTACAACTGATACGTCAGGCAGTTTGTTAATTACTAACCAATGGCATCTTTGTTCCAGGAACGTTTTCGAATTACTTTTGTAAAAATCTTTGGGATTAACCTGCATAATCATTCGACATTACTGGTTATTTGACTAGTTGGAGAATAATATTGATTGCTGTTGGCACTTCAGGCTTGGCTTTCGACCTTTCAGACCTCTGAGGTGGAGGTTGAATGACAACCAAACATGGCACAGGAAAGGATTCAGGTTTTGTTTCAATTGCGAAGACCATACTTTTCATGTTATGAGAGGTACTTTATAATCATTTAACATAGTTCAATCATAACTTATGCTTTCACATGAGTAACTTATTGTAATTTTCCTGTTATAAACTAAGGTTTGAAATCTTGGCTTTGACACTATTTTTCATATGGCCACAGTTTTAATCAGTCTATCATATTAGGAAGACCAAATAACAACTTATAAGCTTTCCCCAGATTCTAGACTCAGGCTATTAAGATGCACTTGCATCACTAATATTCAATCAGTGTATCTTGGACATTCAAAATATAACAATATTTGAGATCTCTCAAATCCAACTTTGTACTAATATAAAAAAGAATGTTCATCCAAGTGACTTTATCGATTAACTTTCAAAACCCAACATTTCACATAAACATGAACTTATGAGTTCAACATGATCCAACATAAACTTCTAATCAAATCCTAATGATGATGAATCCCAACCTAGTCATCACTCTATGAGCTTAAAAATTTATGAAAACTGCTGTCAATGAATGGATTAACAAAGCTGTTGAAATACAATAAGTTCTTGGATCAAAAAGTTTTCATTCTTACAATAAACTAAGAACAACCATCAGCTTTTGATTTAAAAATAGTTGAGCATCATAACAATCACACCTTCAAAGCATTCATCATTTCAAATCGGTTTCATATCAAATGTGATCGAACAATTTCATATCAAATTTCGATTCAAACGCTTTCATATCAAATTCAAAATCGAATACATTTCAAATATATTTTTCTCTGGTCATCAAATATCAAATGGTGATTGTGTGGGGCTGAATGGGTGGCTTGTCACACCCTTTACTACTAGCGGCGGGTGTCTTGCGGCCCTCCCTCAGAACTCCCCGGTAGATTACCTCTAACGGCTGAAAATCAGCAAGTGGAGCGTATTACTTAGCCGGAGGATCTTGCAAGACTGCTGGCGCGTTTCGGGCTGGTGACGCTGCTGGTGCATATGGTTACAAAACACATATGTTGGAATTCACCCCATTCCAATACCCGTGACAACGTTCTTTGAGACTGACTCACTTTGACTTCTATTATCTTTACGTAATAAATACATATGCTCAGAGTATACAAATTGAAGTGTTCCTTACAAGTTATTAATACGACGCGATACAAAAGTCGGGAGGAATCTACTATGCTCCGGCGTCGGAAAATACATTACGGAGAGCCTGGTTAACGATAATGTTGCTGGAAACTTCTGAACAGGTGCGACACTTTAAAAATGTTTGCTTTTGAAAAACCATCTAAAAGCGTAAAACTTTCTTTTATGATATTTTCCACGAGAAATATTTCTTTCTTTACTTTATTTTACTTTAAAAGTTTCTATGACTTTTTATTTATGAAGGGTTACCATTTTTTCAAAATCTCTTTGCTTTGCTTTGCTTTATCTTACTTTAAGGTTTCAAAAACTTTTTCTCACTCTTCTTTAAATTTAGTAAACTTCATAACATACCGCCTTTGAAGTTTCTTATGCTTGCTTTTCATAACAGAACCTGAAACAAACGCTTAACTTTGTAAAAATAAGCGAAGGAACTGAAGCTCGACGATTTACTAAGCTCTGGGCTGAGGCGACCAGGAACTAATGGTTGATTTTCATTTGCCTCTGCTCTTGCTGGCATGTCTTTGAGTATATTTTCTTCATTTGCATACTAATAAAAGACGAAACTGAGGCGTAGAATGCAGGTGGAAAGGTTTGGTGCACGCTGCCTTTTTTCCATTGAATATGAATGGACTCGACTAGTGCGCCATCACCGTAATTTAGTTAGAGCTCGCAACATATATACTCACATGCGTGCCACGATTCCTTTAAATCTGCTGCTGATGTATGTCCTACGTTTGCCAAATGAAACGAAACTAAAATGCATGTATGAGATCCTAACACCAGGTGCACGTGCGGAATACCTCGAAAATAGGTTTTTCTTCGTAGAAGCCCAAGGAAGGCACATTTTTAAATGAAACATTCTTTGCTTCTTGGCTTGAAAAATGGTTTAATCATTAAATGTTGCTCATTTTGGCGTTCTGGTTTGAGGTAAACAATGGCTGCTTCAAAGATCGTTTACGATCGAGCGCCGCTGTTGCTCGTTGACTGGCATGCGAAAATGGTTTACAAACAAACATTCTAAACCTGATGGCGATTTGTCTGTGTGGCCCGAAAACGAACTGTGACTTCCACTTTCTTTTAAACTGGCGGGTTACACGACTTTCTTGCTTTGGCTTGGCTTACCATTCCATTCTGACAATTGGCGCCGCGTAAACCCCAATGACGTGGACTTGCTGCTGTTCAGTTCAAACACCGGGAAAATATGTGGGCCCCGAATACCTTCCACGGGCATGGCTAGATTCTGAACTAAAGGGACTTTCCATATAGTCTAAAAACACTTTCGAAAACATTAAGAACCATGGATTATGAATAAAGTCTGCATTTTAGTGGCGCTGGCGTCCAGTCGTGGAACGTCAGAAAATAGTCCCAAAATTTACAAAAGTTCCCTAACTGATTCTAAAATTTTGGGATTGTTTGCCAACCGGAATCTTTGACAATTATATATGATGCCAAATTAAAGCTTCGAAACCAGAAATTTCCTCTTGGTTCAATGAAAGCTTAGATTTGGTGTGTATCTATAACGATCCTTTAAATTAAAGGTGGACTTATTGAAGATCGCTGGTCTGAAAAACTGAGAACTGGGTTTCGTAGCACTGAACCACTACAGGGCGATCCGTTGTGTTTTACAACAACCCTCATTGATATGAGCTGCTTTAGTGTTTTATCGACAGAAATAAGGCAGACTGGATTTTCGTGATAGAAAGATAAAATGAAGGAAAAATTAAAACAAATGTTCTCTACCCCATTACATCTTTCACTTTCTTCTGTTTGATGTTTGTTTTGGTTTTTCATATTGAAATTTGACATACCTTTTCTTCCTTACCTGGACCGTTTTAACTCAATTCTATTTTATTTGTCGGGTTTATTCCTTTATCTAAGTGAATATTAACAAACTATTTGTTTTTTGGATTTTCAAGATCCGTTAGGTTTACTTCTTACTATATTTACTTTCAGAACAATAAACTATTAGTTATCTGATCAGCGACTTACTACAGATCTTAGATTGGCGGGTGAGAAACGCGGCGATCAGTTTGATAATAGATCTAGATAATTTCGAGCTTCCTTGAAAAATTACGGCAATTCATTATTATTATTTCTTATTCAAACTTCCCTTAATTATACTTTCACCCCCTCCAACAGCCCAGTACAAATTTGTCCTCAAGCATTTAAATATTGCAAATCCAACTTTTGAAATTCCTACTATGGCCCATCTCTAACTTAGCCTTACATATCCTTTTTGCTAAATGACAATTGTACCCTTGTTTTAAGTACCAAATTCCGGGTTCCAAAATTTATAATTTCCTAATTTCATCTCCAAAATACTACAATGTGACACTTGGTACTCTTATACACCCCTCTGATGTCATGTGCATGCACTCTCTCGGGACGGGGTGTTACAAAATCCTCCCTCCCTTAGGAACATTTAGTCTCGGGAAATGAATAAACTAAACTCAAAGAAAACGAAAATACCTCATCAGGAAAATAAGTGAAGTCGCGTGGTGCATCGAGCCTCTGGCTCCAAATGCATGCCTTCCTCTCATGATTCTTCCATAAGACTTTAACTAATGGAATCGCTTTGCTTCTCGACACATTCCTTGCGATCTACAGTGTGCCACGGTAATATCTATAGTCAAATTTTCCTTTAAGCGCATGGCTTGCTCTCTCGATACATGTGAAGGATCGGATATGTTCCTCGAAACATTCGATACATGGAATGTATCATGAATCATGATAATTACGGGGTAACTTCTTGCAAGCTATTCCACCTTGCTCACGATCTTATAAGGTCCAATATACCTCGGACTAGCTTGCCTCGTTCCCAAATCTCTCAACACCTTATTTTCCAGTGAAATCTTTAAAAGACTTGGTCACTATCTCGAAGCGACAAGTCTCTACTTATTTGTTGTGCGCATAACTTTTATGTCTATCTCTTGCTATCTTGAGTTATCGAACAACTTTCACTTTCTGAAGTGATACGTACTAGTTCGAGGCTGCTAGTCTTCTCTCACCAACCTCATCCCGGCTGCTTTGAGTCACACATTTTCACCGCCTCACCGGTGCCTCCAGATAGACCATATCTATCTTGGCTTGATAGCTAGTGTGAGCCAAACTCCATTGAGGTGCTAAAGTAAATTATCCCGACGGCACGATTCCATTTGTGAAGCTCTGGCATATCTTATGCGTACGATAATTATGCGGCGGCCATCCGACCGGAGGATGAAATGTTGTCTTGAAGTGGCAGTACCTAAAGCGTTTTACAAACAGCTGGCTCCTAGATGTGGTACGGGTTCTCGATCTGAAGCTTCGAAGCTGGAACCCACTTGAAGTCTCCTTACCTCGGCTACATATAGCAACTTTTTCAATGAATCTCAACATTAATTGGTAGAAAATGAATGGACAATCAATCGATCAACTATCATCTATATAGCATCATGTTGCCTGGGTATGGAAGACACATTGCAAAATCCATAGTGATCTTTTCCACATTTCCACTGCTGGAGCAGGAATGCTGTATCTTCCTGCGAGGCCTCCCGATGCTCTGCCTTTACCTGCTGACAGGTTAGGCACCTAGAAACGAAATTTGCGATCTCTTTGCATCATTCCGCTGATAATGTTCTTAAAGTCTGTTATCTTAGTCTTTGCTGGATGCATAGCATGCGCGAATGGATAATGCTTCTTCCATTATGTCTCTCTTCGGTTGCCGTACTGCACATTCTTTGACCTTTCACTATCATGCCATCATCCTCGGTCGAAACTCCATTCTTTGCCACTCCCTCTATTGTAAGCAATCATTTGTGGATCCGAGTGGCGCCTGCTGAATCTGAGTCCCACTAGAAGCGATCCTAACATGAAAACGTGGCTAACAAGGCTCCTGATCCTCAGCCTCGATATCACCCCTAAAGCTCTGGGATTCTCAATGAGTGGAAGATAACTTGATCTCATATGGGGTAAAGAATACTCTTGATATTCTACTCAAAACATACGCTACTAATTAGCTTTTCTGAATGGTGCACGATATGTAGTACGATTAAAGTCTTTAGTAAAGCTCAAGCCATCTTCTTTGTCTCGGGTTTAACTCTTTGAGACAATATATTGAAGACTTTTATGATCCGTAAAGATCCTACAAGGAACACCATATAAGTAATGTCTCCATATTTTTAGGGCAAACACTACTACTGCAAGCTCTAAGTCATGTGTAGGGTAATTCTCCTCGTGCTTCTTTAGTTGTCTAGAGGCATATGCAATCACCCTATCATTTTGCATCAAAAACCTGACCAAGGCCTTTACGAAGCATCACTATAAACCACAAATCCATCTCTTCCATTGGGCAAAACTAAGCTGAGTGAGTCAAATCACCCTTCAACTCATAAAACTCTTCGTGAGGCATCAGCTTGATCATACTTAACATCTTTCCTTCCCAGCCGGCAGTCGCGGAGGCTGTATCTTGGAGAACCCCTCAACAAACTTCCTGTAATATCCTGCTAAACCAAGGAAGCTTCTGACCTCTGACACATTCTTTGGCGGTTTCTAATTTACCACTACTTCTATTTTCTGGGGATCCACACTCACCCCATCAGCTGAAATGACATGACCTAGGAATGCCACCTTGTCGAGCCAGCCCGACACTTGCTGAAGCAATATAATTGTCGCTCCCTTAAGTGTGACACAATCCTTAGGTGCTAAGATGTTCCTCACGAACTACTGAATACACTTAGGATATCATCAATAAAAACTATAGTGAGCCTATCTAAATCTTGCTGGAATACTCGGTTCATCAAATCCATAAAAGCTGTCTAGGCATTAGTCAAACCAAATGGCATTGCCGAAACTCATAATGCGTAGCGTGTCTGAATGCGATCTTAGGTACATCACTCTCTGCACTTTCAGCGTGATCTGCAGGCCTCAAGTCTATTTTGGAGTATACTCAAGACCCTTGGAGTTGATCAAATAACTCATCAATTCTAGGGAGTGGATACTGATTGAGGATGGTAACTCTGTTCAGCTGCTTGTAATCTATACACAACCACAAACTCCCATCTTTCTTTTTCACGAAGAGAACTGGAGCTCCCCATGGGGATATGCTCGGTCTAATGAATCCCTTGCTCAACAATTCTTCTAATTGAGCCTTAAGCTCCCTCAGCTCTCTTGAGAGCCATCCTATAAGGAGGGAATGGAAATGGAGCTCAGTCCTGGGATCAAATCAATGGCCAGACTCCGCCTCTCTTTACGGAGAATTAAACTACAATATGTCAGGAAGCCAATGGGAACTCTCTAACAAGCGGAATCTTATCAATATAGACCCCTCCTTCCTGTCTCACCACATAAGCTAAGATAACCTGACATCCTTTACGGCAATTCTCTATGTTGTCATGGCGGAATCCTCTGGGAAAGATAACTCATTAATCTCTGAACTACCTCTGATTTCCACGGCACATTGACACTTCCTTTTATAACAATCTGCGTGGCTCACATGGCAGGAACCGGCCAATCCATCTTGAGAACCATGAAGTCCTCATATCTAAAGCTACAAGATCCATTTGGGAACTCACATCTCCCTCAATCGATCCTCTCTCGGCCACTAAATGCTGCGGTAACGGATCTCAGTGGAAGGAAACTCTCATCCCCGACCCTCTAATGGTTGGGTCTCATACGGAAACTTGATCTAAGAATGGCGGATGCAAATGAATGCGTATCCTGGGTCCACTAATGTATAAGCATCATGATCCAAGGATAGAAATAATGCCGTGACCACAGCAGGGCTGCATCACCTGCATCTTCTTGAGTCACGGCATATACTCGGGCACACAGTGCGGGGCTGCAATGCGTATCACTGGAGACACTTTGCCTCTACCTCTACCAATCCACCTGCAGCTGCGGTGTGCGGCCCCTCTGCCGAGAGCCTCTCCCCGTCGACTTTTGTGTGCTCATCTCACGTAATGCTTGGGGTAGCTAGGCGGCCTTGATGTCTCGCGCAAATCAGTGAGGACACTCCTAATAAAATAGCCTTCACAGCCCTGGGTGGAAACACCCCGTCTTGAATCTCACTGCACTCCCCATGGTGTAAACCGTCACATATGACAAGCGGGAGGGGCCTGCAGGTGCCACTTGTTAACAGCTGAGAGCCTCGCGATCCACGACTAGAGATGGCTCTAGGCCTTGCACCTCGGCCTCATAACCTACGCCCTTGATTTCTCTTTACGCTATCTTTGTCACAGGCTTTGTTGGGACGTGCCCCTGGTGCACTCCTCTTACTCTTGCTCACGCCTGCTACGTACATAGGCGGTACTTTGCTCCCCGACTCTCGGAGCGGCCTCTACTAAGTCCCAATCTATTACGGGGAACCAACGTAAATGCACTGCGATCATGTCTTTGTAGTCCTGATAAAAACCTTTTGCACTTCAGGACTTCATCTAAACTGAATATAGGGAACCAATCTAACTAATTCCGAGAACTTAACTCTCATATTCGACAACGACATGTTCTTTGTTCTAATTTGAAGAACTCCTCAATTTTGAATCCTTATGACTGCGAGGAAAAGAATCTTTCGAGTGAATTCTTCTTGAAATTGGTCCCATGATATGCCATCGGGATGCCTTCTCTCTCTGACATCCCACAATCCTTAGCCTTGTCTTCCATCGAAAAGCTTGGAAAACAAGACTCTTTACTCATCAGGTGCGGCCCAGCAACTCCGTAAACCTTATTTACTCGGTCTAGCCCTAACCGGGCTATACGGATCCTGCTAGTCCTTATGGCTTGGCGCCCAGCTTTTGTACTCTCTCTATTGACCTCCCAAGTTCTTCCAGAACCTCTCTGGAGTTTGTAGTGGAGGCACGCGGCTGGCGACGGTCGCTATTGCCACTATCTGAGCAATCATGCCACACCTTTCTGTAGTAAATAATCACTTAGCACTTGAGCTCTCTCACGGTGGCCGGATGGTCGACGACCCTACTGGCGGAGGCCCGATTCATAGGCGGTAGTGGAACCAACTCGTGCTCATCTCCCTGCCAGTGCTACTTGGGCCTTCAGCTTATTGGAATAACTCTCCTATGGCGGCCTCGTCCTCTATCGACATAGTCTTTGTAATTTCCAAAAATATCAACTGGCCAATACTTTGAATTGCCAGTATGTATGTACTTTAAATTTGAACATGCATGGTTGCCAATACTTATGCTCTGATCACCACCTTCCCCATGTGAAATACATCATCTTCTCTCAGTCCTAGGTTGTATATCGACTACCTTTCTACGATGCCACCTTGTCACACACCCCCACCCCACACTATCGGCGGGTGTGTCGCCCTCCACAGAACTCCGTAGATTTACCTCTGCGACTAGAAATCACGTGACGAAGCCGTATTGCTTGCTTCGATCTCGTATAAAAAAAAATTTCTTTTCTAAACTTGTGATTTTATAAAATTTCGACATCTTGGTTGTATATAGGACATGTCCCAAAATTTGTATACCTGAAATTTGCAAATTCCAAATATGGCAACCAACAACATTCTTTCAAAAGAGCCTCAAGCTCCACACATTTCACAAAACTATGCTATGTACATACATATGTCCATTATACAAATTCAAAGTATTTCCTTACAAGATTATTAATTACGACAACATTAAAAGTCGGGAGAATCCTACTATGCTCCGTAAGCGTGCACATACTGAAAAATAGTTTTTAAAGCAGAAAATAATGAGCTAAGCAGCACCGGTGAGTGTATCTTTTAGAAAATGTTTTGCTTTTCGGAAAACATCTAAAAACTGTAAAACTTTCGTTTATGATATTTTCCAAATATTTCTTTCTTTACTTTATTTTTACTTTAAAAGTTGAAACTTTAATTTCTTACTCACTTGAGTTTATAAGGCCTTTCAAAAATCTCTTGCTTGCTTGCTTTATCTTACTTTGGTTTCTAAAACTTTTCTCAACTCTTGCTTTAAAAGTTTATAAACTTTTCATAAACCTTGCTTCAAAAGTTTCTCAAACTTTTCATAAACATGCGAGCACAGGCTCGGCGCATGCTTTGAAATAAAAGCGGGGCACTGGGCTCCAACCGTTTTGCTAAAACTCTCCGGAATCCTGGCGGCCAAGGGAACCAATGGTTGATTTTCAAAAAAGCGTATATTATGCTTATAAAACATCAACCCTTTGAGGCCTATTTTTATGCGTACCCTAGTGAACACGAGCTTACAGTGACCGCGTGCGATCAGAGACACAGGTCAGCATCACCTTTTTCCGGTGAATATGGTGGAAATTGACACGAGTCGCCATCACCATAATTTAGTTAGAGCTCATAACCTTATACTCACATCGTGCCACGGTCTCCTTTAAATACATGATGTATGTCCTACGTTTGCGAACCCGAGACAAAACTAAAATGCATGTATGAGATCCTAACACCACCGTACGCGTACGGAATACCTCGACCCGGTTTTCCTTACGTTAAGGAAGCTGTTTTCACAAACATTCTTTGCCCTTGCTTAGAAAATGGTTTAATCATTGGCTCATTGCTCATTTGCTTAATTATGGTTTTTACAATTTAAAACCAATGCTTGCTTTTCAAAGATGGTTTAAATCAAAACCATTTGCTTGCTTTCCTAAATTCGTGCTTGCTTCTTGAAAATGGTTTACAAACAAAACCATTAAATACCGGTCATAAAAGCGATTTATTATACATAGTATTTATTTGGAAAATGAGTTTAGAACACTCACCTCTTTGCTTGCTAAACTTGGCGCGATTCCATGGCTTTCCCGCCTTTCTTTTAGCCTACACGCTCGATGTATTAGATCACACACGTCGGCACAACAAGCGGTGCACACTTGGTGCTACAATTAAATTTTAGGAAAAATATATTGGGCCCCCAAAGAGAAATGCCATTCGGGCTTGTTTAGATTCTAGACTAAAGGGACTTTCCATATAGTCTAAAAACATAAAACATTTCTGAAAATTCTGTCCGGACCATCTGAATAAAATCCTGAAATTTTAACAGCTAATAACAGTCTGAAATTCGGCGATTTGTCCCAGAAAATAGTCTAAATTTCTAAAGATTCTAAACTCAGTCTAAAAATTTTGGGACTGAATTTATGGCTACCCCAAGAATATTTGGTAGTTATATAGTGCTTTAGAACCGAAATAACCTGAGTAGGAAAATTTCCTACTTATGCCGAGTTTAATGAAAACCCAGATTTTAGTGTCACGCGTAGCTCTCCTTGCATTAGAGTAACTTTATATGCGGTCAGAAAGTGCGGACCGCTAGAATGTGATAGTCTGAGAAAAACTAAAAATTTGGTTTTTTCGCATATTTACCTGAATTCTCGGTGAAATCCCGTGTTTTTGGTACCCACGCGTAACCCTCATCGTGTAGAGCACTTTTCGTGTTTATCCCGACGAAATCCGACGGTCAGATTTTCGTAAATCTGAAAAATAAAACTAAGAGAGAAAAAATTAAAAAAAACAAACTCTCTCCTCCCACGCATTCTGCTCTTTCCGCCGCTTTCTTCTCCATTTGATGTTTTGTTTTGTTTTTTTTTTTTTATGTGGGGCCCACGTGTCCCTTTTTCTTCCTTTCTCAGTCCGTTTCAGCTCCGAAACAATTTATTTTGTCTGGTTTGATTCACTATCACAGTGAATATTCTTTAAATATTTGCATTTCGAATTTTCAAAAATCCGATTTCGGGTTCACTCTCTATGTCAGTCGCTAGAAGTCGTAAAATATTAGAAGTATCTGAATTAATGAAACTTTTCTAGGTCGCTGGAATTTGTGAGGCAGACAACGGCGCAGTCCGTTTGTCATCCGAATCTAGAGCATTTTCGAGACTACACGAGAGAAAAATTACCTTGATTCATTATTATTATTTTCTTATTTAAACTTCCCTTAATTATACTTTCACCTCAACTTTCGTAGTACAGAGATTTGTCCTCAAGCATTTAAATATTGCAAATCCAACTTTTAGAAATTCTATATGGCCCCATCTCTAAAACAGCGCTACGTATCCTTTTTGCTAAATAAATGATTGTACCCTTGTTTTAAGTACCAAATTTCGGTTCAAAATTTATAATTTCCTAATTTCATCTCCAAATACTACAATGTGACCTTGGTACTCTTATATACACCCCTACGGTATCATATCACTTTGTACACTCGGGACGGGGTGTTACATGGTATAGCAAATTGTTCGCTTTTAAGGTGGACGGAATAAAAGCATTCTTAGTCTTAGTAACCTCTAACGAACCCCAAGTGGGGTTGAATCAATTACATTCCCCACCAAGAAAATGTAAAGGTCAACTATTATAACCCGTTGACAAGGGCCGAATAGTGTCAACTATTATTCCTGTTGACAGGGCCGAACTAACCAGAGTCAAATATTTCATTCAAAATTTCAAATTACAAACATCCCATATCTCCATTTTCTTTCGTAACCAAAAAGAAATCTCAAAAAGTACAATCATACAAAACTATTTTTTTTTGATCCATGGATAATCAAATAAATAAAACAAATTACAACTTTTCATAAACCGAATTATATAATTGATTAAAACATTTCATCCTCAAATGAGTAAAAACAAACAATTTTCTTTTTAAAAATCTGCATTAATATCCCTTACACGTACATATATATAAAAATAATAATTTTCCAAAAACGTATTAGAATCCCTTACCTCAAAGGAGTACTCAAAAGCTTTGAAAGAGCTAATCCGAAAAATTTCACCTCAATGATATTTTTCCTAAAATATTAAGGAAGAGACTATCATCATTACTTATTTATTCTTAAAACTTTCCTAATTTGATATTCTTAACAATTATATTATTTTTTGTTCACCTCGAACATATTGATATTTGTTCGAATAATAGCCCATTTGAATTAGGTAGTTTACAAATTTTATAAAACTCATATTCCTTCGGATCTTATTGTAATAATTTATTTATTTTATGCTCTTAATCGAACTAAATCTTTTACTCGAAAGAAATAATATTAATACTATTTTACAAAATTATATTATTACACAATACACATATAGCCTTTTACCTAACAATTATCGCCTTGACAGCAAGTATTGTGCGGATCTTATTTCTATAATTGGTAATATTTATTCTAATCATATTCCTTATCTAATAAAATCCTCCAATCATAATAAAATATTTACTTGCCAAAATACATATATATTTAAATACTTATCAAATACATATATTTATACAAAATTCGACCTTTTCAAAATTTATCTATTTGTTTTATCCTTATTTTATTTCAAGTATCCTTAAATGCTTTTGATTCTCATACTCAAAGTAATTCAATATGACACCACAAATCCTTATTTTGTTTTATTTCTTTTTTTTTTTAAGGAACGATAGTGAAATCTAAATTTGACTTCTTCAAGCAGGTTGATCTAAATTGAAAGAATATTAAAGAATCTACATCAAAGAAATATAGACAAATAAAATGAGGAAAATCTTACCTAGAGAAAATTGTTCTTCAAACCCTAGATCCGAAAGCAAATGTCCTGCGGAATTCTACGTCAGAGAGAAATTCAAAGATGAATAAGGATTTTCTTATGTATTAATTTATACTAGGGGTATCTATTAGAAAAGTACCTTTTACCTTTCATTATAGTAATTAATTAATTACTAATTGAATTACCATTATTATCGTCCTTTCATTAAAGTAATTAATTAATTATTACCATTATTATTTTCATAACGTCTTTTCATTAAAGTAATTAATTAATTACTAATTGAATTACCATTATTAATTTCATAACGTCTAATTGAATTATCATTATTTCCATAACGTCTAATTCAATTATCATTATTATATTCATAACGTATGCTTATAAAAATTCCTGTCATTGTTATTTTCCGTAACTTATACATATACAAATTCCTGTCATTATTATTTTCCCTGTCTTATACCTATACAAATTCCTGGGTGTTACATTGCAGCTTCTGGGTATGTTGACACATGTCCCACCGGTCACGTTAGATCGGTAGTATCAGTAGTCTCTCCTAATTGTTTTTACCGATTCCCCTTTTCTGTTAGAGACTTGGTCTTGCAACTTCATTTTCTTTGGACGGGCTTTGGTCGTCGGATCCGATAAGTGTTATGCCTAAGATGATGTGGATAGTACGAGTTGTTTTCCCTTTGTGCTCGATATAGGTAGGTTCGGGGTGGTTCGGCAATCACCCAATGCCTTGGGTTCAGGCCCTCTTCACGTTGGGCCTTGGTCCGTGCTTCTCTCATGTTAGGCTTTCAGGGAACTCATTTGGGCTTTGACTCATCCCATTCCAATTATCATAGATGGGACTTGGTTATGGATACGTATATAGGGTCTCCAATGGACCATGTCAAGCCGCTCAAGCCAAAGAAATGAAACCCATGGCCTTTGGCGGTGTGGAGTTGGGTCGGGCTTTTACCCCATTTTCTAGGCAGGGGCTCGTAGCTGGCCCTTTGAGGTGTGTTCTAATAGCCGAGCTTGCGGTCTGTCGAGGCACAGTGGCTTTGGCTTGAGGGCCCCGGGGAGGGCGAGCTGGGAGTGGGAAACCATTTTTAAAATTTTAACCTCTCTTCTACGGCTTAAGATTTAATGCACAAAGTAATATCTACCTTTGTTGAAACCTTATATATAAATGACTTTTAACAAAAATATATAGTGCCACTGAAATAGGATCACATTGCTATCGGGCTTGGCGTGTAAACGAGGCTGAGGGCCCGTCGGATATCAAGGTAGACTTAAGTGACCTCAGGCCCTCACAGAGACTGGGGCCACGGGCTTTGGAAATTGTTTTAGAGATCTCTTATCAATGACTGAGACTAAGATTTCTTACCACCTGATTCAGCAATTGATTCTATATATAGGAAATGTCATCAAGTTGTGTGGACATATTCAGCGATATATTTGCTAACTATAACATTTCTATAAGCCCATTATCTGCATTTTCCCGGCCTTACAGATATATATGGGTTTGAGTATGAGAAAATGCATATTATTCAATCATAATTTCAATATTAAATGAAAGGGAAAACCAACCTTCAGCGAATCGATTGGATAGCCTTATGAATGAATAGATGAGATTTTTTCTTTGTTTTTTTTTTCCTTTATTTTTATTGTTTGTGTATTTAACAAATTATCTGAAAAGTACTCTCCATTCCTAACTTACACCACAGGTTTTGAAGATTGGATAAGATTCCTCCATATTTTTTATCCTTTTTGAGGCTTTGTGGGACTAGTCAAAGATTTTGGGAATTGTTGGAGATGAAGAAAATGGAAATCAAGGGCATGTTTGGTTCATGTTTTTTAAAAACTGTTCTTGAGAACAGTTTTTTAAAACAAAAAAACTTTAAAAATTGTTATGCCCTTGAATTTAAGTGTTTTTATGTTGAAATAAAAAAAGTTAGGGCAGCGTGTTCTCCTGTTTTCCTTGTTCTCCTTATTTTTAAAAGCAACAATTTTCAAACATAACCGAAATACAAGTATCCGATTTTGGAAACAAAGAAAGTGTAGATCTGAGAGAAAACCAGAGAATATAGATGTAGAAAGAGAGTCAAGTGATCTTTACCACTCTATTTTTCTTCAATGAGTTCACCCTGAAATCATGGCACCTTCTTGAAAATTTCAAATTTTCTTTCTAAAGAATTGAAACATAGAGCTATGAAGAATGGTAAAGCGGAGATATTCATGGAAGTTGTTCGATCATTTCATAGACTATAGTTTATTCTTGGTTGAGCGCATGTCCGAAATCGACATTTTAACCATTTTTTGCGACAAACGAAGCGAATTTCCTTGATGAACTCAATTCACTCCCTTCTTTATTGGGTGGGTCCATCAACAAGAAACTCCTTGAGTTTGAAACACATGAAGTATCTCTTATTAGTCTCAATTGAGGTACTATCCATTTTAATCTTCTATGATCTATTGTTATGGATGATAGTATCATCCATTTTCTTATATATAAATTATCTCACCCTTTCTTTTCTCTGATTTTCATTTTGTTTTTCTCCACATGTCCACGAGACCGAGTATTAAAAGAAGCGGCTTCATCTACCACATTAAAGATTGCGGAAATATAGCCCGAGCTTCATGGGGATTTTTCGAGCCGATCCTTTATATTATTTTCTTGTTTGATTTACATACATTTTCCAACTTTAGTATTTGAAGAGAGTGGCATTTATGTCAAGGAAAGGCAGTGAGACAACTGAGGAGAAAAAAGAAAGGAAAGTATTATCCTTTTCTTAATTTTAGCTTTTTGGTTGACAAACTCTTAAAAGAAGATAAAAGTCATAAACCCGATCGGTTGAATTTGTGAAGAAAAATAAAAAATTATGGATTATGTGATGCATAGATAGTGGTTAAATTCCTTCTAGATAAGAAACATGAATATTTATTCTAAGATCATTGGTCTTGAATACCATATATATGAATCTTTGTGTTACGCAGCATGTTGCGGAGGGCAGATAGTAAAGCGATTAGGCACCCAGTAGATCTAATCAATAAATCTGTTCATATGCAGGAGCATATGCAGCCCCTGCCTCTGAGTGTGCCCGTTTCTCAGCGATACTGTATTTAGACTTGGTAATGCTCCTTAACCACCTTTAAAGTCCATGATGCTGTTTCATCTGATTCTTTATATGAGAATCCTGAAACAATACCATAGTATGTTTGTGCGGCGAGTTGTCAAAATTACGCCGCCACAGGATTATCCTTTGGAGTCGTATCAACACTATATATAAGGAAACAAGAAAATTATCACACGAGACAATAGCTTGTTATTCCATTATATCGAATGATCGATTGGAATATAATCGATCGCGAAATACAAAAAGATAATACTTATCAAAAAAATAAAATCTGAGATAATAAAACACTTCTGATTAGGAGACCCAGTTATTATGATGTGGCATTGCTTATCCTTCTCGAGCCTCCTTCTTGTTGTTATTCTTATTATTATTCTTCTTCTTCTTCTTCTTCTTTCTTGTTGCTCTTAACTACTATGTAACTGCTTGTTGTTGTTGTTCTTCTTCTTAACACATTCTTCTTATTCTTCTTCTTGTTCTTAACTTGTTCTTAACTGCTTCTTCTTATTCTACAATCCTCTGCTCCTCCCTTTGAGAAAGAGGACACAAATAAGATGTGGCTCCTATAAGAGAGAAAAATAGTTAACAATATCTAAGAAAGTATATACCCTCGATTAATTATAGATAACTATAAGATTAAAATAAAAAAGATATACAGAAACATTCAATACTTCCAGGTCTTTGGATACTTGGGCATATTGTTATCTTTATTTGAAAATTGTTTTCCTATTTTTTAAAAACAAGGAGAACAAGCAAGAGCAAGAAAAATTTCTGATTTGGTTCTGTAGCTTTTTTTATTTTGAAGAACATAAACAAGCAAATTCGAGGGAACGAGAGCAGATTTTCAAAGTTTTTTGTATTTCAAAAACATTTCTCAATAACGATTTTTAAAAACATGAACGAATGCCACTTGATTTCCATTTCTTCATCTCAATAGTCCCCGGAAATCTTGGCTAGTCCCCTGAAACTCCAAAAAAGAAAATATGGAGGGAATCTTATCGATCTTGAAAACCTGTGGTGTAAGTAGAGATAAAATTACTTTTGATAATTTATTAAATACACGAACAATAAAAAAGAAAGGAAAAAAAAAAAAATAAATCTCATCTAATCATTCATAAGGCCTTATCAATCGGTCTAGCCTAGTTGGTTGGTTTTCCTTTCATTTAATAATGAAATTTGAGCATTGAATATCATTTTCTCATACCAAACCCATATATATTGTAAGGGAGTGGGAAAATGTTGTGGCGCTATAGAGTTATAGTTAAGAAATATGTGGTTGATATGTCCACCTGACTTGATGACATTTCTATATATAGAATCAATTCGTTCAATTGTGGGTGTAAGAAATCTTCATTGAATACGTATAGGATCTCTAAATGGTCCCCGAGTGGTGACCAGTTTAGAGGGTTGCGGGCTTCATTTAAATCTAGCTTAGCCAGAGTGGACCTTGAGGCTCATTTACATGCACCTTCAGAGTAGGCAATGTAACTATTATAATATATATTTTGTTAAAAGTTTATTATATATATATATTCAGTCAAATAAAAGGTACATTTTGGTGCATTAATTTTAAAATTTAGAAAGAGAGGTTAAAATTTTAAAAATGGTTTCAATTCTGGGCTCGCGCCACAGACTGTCGGGCTCGCCGAGGGCTCGACATACACTGCTAAGCTTGCTTGTCTCAGAAGGCCTTTGGGCTGGAGCTCTGAGCCTCGAAAATAAAAAGCCCGACTTGACCCATTGATTGAGGTGATGGCCATGGAGTTTCGTTTGCCGGCCTTGAGCGGCTTGGCATGGTCCATTGGAGACACATATATCATTATCCATAACCAAGGTCACGTCTGATAGTGGAATGGGATGATCGAAAGCCCCAGGTAAAGTTACTTGAAAGCCTAACATGAGAAGCTGGACTGAGGCCAGCGTGAAGGAGCTGAACGAGCATTGGGGTGATTCTGAACCACACCCCGACCTACTATGTCGAGCCACCTGGGAAAACCTTTCGTCTTATCACATCATCTCGGGCATAACACTTATCGGATCAGAGCCCAGCCCGGAGCCGAGATCCCGGAGAAACGGAGTTCTGAAACCAAGAGTCTCCCCAATGGAAAAGGGAATCGATCGAAACAATTAGGAGATGCGATATACAGATCTAACGTGTGGGTGGGACTTGTGTGTCCAACATGCCAGTACACTTGACCCGTGGCGAAATGATTTATAAAGTACCCTCTCACCCAACACAGGAAAATTATGTAATTCTTAGCAATTCGAGAGAAATAAAATCATTAGAACGTTTTCCCAAAATAATGTTGGGCTATCATTTCGAACTTCACCTTCGAGAGGGTTCACATTAGAGCTAAGTTCGCATGAAATAACAAAAGAAACTTCAATAGTTCTCTATTTTCCAATTGAATAAATGAATTTATAAATTTAAATGGATTATAAGAGACAAATCCCAAGAGACTTCTTACAAAAATGTCTTCCAAAATTGTCACCCTTGAATGAGATGCCATTGAAAGAGTAAAATTAAATACCTTGTTTTGATAAAGATGTCATTGAAAGTGTAAAATTAAATACCTCGTATGATAACTATATAACTTGTGAACATTTTGTTTCATTCTCATTTTATAACTATATTCCTATTGATATTTTTATGTAAAAGAGTATCTTTTTTCATTTTAAGAAAAAAAGTTATTCATGCGAAATAAGTTTTGATTTTATCCCTTTTAATAAAAAAAAGCTATTTGTGGGAGGATGCGAGCCTTAGGCTTTGATGAGACTTTACCATGTTTACATTATCAACGATTGAATTGCGTAGGCACATGGGAGTGTGATACGCATTGTTTGTTATTCTTCTATGTATTTAGAACCAGCGATGTTTTCGATAAAAGCAGGTTTTCAAAGGTAGAAATCAAACCGTCAAGAAAGATTTTTTTGCTGAATGTTGAGAGATCTTATTGTTGGATCGGATTATAATTGTGGAACCTTAGTTCGGAAGATAGAACTTTTCGAGATAATTTATTTAAATATCACGAACAAAGAAAAAGAAAAAAACCATACGAAAAATATCATATATTCCTTCATAAGGCTGCAATCACTTAGTTGGTAGAAATATTGTTAACATTTTAGATATTTCATATTTACACCGCAACTTAATTATTAAGTTAGAATGGATCATAAACTTTGTTGCTAAGGCCTCCTTAACAGAACCTTCTTGAGTTTCTATAGCGCCATTTTCGAAAAGTGGAGGAGATCAAATACGTATTTTATTTTATTTTCTTTTTTCCTTTTTTAGTTTTTTAATCCAAATAAGATTTTCACAACGTTATTACCTTATATGGGACTGGTTATGAGGGCGTGTTCAATGTTAGATTTCAATAGTTATGGAGAAAATAACTCTCTGAATAGGTGATTCCACGATATGCAAGAATATATGTATTCATGTATTTATGTATGAGTTTTTTTAATCATTTAAAAAATGTTATCAAAGTTGTGTGGAAATATCTAAAAATGTTAACAAGGATTCGGTGGAAATATATATATATATATATATATATATATATATATATATATATATATATATATATATATATCTTTTGACAATGGAAAGTGAAATTTCATTGATTCGGTAATCAAACTACGACACAACGTCCAAGTTAATAGCAAAAAGAAACGGTTCAAGGTCTAATCCTGCCTAGAATACCTAAGATTCAAGATCTGATGAATCATACCGATGACAAAGAAAAGGATCTAATCACGCACAGAATACACAAGATTGGTCGATGAATCTGCGATAAAATAAAGTTTGGTGTGACTTCTTTGTTGAATCGAAGCAGCATTATCGTTTGTATTATCCACCTGTAGCTTGATGAGCAGTTAAAAAAAACACACGCTATCGCAACAGAACCATAGCGAACATAAGAAAACAAAGGAAAATTAAATAAAACTCAGATCGGGTGGAAAGCGCACCAGTTGTGAAGGGAAAGTACACCTTGGTGATAAGGCCGAATCCATGTGAGGGGTGATTTCAAGCCCGAGAAGAAATAAAAAAAAAACCACCTCTCATTTCTATGAGATGAAAGAAAGAAACGAAAGAGGATTAAACTTTCCGAGGCCTTAGCGACAAAGTTTATGATCCTTTCCTTAATATGGAATTAAGTTGTGAGGAAATATGAAGTATGTCCCAAAAATGTTAACAATATTTCTTACCAACTAGGTGATTGGATAGCCTTATGAAGGAATATATGATATTTTTTGTATGGTTTTCTTTTCTTGTTTGTATATAATTCTTATCTCTAGCGAAAAGTTCCCACTTCGAACTAAGGTTCCTAATTAATCCGATCCAATGATAAGATCTCAACTTCCGAAAAAAATCTTTCCAATGGTTTGAGTTTACATTTTTGAAAATTGTTTTTATTAAAGAAAAACATTGCTTTGGTTCTAAATACATAGGAAATAACAAACAATGTCACACTCAGCTTGTACTTTGTGCAATTCAATCGTTGATAATGTAAACATTGTAAAGCCTCATCAAAGCCTAAGGCTCGCATCCTCCCACAAATAGCTTCTTTTTTTTTTGGATATGTAATCGATTAAAAGGGATAAAATCAAAACTTATTTCGCATGAATAACTTTTTTTCTTAAAATTCAAAAAGATACTCTTTTACATAAAAATATCCATAGGAATATATAGTTATAATATGAATGAAACAAAATGTTCACAAGTTATATAGATTTATCATACAGGTGTTAATTTTACACTTTGATGACATCTTTTATCAGCAAGGTATTAATTTACTATTTCGGTGGCATCACTTTGTCAGGTGACAATTTCAAGATTACTTTGTAGAAGTCTCTTGGGATTTGTCTCTTATAATCCATTTCAATTTATAAATTCATTTATTCAATTGGAAAATAGAGAAATATTGAAGTTTATTTTGTTATTTCATGCGAACTTAGCTCTAATGTGAACACTCTAGAAGGTGAAGTTCGAAATGATAGCCCAGCATTATTTTGGGAAAACGTTCTTAATGATTTTATTTCTCTCGAATTGCCAAGAATTACATACTTTACTATGTTATGAGAGGGTACTTTATACAAATCATTTCGCCATGGGTTGCATGTCACGCCGTAATAAACCCGCTAGGGCATGTTTGTCAATTTACACCCTCGAGCCTTGACTGAAGGTTTGAAGTGTGTAACACTGCCTTTCTTATGGCGGATTTTGTCCAATTACCTATCACATATTCGAGTAAATCTTATGACCTTCTAAATTCATAAATTCTCAGTGAAAATTTCATCTTGGGATAAAAATTATATACAAATATTCAAATCTCGTTAATAAATGTCATATAAAGTTGTGTCAAAATATAACAATATTTGAGATCTCAAATCCAACTGTACCTAATATAAAAGAATGTTCATCAGTGACTTTCTCGATTAACTCAAAACTGACATTTCACATAAACATGAACTTATGAGTTAAACATGATCAACATAAACTTCATCAAATCTAATGATGATGAGTCCCCGAGCCTAGCCATCACTCCTCGCTGGAAACTAAAAGTACCTGAAAATATGTCAGAATGGGAAGTAAGCTAAAAAAGCTTCGATAAAATACTAATACAGTTTCATGGATCGAAAAGTTTACCGATCATATATCAAATAAGAGATGTTTCATCAAAACTTTTGATTAATAAGTTGGAACATTAACAAAATATGCTTTAAAGCATTCTCATCATTTCAAAATGAGTTTCCATATCGATATGATCCAAGCAATTTCATATCAGAATTTCGATTCAAACACTTTTCATATCAAATTCAAAATCAATACCATTTCAAATATATTTTTCTCACGATTACTTAAAATATCAAATGGTACTTGATTATGTGGACACTAAATAGGTGGCTATTATGAAATTGTTCCTTTTAATGTGGAACGGAACTAAACACTAGTAGTACTAACCCCAACCAAACCCCTAGAGGTTGGGGTTCAAATCATTACATTCCCAGCCAAGAAAATGTAAAGGTCATTATTATATCCGTTGTGAAAGGTGCAAGATAGTGTCGACTATTATTCAGTTGATACACAGGCAATCGAGTCAAATACTTCATTCAAAATTTCAAATTACAAAACATCATATCTCACATTTTTCTTTACGTAACCAAAAGAAATGCAAAAATAAATCATACAAAACTATTTTTGATCCATGGATAATCAAATAAATAAAACAAGTACAACTTTTCATAAACCAGATTATATAAGACTGATTCTAAACATTTTAATCTCAAATAAGTAAACAAACAATTTTCTTTTTAAAAATGCATATTAATATCACTTACCACATTTACATATATAAAATAATAATTTTTTAAGCGTATTAGAATCACTTACCTGAGGTACTCAAAAGCTTTGAAAGAGCTAATCAGAAGAATTTCACCTCAATGAAATATTTTTTTCAAATAATAAGGGAAGAGACTATCATCTTTACCATCTATTCTTAAAACTTTCCTAATTTGATATTCTTAACAATTATATTATTTTTGTTCACCTCAAACATAATGACAACTGTTCAAAAATAATAACTACTATTTGAATTGTTAGTTTCTGAAATTTTATAAAACTTCGTATTCCTTTGGGGATCTTATTATAATATTGACTATTTTATATATATCCATTTAAATCTTTTACTAAAGAAATAATATTAATACTATTTTACAAAATTATATTATTACACAATACACATATAGCCTTTTACCTAACAATTATCATACTTGACAACAAGTATTATTAAACGGATCTTATTTCCTATAATTGTTAAATATTTATTCTAATCGTATTAAGCATAATAAAATCTCAATCCTTAATAAAATATTTACTTGCCAAAAACATATATATTTAAATACTTATCAAATACATGTATATTTATACAAAATTCAGCATACTAGATTTATCATTTGAAATTTTATCTTATTTTATTTCAAAAATTATCCTTAAATACTTTTGATTCTCATACTCAAAGTAATTCAATATGACACCACAAATCCTTATTTTGTTTTATTTCTTTTTTTTTTAAGAAAGCAGGTGAAATCTAGGGTGACTTTCCTTGAGTTAGTCTAGCGAAAGAATGATAAGAATGCATTAAAATATGAACAAATATCAAAATATTTGAGGAATCTTACCTAAGAAAGGTATTCTTCAAACCTGAATCAGAAGCTAGTACATTCTCTGGAATTCTACGTCAGAGAGAAATTCAAAAGATGAAGATATAGGATTTTCTTCTCTTATTCAATTTATCTTTAGGAATTATCTAATAAAAATTACCATGCTTACCCCCTTTCATTATAAGTAATTAATTAATTACTAAGATTGAATTATAATTATTATATTCCCTCTGTTAAGTAATTAATTAATTATTACCATTATTATTTTCATAACGTCTTTTCATTAAAGTAATTAATTAATTACTAATTGAATTACCATTATTAATTTCATAACGTCTAATTGAATTATCATTATTTCCATAACGTTTAATTCAATTATCATTATAATTTTCATAAGCAATGCCACTTATAAAAATTCACAGTCATTGACTGTTATTTTAACAACATACCATATCACAATTCTGTCATTATTATTTTTCTGTCTATACCTATCTGAATTCACAGGTGTTACGTTGCGGCTCCTGGGTATGTTGACACATGTCCACGATCACGTCGTCGGTAGTATCAATAGTCTCTCCTAGTGTTTGTAGATTCCCTTTACTATTTGGGGCGCTTTTGAGTCTTGCAACCCAGACTCTTTAGGGGCAGACTTTGGTGGCTGGATCAGATGAAATATTCTGTCTGCTAAGATGATGTGGATGGATGCAGGTTGTTTCCTTTATTTTTCCGATATGGTAAGGTTAGGGTGTGGATTGTGATCACCGATACCTTGGTTGGGGCCCTCTTCCGCGTTGGGCTTGTTTAAGTCTTCTCTCTTGTGTGTTAGGCTTTAGAACTCGTTTGACTTTAGCTCATCCCATTGATTCTGTAGATGGGACTTGGTGTTCATGGATCGTATATAGGGATCTCGATGGACCATGGCCCAGCTCGGCCAGGAAGGAAATACAAACCCATGGCCTTTGACCAATTAATGGGTTGAGTCGGGCTTTTTATTTTCTTGGGCGCTCGTAGCTGGCCACGAGGCCTTCTAATGGAGCTTGGCGGTCACGTAGAGCACAAATTGAGCTGGCATGAGGCCCGGGGACGAGCTGGGTGAAACCATTTTTAATTTTAACCTTTCTTTTTAACTTAAAGTTTTCTGATCTTTTCCAAAATATACCTTTATTTGACATACATATAATAAACTTTTAACAAAATATATATGAAATAGGATTGCACATTTGCCTATATCGGGGCTTGAGCACGCGTGGCAGAGCTGGGGGCCCGTCAGACTAAAGTGAACTTAAATGAAGCTGTGACCCTCCCAGAACGGCGCGGGCTTTAAATTTGTTTAGAAGTCCTATACGTATTCAATTAAGATTTGCCACCCACAGTTTCAACAAATTGATTCTATATGAAATGTCATCGAGTTGTGTGGACCATATTGAACCGATATATTTCTTAACTATAACTCTATAAGCCCGTTAACATTTCCCAGGCTAACACAATATACCATGGGTTTAAGTGTGAAAAATGCACTAAATCCAATGCTCAAATTTCAATATTAAATGAAAGGAAAACCCGACCTGACTAGGTGAATCGATTGGATAGCCTTATGAATGAATAGATGAGATTTTTCTTTGTTTTTAACTATTTTATTGATACATGTAATAACAATTATCCCGAAAGTACTCTCCATTCTAACACACCACGGGTTTTGGTGGATAAGATTCTCCATATTTTTGTATCCTTTTGGGAGAAGCTGGGACTAGTCAAAGATTTTGAGGTGGTAGATGAAAAAATGGAAATCGGGAACATGTTTGGGACTCATGTTTTAAAAGCTGCTGTCGAGCAGTTTTTGAAAACAAAAAAACTTTAAAAATTGTTCTTCTTCCCTGAATTTAGTGTTTTTATCATACTAAAATAAATCTGAAACCAAGCAGTATTCTCCTGTTTCCTTTGTTCTCCTTATTTTAAAAACATAAAACAATTTTCAAAAGCATAACCCATTGATATCGATTTTTTAGACAAAGAATTGAGTATGAAAATAAGAATATAGATGTAGAAGAGGATCAACAATCTTTACACGCTCTATTTTTCTTAAACAAGTTCACCCTGAGTCACGACACCCCTTCTTGAAAATTTCAAATTTTCTTTCTAAGAATTGGAAACATATAGAGCCTATGAAGAATGAGTAAAACTGAGAGATATTCATGGAAGTTATTCCGATCATTCATGAGCCACAACAAAGTTTATTCTTGGTTTGAAATATAATCCGTCGACACATTTTGTAGCATTTTTTACTTGAAACCACGAAGCAATTTCCTTGATGAACTCGATTCACTCCCATCTTATTAGATTCGGGGGAATTCATCAACTTACTGAACTCCCTTGGAGTTCAAACATGGAGTATATCTCTCTTATTAGTCTCGATTGAAGTCTTATCCATTTAATCTTCTATGATCTATTGTTATGGATGATAGTATCATCATTTTCTTATATATAAATTATCTCACGCTCTTTTTCTACGAGTTTTCATTTTCTTTTTTTCCACATGTCCACCCGAGACAGTGATAAAGAGAAAAGGCCTATACCCATAAAGATTGCGGGAAATATAGCCAGCTTCTCATAAAGATTTTTCGGGCGATCTTGTAATATTGGCCTGTTGTTGATTTACATGCATTTTCCAACTTTATGTGTGTTGAAGAAGTGGCATTGTATGAGAGAAAGGCAGATCAGGACAGCGAGAAGGAAAAAAAAAGGAAAAGTATTATCCGCACTTTCTTAATTTAACTTTTGGCGTTGTCTCAAACTGCTAAGAAGAGGAACTTGAGTATATAGCGATGTTCGAAGATTTCATTGGAAGAAAATAAAAAAATATGGATTAGCGATGCATAGATGGCGAGTTTAAATTCCTTACGGAATGAAACATGAATATTTGCATTCTCTGAGATCATTGGTCTTCAATACCATATATGAATCTTTGTGTTTACTGACATGTTGCAGGTCGAGATAAGCGAGGCAATTGAAACCTGTGAGATTAATCAGTAAATCTGTTCATATTTTGGAGCATATGTTGCGGAAACCTTTCGATGTGCCGTTTACTTCGGTAATATTACGCCTTGTATTTAGACTTGGTAATGCTCATAGCCACACCTTTGAAATCCGGCGATCTTTGTTTCTTTCAAGTTCTTTATGGGGATCATGAAACAATACCATATGATATGTTTGTGCGGCCCGATTATTCAAAATTACCACCTTGCCAGGTGTATCTTGGAATTCGTATCGGCACTATATATAAAAACAAATAGAAAATTATCACACGAGATGATAGCTTATTTATTCCATTCTATCAAATGATCGATTGAATATAATCGGAGTCTGAAATACAAAAGATAATACTTATCAAAAAAAAATAGAAATATCTAAAGATAATAAAAAGCAGCTACAATGAGACCGGATTGTGAATGTATTTGCTTATCCTTCTCGGCCTCCTTGTTGTTGTTGTTGTTGTTGTTCTTCTTCTTCTTCTTCTTGTTGCTCTTCTTCTTCTTCTTCTTCTTGTTGTTGTTGTTCTTCTTCTTCTTCTTGTTCTTTTTCTTCTTCTTCTTCTTCTTCTTGTTCTTTATGGCACCTTATTCTCTAATCCTCTACATATCCCTTTGAGAAAGAGAGGACACAGAAAATAAGATGGCTCTGAAAAGAAAGCATCGGTTCAACGTATCACAGAAAGTATCTACCCTCAAATTAAATTGTAGATAAGCATAAAGTTAAGACAAAAAAAAAGTATACAAACATTCAATACTTCAGTCTTTGGATGCCAAAGTTTATTGTTTATCTTTGTGTTGAAAATTGTTTCTATTTTTAAAGCAAGAGTGATGATGAGAAGAACTCACATTTGGTTCCTAGCTTTTTATTTTGAAGAACACAGAAAACAAATTCAGAGAGCAAAAACGATTTCAAAAGTTTTTTTGTGTATTTCAAAGCATTCCTCAATACTTTTGATTTTAAAAAACATGAGCAGATGCCCTTGATTTCCATTTCTTCATCTCCAACTTGTTCCAAATCTTTGGCTAGTCCTGGCTTGAAAAGGAAAAATATGGAGGAATCTTATAATCTTCCAAAATCTACGTGGTGTAAGTCGAAGAATGGAGTGCTTTTAGATAAAATTTGTTAAATGCACCTAATAAAAGAAAGGAAAAAAAGCAAAACAAAAATCTCATTAAATAATTGTAAGGCTATCGATCGATTAAGCCTGGATTGGTTGGTTTCCTTTCATTTAATAATGAAGTTTGAGCAATAGATATATGCATTTTCTCATAGAAACCCCACTTATATAGCTGTAAAGTACATGGAAAATGTTAATGGCCTTATATCAAAGTTATATAGTTAAATATATTGGTTGTCTCCACACAACTTGATGACATTTCTATATATATGAATCAATTAAATTCATTAATGGAGTGAAATCTTCTATTAGTCGTATGGCGAGTCTAAATAGTCCTAAATAGGCGCTAGTTTCTAGAGGTTACGGGCTTCATTTAAGGTCGTTTAGCGGATGGTTATAAATAATTTACATGCAACTCTGATGAGCAAATGTAACTTTATTTATAATATATATTTTATTTAAGTTTATTACTCTATAAGTCAAATAAGGTACATTTTGGTGCATTAAATTTTAAGCTAGAAAGAGAGGTTAAAATTTTAAAATGGTTCAATTCTTCCAGGCTCGCATACTGAATCTATCATTTCGCCCGAGGCTCGACATACTGTAAGCTTGCTTATTAGAAGGCACATGGGCTAGGCTCTGGGCTCGAGAAAATAAAGCCTGACCCTGACCCGTTGATTGGTCAGCGGCCATGGGTTTCATTTCTTCGGCAGGCGACGACATGGTCTCATTGGAATACTATGTCGTATCCGTAACGAGTCCATCTATGATAGTGGAATGGGGACGATCAAAGCCCAAGCGAGTTATGAAAGCTTTAATAACATGAGGAAGCCACGGACGAGCTCGGCGTGTGAAGGGGGCTGAACGAGGCATTGGGTGATTCTTGAGAACACCAGAAATACCTATATATCAGCCTGAGGAAAGCAACTGGTACTATCCACATCGTCTCGGCGTAACACTTACATGGATCCAGACTGACGAGGCAGGTCGAAGCGGAGTTGCGAAATGAAGTCTCTGGCCTGGGGCCCAGGGAATCGGTCAAGCAATTAGAGGAGAGACCTCACGTCACTAGATCTAACGTGGCCAGGGTGGGACACGTGTCCAACATACCCGAAGAGCAACCCGTAGCGAAGTGATTTGGCATAAAGTACCCTCTGTATAGCATAGGAAAGTATGTAGTGTCTTAGCAATTCAGAGAAATAAAATCATTGAAACGTTTTCCCCGAATAATGTTGGGCTATCATTCGAACTACTTTGCTCGAGAGGGTTCACGTTAGAGCTAAGTTCGCATGAAATATGAAAACTTCAATAGTTCTCACATTTTCCAATTCTAAGATAAATATGATTTATAAATTTAAATGGATTATAAGAGACGTAAATCCCCGAGACTTCTTAAAAGTAATCTTACGGTGTCACCCTTGGACAAAAGATGCCATTGAAGAGTAAATTAAATACCTTGTTTGATAAAGATGTCATTGAAAATGTAAGAATTAAATACCTCGTATGATGTATATAACATGAACATTTTTGTTTCATTCTCATTTTATAACTATATTCCTATTGATATTTTTATGTAAAAGAGTATCTTTTTGAATTTTAAGAAAAAAAGTTATTCATGCGAAATAAGTTTTGATTTTATCCCTTTTATGGGTATTGGCTTGCTTTTCTCTTTATCATTTGGTCTCAGGGACATGTGGAGAAAAAAGAAAAAATGAAAAATTCATGAAAAAAGAAGCGGAGATAATTTATATATAAGAAAATGGATGATCGCATCATCAGCAACAATAGATCATAGGAAGATTAAAATGGATAGTACCTCAAATTGGGACTAATAAGAGATACTTCATGTGTTTCAACTTGAGAATTAAACTGCAGTGGATGAATTCCCAGACCCGATAGCAAGGAGTGAATTACAGTTCATGAGGAAGTACATTTACATTCTTTGCAAAAAAATATAATTTAAAATGTTAATGATTGTGTGACGAGAATCAACTTTGCTAGTCCTGAGTATGATAGAGCAAACTTCCACGATTATCTCTGGCTTTACCATTCTTCATAGGTTCTATGTTTCCAATTCTTAGAAGAAAATTTATGAGGTATTTCGAGAAGGGAGTCTTTGCTAATTTGTGAGTGAACTTGTTGGAAGAAAAATAGAGTGAGTAGAGCTGATCCCTCTTTCTACATCTATATTCTTATTTTTCTACATCTGATTCTCTTGCATTTAAGAAAAAAAGTATCTTTTTGCTTTTAAGAAAAAGTTATTCATACGAGAAAATAAGTTTTGATTTTATCCCTTTCAATCGATTACATATCTAAAAAAAGCTATTTGTGGGAGGATCACGAGCCTTAGGCTGATGAGGCTTCTGATGTTTACATTTATCAAGTATTGAATTAATGTAGGCACATGGGAGTGTAATCACGCATTGTTTGTTATTCTTATGTATTTAGAACCAAAGCAATGTTTTCAATAAAAAACAATTTTCAAAATTAGAAATCAAACCATTGAAAGATTTTTTTTTGGAAGTTTGAGATCTTATTGTTGGATAGGATTATAATTGGAACCTTAGTTCGAATAGAACTTTTGATTAGTATTAAATGTCTGACAAGAAAAGAAAAAAAAGCCATACAAATATCATATATTCTTCTGTAAGGCTGTATCGGGATGTCTCTTAGTTGTTACATAAAAATAATATTATTGGCACACATTTTTAGATACTTCATGTTCCACCTGACTTAATTATTAAGTTAGAATGGATCATAAACTTTATTCTTTAAGGCCTCTTGGAAAGTTTAACTTCTTCGTTCTTTCTTTTCATCCAGTTAGAAATGCGAGAGTGGTTTTTTACTTTTCTTGGCAAATCACCTCGCATGGGTCTGCTCATATATGTACTTTCTCCTTCAATAAATTGAATTGTTTCCACGTCGAGTTTATTTAATTTTCCTTTGTTTTCTTATGTTTTTGTCATTTACTTGTTGCGATGTGTGTTTTTTTGTTAGTCTATTCATTGGTTTTTGTGTGGATGGTCGAGACGAGCCAATCTTTATCGATTAAATATGAAGTCACACCAAATCCCTATTCATCGGTATGATTCATCAGATCTTGAATCCATGGAGTATTCTAAGGCGAGGGATTAGACCCCTTGAGCCGTTTCTTCTTGCTAACTTGGGCGTTGTGTAGTAGTTTAGTTGAATCAGTAAAAAATTTCACTTTCCATTGTCAAAGAATATATATATATATATTTCCACACATCTTGTTAACATTATTAGATATTTCCACTGGCACAGTAACATTTTAAATGATTAAAACTCATACATAAATACATGAATACATATATTCTTAAAATTTTGTGGAATCAACTATTTATGATTATTTTCTCCATAAATATTGAAATCTAACATTGAATACGTCCCCATAACCAGTCCCATCTAAGGTAATAACGTTGTGAAAATCTTATTTGGATTAAAAAACGGAAAAGGAAAAAAAAAATAAAATAAAAATACAGATTACCTATTTTAAAAACTGTTTTTTTTAATAACAAACAAAACAAAAACAGAAAATATGTTTGGTTTCTTTTTTCTTTCTTTTTTCCTTTTTGTTTTAAAAAATACAAAGAACACTAAATTTGAATAACATAATATAATGGTTTCCACCTAACACCAAAATGATGCTCCTTATGCTTGTAAAAACTATTTTTAATAATTGTTCTCAAAAACTGTTTTTAAAAACTATTCTCAAAACCAATTTTCAAAAACATAATCAAACAAGCCCTCCAATATTTCCCTATTCTTCAACTGAATATTAGAAAAAAAATATTTCAAATATGAAGTAACCCTCAACATTTGAATCTAACATTTCATTTGTTTTTCTTAAAAAACTAACTTATTTTAGACAAAACTATCTTTTTTCATGCATTTATAATCTTTAAAAAATTGGATTTATTTTGTAAGAAAACAAAAAAGTTATTTTTTATCAAATTCATGCCAAAAATCTGAGGTGGGAATTTTCAAATATGGATTTTCAAAAGGCGTTTAATCAAATCACCATAAAAAAGAATTGAAAAAGAAAGAAAAAAAGCTCAATAGGAACAAAGACATATGGTTTCAACAAATCAAATGATTGAAGTAGAGATGAAATTATTACTCTGGGAGGATTATCTTCCTTATTATATTTGAAATCAATTATTATATTGGAAATAGTTAACTACAAAATGTAATCATTATATTGGATATAATTAATTACATAAATGGTGTTTCAATTTTTAGTTCCCTGATTTGTTGTCTTAACTTTTATTTTCTTCAATGATTTTTTTTTGGTTTTTAACTTTATTTTCAATCATCTTTTTCTTTCATTTTCTTGCTTAACAAATGGTTCTTTCCATACAAGATTTATCTTTTATCTTCTTCTTTTTATGTTATCGTTTGTTTTATGAGCGTTTGATTTATCTATTTAGCTTGTTATGACATGATGTTATTCTTCGTCTTATTATGCGGTATTTTATCACGTGAAGTAGGCGGTGAGACGAACAAAAGCGGGATGCTACTCGTATACAGAAAGAAAAGGAAAAAAAATAGGAAAGAAAAGAAAATGATGGAAAAAAAAATTGAGCATCCTAATAATATTTTCATTAGTGACTCAGTCACTTATTTGTTGATTTTCTACTATTATTGAAATCAAACCGGCCGAATAGTATCCATAACCAAGTGCGGTTATGGTAATATTGATAATATTTGAAGAAATCTCTAATTGGATTAAAAATGGAAAAAAAGTTGAAGGCGAATTCTAAATTTACAATCTGATCATTCACTTTCCATAATTTTATGAGAAACGATGCTTTACATGGCCTCTTGGTGTTCTCGAGAAACTTTGCTTGTTTTTTGATCAAGTATTTTTATGTTCTTTTTGTTTTGTTTTTCAAAACAAAAAATGGAAGCAAATATATTTTTATGTTTTCCTTATCATCCTTGGTTTGAAAAAAGCGTTTTAAAGCGTAAACAAACATGCGTTTAGTGTTTTAGTTTAAAAACGAATTTTGAAAAGTTCACTTAAACCCGGCTTGGTATCTCCAGTTCAAAGAGATATATATGATTTCAACAAGTCAAATGGCGAATTGTTGGAGATGAAAATTATGAGTTTCGTATGTGTTGTTTTTTAAATTACTAATAGTTTGAAATAAAAATAATTTTTTAAACTAAATATATAAATAATTTCATAGTCGATATTCTTGGCGATTAACAAAATTCTAAGAACATTTGTATCTGGCAATCCAATAACTCACAGGTGTTGACTTATTTTTGTAAAAAGTTAATCTTAGTGCTTGATGATTACGATAATAACAAAAAAAAAGTGTTCGCGGTCGGTGAGAAGGCTGCTGACAGTACTATTCATGTAATAGTTTGAGCATTATTTTCATTTTCAAACTCTTTTAATAATTTTTTTTAATAAAAAAACTAAATTCGTCCTAAGCTCAAATTATGACTCCAAATTCGGAAGATTATTGTCCTTGTTTATATTTGAAATCAATTATTACATCGGAAATTATCATTTTTCTTTAAAAGAAATATATTTTTTATTACGACAGCGGTATATATATATATATGAAACACTATAATCAAAATTGATAAAAATCATAAAATATGAAATATCATCCAAGTTAATAACATAATGAATTTGATCCGTCTACACATTTGATAGTTAGCCTACATATTTTGATATTATATTATGGTAGAACAACATGACTTGGTTTTACCGCCGTAATGAAGGCCAATTGATTTAATTTACTTTATCACACGATCTGAATATCTTTGCTAAAGTCACAGATAAGCACCACAAATGATAAACAATATGCAAGACTATGTGCGCATGTAGCATCCAGTGACGATAAAAATCACTGAAAAAACCATCTGCAGCCTAGATATGTGTAAAATAATCATTTGTGAGAAAGAAAATGATGAAAATGTCTGAGGGTGATTAAGAAATGTTGTGAAATTATGTTTTGTTGCATATAAGTAACCATTTTTTATTTATTAAGCTTGTAGTTATACAGTGAAATGATATTTTGTATTAGAAAAAATAGTTTTGAGATTAATCGTTTGAAAATAAAATCTGATTTAATACCAAATTAGGTGTTTTTAATAGTCCCAAATAAGAAATAAATGAATAAAGAATGCTAATAAAATTCTATATTTATTATTTAATAAATTTAAGTCTTAAGTAACTATTTGAAAAGCTTATTTTATGTATAGCCTGTCAAGCAATAATAAAATCTTAGCAAAATATTTAAACCATCGATAATTGACATATATATTTTATAAATTATAATTAGAGGAAGAAGAACATTAAAACACTATATATATTTTAACAATTAAACATTTAGTTACAATGCTTAATAAATTGTTTTCATTGAAACTCGAATCTGAGACCCTCATCTCTCAAATACTGCTTTTATGAAATGTTGAGCACTCATCTAACACGTGAGCTACTATAATAGTTGAAATTATTAAGACCACTTAAACTCCTCAAAAATAACATTAACATTTTAGTTAATATTTTAAAATATTTAAATATTCTTAATTTTTCTATTAAATTTTAAATTAAGTTGTAACTTTTATTAATCAGATATGTGTGACAAAGCAGTTGCTCGAAGACGGAGATCGCCTAAGGCAGCGAAAAAGTCGAGATTGATGTGATGGAATGTTAGTGGAATCTGATGGAGGAGGACGGTGGTTCTTACAACTCCAGGGAGTAGCCGTCATCAGAACATTGAGGGAGGACTCTTGAAGCCCCGAGATTTAGTTTTAAAAACTCTTATTGTATGAGAGCATTACGGATGACGGTGATCCCCTTGATAGAAGATTTTGTCTCGGATATGTGATGGCTTTTCCATGGAGAGAATGAGGTCGATTTCCGCTTTTATTTGTTTATCGGCGAAAAACTAGGTTGCAGACCTTAATCAAATTCTGATCCTCAAAATCTTGAGATTGTACGATTGGATATAGCCTCTGCTCAAAGACTCATTGCTCTTTGGCATCAGGGAAATCACAAATGGAGCCCATTGTGTCGATAATGACTATTTCTTGGTGAAGTTTATACATCGGTGTAATATGCCGGATCATGAGAGGGCCACATGGATGGTGGTTGACCATTATCTCATTATTAAGGAATTGGTTTCCTAACTGATCCTTTTTAGATACTCTCGGAGAGGATGTTGGTTTAGTTCTGACTACCACTGTCTTCCTAATGAATATAATGATAGAGAATTTCTCTTGAAGGTGGGAAGAAAATTGGGAGAGCCAGTGGGAAGTAGACCCCAAATTTAGAAGCACTTGTTACTATAGGAAATTTGCTCGTCTGTGTGGAAGTGGATATCACCAAACCCTTTACTTTCCAAATTTAAAGTGCGAAGAGAAGTGCGCGGGATCAAATATGAAGTATTCACATGGTGTGCTTTCGGTCGACATTTCTTGTCATCGAAAAGAAGATTGTCGATCGACTTTTAATCATGCCAATTCGAGCAAGTGTTATTGGAAGGGAGAAAGATATATGCGAGCTCGGTTCTAGGGAAAGTGGTGCGAAGGATAAGGCTAAGAAGGAGTTCCTCAAAAAATATAAGGATATATTAATTGTCAATCACAGGTTGGTAAAGTACGGTTCTTGAGTGCTAGTGTCATAAAAACCAAAGAGGTGATAGGAAGGCGTGATAGTCGAGGGTTCGTAGCTAGAATGCATGATCTGGGGGCCTTCGTAGCCGCATCAAACAAGCAAAACCAAGCTCAAGGCGGTCTGAAAATACGGCGGCGTCACGGCTCTGCGATCCGTGAAAGCCCAGCGGTGAACTTGCTCTTCTCGGGGCACCCCTGAGTCACGGAGAGTCTCATCGAAAAATACTTGATGGCCTTGGTGATAAAGCAAGAGCTATACGTGCGATCCTGGCGGTTTTATAACCTTTGAGGGAACTACATGAAAAGTTGCACCGACTTTGGGCCTCGGTGATAACCCGCAAGCGCCGGACCCTCTTAGGTTTCACGCCCCTGCAATCGCGGCGGGGAATCAGGGAACTTGGGCGCTACCGCTACCAGTGACATTCATTCGCGGCGCCCACCCGACCGCAAAGCGGGTATCCACTACCACCGAAATAGCGGCCCTGACTCGCAGCTCGAGTGTCGCCCATCTCGGCCCGTACAGGTGGGTTGTCGAATTTGCGAGTCTGGGGCATGCAATATGCAACCAGTGTCCACTCGACTCGTCCCGGTGGCCTACGATTCCTCCTGCCCCGAGCTTGATTCCTCTACCTACCACGCCTGTGACCAGGCTCATTATAAATCGATACTCCCGATCATACATCTTGGCTCACGGGCGGTGGAGCCTCGACCATATTCTGGTTGATCTAACCCGATCTCTCCATGCGCTTACCACCCCGTGATGGCTCCGGATGACGTATGATGCGGTGATGGCTCGGGGCTCTCCGTTACTCATCACGGTTCTTAACTTCTCTTGAGCAACTCGCAACACTTTTCCAATTGAGCTGATGTCCTCTGCGTTCTCTTCATAGAAAAAAGAATCATTTCGATTTCTCGATTTTGTACCTCGAATAATGTTTCCTATTGTTCTTACCTTTGCTTTTCTTGTAAAGGACATTCACCGCAGAGTGACATACGAGGGCGAGCTAAAAGATGGCGCGTTTATGAGTGGCGGTATCTACGCCATTAGCAGATTTTAGGCATCAAACAACCTTATCGAAGTGGCATCAAAGATTAGGACACCCGACACCACGTCACAGAGCAAATTGTTTCAAAAATAAGCTAGTTTTCTCTTCTTATATCGAAAATTTTCGTATGACGATTGTGTCGTGATAAAAGTCATAAATTGTCATTCTCCCGATCACAATTGTATCTTCTACGACCCTTATTATCTTTTCGGATGTGCTGAACTTCTCCCAATTCTAACTCCGAATAATGGATTCCCATGTTATGTCGTTTTGTGGATCATTTCACGGTCTATATTTGATTCACCCTCTTAAGCAAAAGTTGAAGTAAAGAAACTTTTATTAGATTTAAATCCATTGTTGAAAAATACTTTGATAAAACCGTAAAAACACTTTGTGCGAAAGGGTGGTGAATATATTGGACTTGCCCGTTTTCTTTTCAATAGTATTTCTCATCTCCTTTACACCACCTCCTTTTGAACCACAGTAAGCACTACGAGTAGACATCTTCATATTAGTAAGCTGGATTAGCATTACTCTCTCATGCTTCTCTTCCTTTAACTTATTGTGTATATCTCCTTATACGGTTGTTTATCTAATAAATCGCATGCAACCTGGCTAAACGCCTTTCCTCTCCTTATGAAAAAATATTTTAATGATCTGTGTGAAAACCGCAAAAATTTTTGGCATTTATGCTATCCATGGCTTAAACCATACCTGATAACCATTAGACACTCGATCATACCATGTGTCTTCTTAGGATGCTCTTTAACTCGAGTGCCCTCTTCTTTGCCTTGATCTGACCACTTCAGAAATATATGTCTCTGGCGTGTTCGATTTGTTGAAACTGTGCTTCCGTTTATAATACAATGCGCTCTACCTCTTCTCCTGGCTTCGAACTCCATTGCTACTTGGATTCCTCAGCCACTTAGAATTCGACGCCTTTGGTACCGCCACTCCATCAGGTAAATCTGCGGTGGGCGCCAATGACCAGGTGGCTTTACCACAGTCGGACACAGTGAAGTGCCTTTGCAGATTCTGACACCATCACATGAACACTACCGCAATCTGACAACCCCCGCACTTGCTGAGACCGACAGGAGCCTCGTCTGACCCACTCCACCACATGGTATAAGAGTTAAAAACAATATTCCTGAGCCATCACCCAGGCGAATCTTCACTTGATTAACCACAGTGATGATCTGAGACGGCTCCACGTTGACTCGGGCTCGAGATCATAAATGCGTCTCATGCCATGCGAAGAAATATGATGCTCTTGTTAAGAGATGTGGAACATGGGCTACAGTTCCACGGATAGAAGACAAAAATTTGGTTGGGTGTAAATGGGTTTTAGAAACCAACTGTCGATGGATTCACATTATGGCGGTCTGAGAGGCGAGTTGGTTGCAAAGGATTCCACCAGCGTCCTGGAATAGACGCTACCAAGACGTTCAGGTCAGGTTCTCGAAGCGAACTCGCATAGAATTGTTCTTAAATATTCATAAAAAATGTCGATGTGGTTAGTCATAGCAACGGTATAACAATGCCTTTACTTGAGGCCATCTGTCAGAGAATGTTTATATGTCACAGCCACCGGGATTCGTTGATAAAGACAACCCCTCATATGTGTGCAAACTTAACTCAAAGAAGCAATATATGGTCTAAAACAAGCTCGGGCATGATCTGATAATGAGCTCGGAAGCGTTCTGTTCAGGTTGGTTTTGAATTCATATCGCGATGCGCCATCTTTGTCTTTAAATGTGAAGGTCTCTGCATATATCTCCTTGTTTATGTTGATGATTTAATTCTCACATGAGACAATGCTACCAAAGTTAATCACTTCATAAGTATTCTTGCTCAGCGATTTTCCATCAAAGATCTTGGCTTACTAACTTACTTTTTGGGTGTAGAAGTTGTCCCAAACAAACAGGGCTTATTACTCTCACAAAGCGATATATTATGGATCTTCTCAACCAGGCGAATCACGAAGATGCAAGACTGTTCTTACTCCCATACCAACCAGTCTGACTCTTATGTTAAACTCAAGGTTCTTCTTTATGCGATCGGTAGTATCGCGAGTAGTTGGGAGCCTCAGTATATGCTAATAACAAGACTGATGCCATAGCCATTGTTAACAAATTGTCCACCGATATATTGCATTTCCCGGCTCAGCCCGAACCTTTGGTCTTTTGTCGAATCTTCACGTTATCTTGTTGGCACCATTGATGATGGTTTACAACTCTCTGAACTGGTGGGTTTTACATGCTTTCTCGGACTACACTCTTGGTTCATATTTCTCTGCGATCTTGATTGGCGGGGGCAGTACTTTTGCTCGACCCGGTGCTTGTATTTGTTTATCTTGGTAAAAATCGATTTCTGGAGTTAAAAGCAGGACTGTTGCTAGATCTTCATTTGGCGAATATCGCTCACATTTGCAATCTCTAGCTGGCGAACAATTTCGTTGTTATCTCTTGGCCGTCTTGGTATTTCACTTCCTCTTGCCACGTCATTTGTGTGATAATATTGGGGCCACTCAATCTCATTCCCGATCCATTTTCATTCGAATGAAGCATGTTGCATCGATTTTCATTTCGTGGGATCAAGTTCAAAATGGTGCTTTGTTATGTACATAGTACCTCTTACGAAGATCTTTGCCGATGCACTTACTAAGCCACTTCGAAATGTGTTTCCTACAACTTAAACACAAGATTGGAATTCTCTCCCGAGCTCCATCTTGGGGGGCATAATAGAGTTAGTTACACCTTGTGAAGTCTTGTATATCAGTTGTATTATTTGAATATAATTAAGTATATGTCGACTCAGTGAATATCTTATATAGGTTAGTTTACACACCTTCTTCATATGTTGTAGGATTTTCAACCACTATTAGTTATTCTCATGATGTATTTATCACGATCGATTAATCGATAAGATATTATTTGGTTCTGAATCATTATCTGAAGGTAATCTCAGGTACCTTCAGCGTTACGAGTCTGCGTGAAGGTACTTCGAATACTCGGAGCAATGAAGATTTCGACGATCTTCTAGAATCTTCTCTCGAAACCTTCAGGAACTTCCACACGCTTCCCCACTGGAATCTGGGCGACCAGCGGCGATCTTTAATGTCGTAAGATAGCAGGTATCGGGCCACCACGAGACTACCTCGTCGACCACGATGGCTGTCGACGGATGCATATCCCTCTGAGTCTCCCCGGGATCCCTCCTGACGGCCGTCCTGCAACGGTTCAGCGCGCCGTGGCCGTTTGAACTTCACGCCCTGAGAATGTTCGAGAAGAAATACATCGAAACTCCGAATCCACGGTGAAAGGATCAGCGGGGAGGGAGGAGTCTTGGTGGCGTCGACAATCATTGGATTGATCGTGCGTCGTCTTTGGGCGAGAAAGTGATCGGTCGGAGGAGGATCTGGAGTTACAGTTCGTTCGACGTAGGCGCAGAGTGCAGCGTGAAATAGGGCATGATACAGGACTTGCTAACAAAGGCAGGGACTCTCATGTGCGGTTCTTCCTCAGGAAAAGCCAAAAGTTGGCTAAGGATGATGCTCAGTGGCATTAAGCTGTTACCACTACTTGTGTGTCGGATGAAATAATAGAAACTTTTGGCGGAATTTGTTTACCTATTTTAAAAAATGTTTTTTTTTAATAACAAACAAAACAAAAACAGAAAATATGTTTGGTTTCTTTTTTTTTTCTTTTTTTTCCTTTTTGTTTTAAAAAATACAAAGAACACTAAATTTGAATAACATAATATAATGGTTTCCTAACACAGAAATGATGCTCCTTATGCTTGTAAAAACTATTTTTAATAATTGTTCTCAAAAAGCTTGTTTTTAAAAACTATTCACCAAACAATTTTCAAAAACATAATCAAAACGAAGCCCTCGATATTTCTGTTCACAAGCTGAATATTAGAAAAATGTTCCGAATATGAAGTAACCCTCGACATGAATCTAACATTTTCTTGCTTAACAAAATGGTTCTTTCCATAAAGATTTATCTTTTATCTTCTTTTTATGTTATCGTTGTTTTATGGCGTTTGATTTATCCATGACAGCTAATATCACATGATGTTTCTTCATCGTCTTATTGCGGTATTTTATCTATAAGTGACGGTCGAGACGAGACTAAATGAGGATCTACTCTGTATGCGAGAAAGAAAAGGAAAAATAGGAAAATAGAAAGAAAATGATGGGAAAAAACTTGAGCATCTAATATTTTTTCATTAGGAACATTAGATCCATATTTATTGATTTTTTCTACTATTATTGAAATCAAACATTGAATACATATCCGCCCAGCAAGTCACGGTTATGGTATCAGTGATGTTTGGAAAATCTTAATTGGATTAAAAAAATGGAAAAAAAAGTTGAAGCCAGTCCCCAATTACAATCTGATTCGTTCACTTCCATAATTTTATGAGAAACGATGCTTCATGACCTCTTGGTGTTCTCAGGAAACTTTCTTGTTTTCAATCAAGTATTTTTTATGTTCTTTATGTTTTTGTTTTATAAAAATGAAACAAAATATTTTATGTTTTCCTTATCATCCTTGTTTTGAAAAAGAAAACATTTTTAAGCGTAAACAAACTTATGCGTTTAGTGTTTTCCGTTTAAAAAACAATTTTCAAAAGAGTTGCCTTAAAACGAGACGGTATCTCAGATTCAAGAAGATATATATGTGTAAGACCAGAAATTCCATTCTGAATAAAGCCATCGTAATTTTGGTTACAAAATTATTAATTCGATTAAAAATCCATAATTTAATACAGTAGATCTCGGATGTGAAACAAATTTCACTGGGTTTGGTAGTCATAGAAAATCTATTTAGCACGTAAAATTTCATAATAATTAGAGGCAGTCGGGTTGGCACATTTTCGGGCGTCGCGTTTCGGGTCTTGAGTAAGCTTGATTTTGATCGGCAGTGCGCCTATGAGCACTCATGCCATAAGTGGTATAGGTAGATAAATAAATGAAAATGGATGTAGATGTAGTACAAATGTCAAAAGCTGGTGAATTAATCAAATAAATTTGATTAAGTCACTAAAAGACGAAACTGTAAACAGTGACCTTCTTCCCAAAGTTAAAATGAGCCAAAAACATGAAAAGGCAAAAATGGAGATGCAGTGGGTGCCGTTTTGAGAGAATCTTAGAGAGCACTTCTCTCTGAAATACAGCAGCGATCGATAGTCGGCGGAGTCTTGAGCGAGAAAGAGCTGCTTCCTAAGTTAAGAGGCTTAGCGTGGGTCTCGGATTTAGGAAGTTTCCTGGCTGCCCAGTGGATTCCCCTACTTATTCCCAGATTTTACTCCATTTTAAGTGTTTTATTAATGTTTCGGTTGAATGAGGTAGTGAGGGGCAGTTTGATCGATCGAAGCTTGGGGAGGTGGGTGTTAGAAGTCGTAGGATTTTCTTACCATCATTGATAGTCAGAAAATTTTAGTGGAGTCACGGGCTGTTAAAATTGATTTAAGTGGCAAATCATGTCATTTAGTTTGATTGAGTAGGAAATGTTTGTGGTGCGGGTTCAGCTAGTGACGATTAATTCTGATTTTGAGAATAGTAACCAAGTTTCATATTAAAACGATCAATTCTGAAAATATATCTTTGTGAAAATATGTGTTTGGTCAAGTGATTCAAATTGAATTACTTTAGTGTTTTGTATCATTGGCCGTGACTAATTTTGATGTGGATGAATGAAATTACATAACATGTTTGTGTGATTTAATTTTATGCGAATATATTCATGTTTATATATTTGCATGTGGATTAATTTGTATTGGAATTGGCATACATGCGGTCCATATGCCTTGGTATGAGTCTAGAGAAAAATGGTTCGGAGGGTAGTCTAAAAATATTAATTATCGGAGAATTAGTCCACAAACTAAAAATATCAATCGTCGAGACAGCCCGATTGATATTCATCGGAGGTAGTCCTGGAAACAATTAATATATCAATCGTCGGAGCGGCCCAATTGATATATATACATCGGAGGGTTGTCCACTAGTAAGACTAATATTCTCATACGAGGCTTAGGCGAGTGTGAGAGAGTCGATGAGGACTAGGGATCTGGAGTTAGTGCATGTAGACATTCAAGTAGGATCATGCATTTGCTTGAATGTGTGTTTTACTGGAACATGGCCTTTGCGCAGGTGGTGAGTAGCCCACTTAGGGCGATTCTCCTACTGAGCATTAGCTCACCCCGTCGTGGGACCCCCCTTTATTTTACAGGTACAAGGAGCGTGCGAGGGGACGGCTCGTCCTAGAGACTGAGATTAGAAGAAAATCCGGATTGTGGCTTTTGCTTTGATGATATCTACATGTATTAGAATTTCTCTAATTTTAATATATGTTGCATGAGAGTAAGACATTTGAACTCTTGTAACTATTGGGTACATAGTTGGTAAGTATATTGAGTATTGTTATGGGCCCAAGTGGCCGTACTACTCATGTGATTGGGTATACATTGCATATATTGGACTGTTTGGGACAAGTAAATGCAGGTTTATACAAGTATTGTATTTGGGTAGAGCTCCCCGTACAAAGGAGACTCTGCCCGATTTTCTGAAGTGGCGTCGGGTAACCCGACATCCACTTGTATTCCACGTATTGACGGGTAGTCAACGGACCCCCGGGTTTGGGGCGTCACAGCTTGAGTATCGAGGAGCTTAGGTATCTGAGATACCTAGGGGAGCTGAGGGTTTTGGGTATCCATCGCACTTGGGTGGTTTGATGAAGTATGGAGTATATGGAAACCTATGGATAGAATTTGGGCTTAGGCCATGGTTGAGGAGAAGAGCATCACCACTAGGTGTGGTTTGATGTTGAGTGTAGGTATGGGATTACAGGGAAAATCACGGGACAAAACTAGGACACTACGTACGTGTGTTGGAAGTGTTTTGTGTGATTGTTGGATTATTATTATGTTTGGTGTGCATTACACATATTTTATGTGTTGAGATTGTATGTGTGTGGTGATTAGCACATGGATGTGTTGAAAATAATTTTTTAGAAAATATTTTGAGTTCTGATCAATAATAGCTTGGAGGAAGAGTATAAAGAGATAAATTTTATAAATTTATTTGGTTTAGAAGATGAAAGGAAATTTAATTTTTTAAGGTTTTACAATGAAAAAACGAAGAAAATTAAACAAAATAAATTACTAAATTTATTTGAATTGTTGGAAGATGAGAAGAAATTTTAAAGCCAAGAAAAAAATAAATTTTACTAAATTTATTTGATGAGAGTGAAAATAATTTTCTAAGATTTTACAAGTGGTAAAATTAGAAGAAAATGGGCGAAAACAAATTTTTATAAATTTATTTGAGTGGAAAAAATTTTACGATGAAAAGCTTGGAAAAAAGAAAATAAATTTTATAAATTTATTTGGTTATAAGGTGAGAAAATAATTTTCTAAGGTTTTATATGATGAAAAATTGAAGGAAATGGAAAATAAATTTTATAAGTTTTGTTGATGTATGGAAAAAAATGGTTTTGGGATTTTAGTGATTTTTTTCCTATTCTTTGGAAATAAATGAAAAAAATATTTTTATGAAAAAAATTTTAGTCGAAATTTTTTTTTTTTGAATGGAAACTCTTGCTGATTATGTGTGAGAAAAAAAATTTTGTATTGCAATATGAGTGAAGTAATGCAATGAGTTGGCAAGGGCTTGTATTACGGAGAAATTTGTTGAAGTGTTACAATACAAAAAATGTGTATATTCACCCAGGTTGGCTAGATGGCAGGAGTGTATCGCAATACACATGCTGTATTGTGACTAGGAGGGACAGGAGGCAGGGCTGCACTGTGTCGCGAGGCAGGCCACGATACGGCCATGCCTGCCTTTTATCTGACCACGATCTGGCGCGACGCGTCTTTGGGGCCCAGGGAGTGTTTGGCGTTAGGGCATCTGGCCCGAAGCGGCGTAGGGAACCTGGCGGGCCTTGCGGCGGCGCGGCGTAGCGGCAAGCGAACCCGCGAGTCGCGCGCGAGGCGGGGGCGGCGCGGGCGCCTTGGCGGCGAGGCGGCCTGGCTGGCGGCGGCAGGCGGCGGTGGCGGGCGATTACGTCGGTGCGCACTCGGCTGTTTTGGCGGTTCGACTCGATATTTTCTAGTCGAATTTTTGGACATTATTGTGAACTGAGTTCACTTGAACACTTTGTTCATCTTGAAATTTTCGAAAAAAAAAAAAAATATTTTAAATTTAATTAAAAATGAAATAAAATCAAATAAATTTTATAAAATTTTGAAAATAAAATTTTCATAAATAAAATTTTTTGAAAATAAAAATTTAAATCGAAAACAATATTTTAAATCACGAAATTGATTACGTATACAACGAGTTATGTGTACGATTAGTGTCTCGAAGTTTGTGGTTATACACTTGGGAATCTTTGTATTGGATTTAACTACCAATTGAAATCGTGATTGCGCGGTAGCTACGTAGAAAATTATATGCATGGTGTAATGCGTATAGGAAAAAGGGTAAATGCTAAGGTTAGGATCGATGACCTTAGGGATTCGGATACTGAAGTGAACAAGAAGGCTTAGAACCTTATTGAAATAAATTAATCGAGTGGTTGGAAATTTAGCGCCACTTAGAAAATGAACGGGTCCGTTCATGGTTATCAGAATCTAATAATGTCGGTATGCGCATTACTAGTTAAATTTGAAATGAATTAAATGATTCTTGTTGCCATATTAAGCCCATGTAAATGGCTAATGAGATGGGGCATTGGAGGACGTCCGCAGGGTGTAGTTAGGCACCACTTGGAGCACTTGACCGACCGTCGGCATTTGATGGCGGGCCTTTGGAAAGGCGCCCAGGTAATGCGGCCGAATGCTATCGCGCGAGGCGAACAAGCGGAGTAGACGGGAAGATCTAGTAACCTCTAGAGGTTTTAGGGCGCATCATCCTCCCGGAGCCTTCACGAGGAGGAGATCCGATGGTGGCCGACCGTTTGGTTCATGCGAGCGAGAAAGTGTTAGAGGCTATGGAGATTACCTACGACACGACCCCGAGGATTAGACTAGGCGTGTTCTGGCTAGTTAATGAGGTGACACAGGAATATGATGGAAATGGGCAAGGACCTCTAGAGACCTTAGAGGAGCCGTTGTACGTGAGTCTCCCCTATGGATTAAGGCGAGAATAGGGATGTTATGTCGAGGTTGCGAGTTAGAGATCTCAGGGACCCTACTCACAGTAGACCATCATGGACATGTCAAAGTTCGATGTCATCCTGGGGATGGATTGGCTGACAGCTTACAGGATCGTTATCGATTGTGAACGGGGAGAGTTCTGATACGGGGCCGGTGCTCGTGTTGTATTCCCGGGGGACAAGCATGGCGATTTGCTGGGCGATTATCTGAAGTCAAGTGTTGGGACCAGTTAAGCGGGTTGGCTAGCGAGGCCTTACCCTAGAGAATGAGGGAATCTGGGACTTAAGATCACCTCGAGTAGTGTCTTGCGAGTATGTGGATGTTTTTCGGACCAAGGCTTCTTGGGTGCCTTCCCTGAAGATTAAGTAGACCCGATTGTCGAGTTACACCTGGTGCTTCACATCTCTATGACTCCGCATGGGATGGCGCAGTTGAGTTACGGGAACTAGTCAGGTTACAAGGCCTGGTGGACAAGAGGTTACGATCAAGAATCGGTGCCATTATAGGATTGATGATTTATTTGATCGGTTGAGAGGAGTGCGAGTCTACTCCAAGATAGACCGCCTTTGGTTACCTATCGACTGAGGGTTAGGGATCTGGATATCCACAAGACAACGTTAGGGCGTTATGGGCACTTTGAGTTTACGGTGATGCCCTTTGGATTGATTAATGCGCCAGCGGCATTCATGGACCTCATGCATAGGGTGTTCCAACCTTATCTAGATCAGTTTGTCGTAGTCTTCGTGAATGACATTTTGATCTACTCCTATTCAGAGTGGGAGCATGAGTATCATTTGAGGATCGTCTTCTGATTTGTTGAGAGACCATGTTGTATGCTAAGTTCGATGAGAGTGCGGGCTTTGAAGCTGCGAGGGAGATTTTGGGACACGTGGTGTGGCGAGTGTCAGTCGACCTAGGGAAGGTTGAGGCAGTGATTAGTCGGAAGAGACTGAATGTCAATCTTTGAGATACGTAGTTTCTTGGGATTGGCGGGGTATCACAGGAGATTCGAGAATGGGCTGAAGTTGTCCATTCGGGGCAGGATTGTAGGACTTCGCCTACGGTACATGGACTCCATGGTTGGGGCAGCCCTGACCATAGAGAGAGAGATTGAGGATTCTTGGAACACTCGGGATACGGGTGTTGGTAGCAAGAGGGAGGATCAACCTTCTTCTAGTTCGGGAAAGAGGCAGAAGACTTCTGCTTCACACTAGTTCAGGACTAGGGCCGGGATTGAGCATGAGTGACGGGATTGCCTCAGAGACAGGGATCCTAAGACTTTGGGACAATGCAGTCCCAGTTAGCCATAGGACAGGAGAGTATACGAGTTCATTCCTCCACACAGATGCAGGTCGGGAGGAATTAGTTTCAGTTTCGGGGTGCTATACAAGCACTCTCAACAGCACAGATTGGCCAAAGGGGCCAGAGTGTGGGTCAAAGTCAGGGACAGATCAGAGTTGCGCAGCGGAAGCGTGGTTTACTTTAGGGTAGTAGACCTATTGGTTGTTGATGCCATGCTTGACATGGATGAGTTGACAACCATCGGGTTATCGATAATTTGAGACCTGGGCGGGTTGTCATGCCCGACCGACGTGGATTTTGGGCTTAGAGGTTAAGACCTTTTGAGAAGTAAGGAGATAAGATGTTCTTCCCTAGGATGTAGGGTGAGAGTTGACCAGATAGGTCGGGATTATGAATGAGAAGTCTCCGAGATTCTGCTCATGGTGAGAATCCTGGAGTTAGGGTGTAAGGGACCCGGGGAGATGTCCGAAATTTTTGGGAGAATGTAAGAGGCTCGAAGTGTAAGTCGAAGAGTTATGTAATCGAGATGAAAACACACGGTCGGGTTATCACGCAGACTGAGAGTTGAGTGATAGGAGTCGGGGGTGACTCGAGGTTTGGATACCCTTTGGGAAATCGCTTTGGGTGTTGTTAAGTCGGCGAGGGCTTGGTATACGGATGTCATTCATGACATGGACTAGGTTGACGGTCCATTGGATTGTTAGTGATTATGACCTTGGGAAGGTCAAAGTTTACACGCCAAGTAAGGGTTGTGTAGGGTTAGGTGTGTATGGATTATATGCAGGTGTTAGAGGACATGCTACGAGCATGCGTCCTGGGTCATAAGGGTAGAGGATTAATTGCCGCCAAGTAGAGATTCGCACAACAATAGTTGCTCCCAGGGTGAATATGCGGATGGCACCGTATGAGGCCTTGTATGGAGTATACGAGTCAGGTATGTTGGACCGAGGTGGGAGAGGAACTCCATCAGTCTGATCGATCGAGACATCCCATGAAGGTGAGTTTAATCACGATAGCGTCTTCTAAAACAGGCCGCCGGAAAGTTATGCGATGTCTGACATGGCCTGGGATTCGAGTTAGTGACCGCGTTTCACTTGAAAGGTGATTCCCTAAGAGAGGAGTGGTCAGGTTCGGCAAGCGTGGGAAGCTATTGCCGAGATTCATTGGACCTTTCGAGATACTCGAGAGGATAGGCACCGTTGCGTACCGGTTGGCGTTACCGCCCAGCATGACAGGTGTCCACAAGGTGTTTCAAGTCTCCATGCTCCGGAAATATACTCCAGATCCACCTCATGTGGTGGATTGGGGACAGATTGAGATTGACGGATGGGGACCTTAGGAGGACCGGTGTGCGTGATGATAGGCCGTGATCGGGTTTGCGACGCAAGGCCAGTGAGGCTAGTGAGGAGTGTTATGGCGACGAATGGAGGTGACGATAGGAGCGCGAGGACACGATCTGGGCCATCACTTCTTGTTTAGAGATGAAGGTCACATTAGTTTAGTTGTTTAATATTTAAATGACTGTTTACATGCATGGCAAAGTGCGAGTTGCATATGCATGTGCGTGATTGTGATTATCCTAAATTTCAGGATGAATTCAGCTAAGGAGGAGAATGTAAGACCCAGAAATTCAATTGCTTAAGTTAAGGGCAAAATCGTAATTTTAGTTTACAAATTGTAAATTTCAGTTAAAGAATCATAATTTATTCTCTAGATCTCGGATGACAAAAGCCCAGTTTCACACGTTGGAATCGTCAGAAAAATCCTAGTTAGCACATAAATTTCGCTTAATATTTGAGACGGTCGGTCGGCGCGTTTTGAGGCATCGGCGTTTGGTGCCGTAAAGCGATTTTGATGCGACGAAAGTCTGCCTGTAAGTACTCATGTACCATAAGTGGTATGAGTAGATAAATGATGAAAATGGATGGCCGAGATAGTGCCGAATGTCAAAACTGGTGAAAGAAGGAATTAATCAAATAAATTGGATTAAGTCACTAAAAGACGAAACTGTAAACAGTGACCTTCTTCCCAAAGTTAAAATGAGCCAAAAAACGTGAAAAGGCAAAAATGGAGATGCAGTGGGTGCCGTTTTGGGAAGGTCTAGAGAGGCGCTTCTCTCTGCAAAAATCACGTGAATCAGGCAGTGGCGGTCTTCGGGAGTGAAGGAGAAGACAACACACCTACGAGAGGCTTCGCGTGGTCTCGGTTAGGAAGTTTCGTGAGCTCCTTGAGTAGGATTTTCCCCTGCACAGTTTTACTCCCATTTAAGTGTTTTGTGTGTTTCGGTTGAATGAGGCCATGAGGAGCCGTTTGATCGGTCCCAAAACTTGGGACCGAATTGTTAGAAATTATGTGGGATTTTTCTTACCATCCGTGACAGTCTAGAAAATTTAGTGGAGTCACGGGCTGTTAGGTTGATTTAAAGTGTAAATCATGTGTTGGTTTTGATTGAGGCGGAAATGGCGTGAATTGAGTTGCTAAGTGAACCTTCGTTGATTTGTGATTTTGAGAATAGTAACCAAAGGGTTTCACTATTCCCAAAGCTTGATGTGCGAAAATATATCTTGTGAAAATATGTGTTTAGTCAAGTGATTCAAAATTGAATTACTTTGTGTTTTATCATTAGCCCGTAGGCTAATTTTGATGTGATGAATGAGAAATTACATGGCATGTTTGTGTGATTTAATTTTATGCAGAATATATTCATGTTTTATATGATTTGCATGTGGATTAAGGCTGTGTGGAATTGACATACATGCATTCTATACCTTTGGAACATCCTAGGACTATAGGAGTTAGTGCATGGTATGTGAGGTCCTGAAATATGGTTGGAGGAGTAGTCTAAAAATGTAATTATCAGGAGATTAGTCCACAAACTAAAAATATCATTAAGTCGGGCGACCCCGATTGATGTTGTTGGAGAATGATCACAAACAATTAATATATCAATCGTCGGAGCGGCCCAATTGATATATATACATCGGAGGATTGTCCACTATTAAAACTAATATTCTCATACGAGGCTTAGGCGAGTGTTAGAGAGTCGGTGAGGACTCGGGATCTGAGTTGGTCATGTAGACACATTCAAAGTAGGATCATACGTTTGCTTGAATTTGTGTTTACTTTGGAACATGGCCTTGCACATAGGTGGTGGAAGTAGCCCATAGAGGCGATTCTCCTGCGAGAATTAGCACACCGGGTCATTAGGACCCCCTTTATTCTGGTCACGGGGAGGCGTGCGAGTGGACTGGCTCATCCAGTGAGATTAGAAAAGCGGATTGTGGCTTTGGCTTTGATGATATCTACATGTATTAGAATTTCTCTAATTTTAATATATGTTGCATGAGAGTAAGACATTTGAACTCTTGTAACTATTTGGTACATAGTTGGTATGTATATTGAGTATTGTTATGGGCCCAAGTGGCCGTATTACTCATGTGATTGGGTATACATTACATGTTGAATTTGTTGGGACAGGCCAGTACGAGGTTATACAAGTATTGTTGGGTAGAGCTCCGTACAAAGGGAGACTGCATGGAGTTTTCTGGTGTGTGTCAGGGCAGCCGGCATCACGCCTATGTCCAGCGATGTTGTGGGTGGGTCGCGGACCCCGGGTTTGGGGCGTCACAATATGATTTCAACAAGTCAAATGACTGGTGTTGGAGATGAAATTTTGAGTTTTGTATGTCTTTAGTTTTTTTAAATTACTAAAATAGTTTGAAAATAAAAATAATTTTTAAACTAGTATATAAAATAATAATTTCATAGTCAATGACTGCAACGTGCTTAAAATTAAAACATTTGTATCTACTTGATCAATAACTACGATTATTGACTTTTTTTAAAAAGTTAATACAGTGAAAACAATATTTCGATATTAACTTAAAAAAAAAATTTTCATTATCCACGATCGATGGCTAGCGATATTACTATTCATAGCGATTTGAGCATTATTTTCATTTTCAAACTATTTTAATAATTTTTTTTAATAAAAAACTAAATTATTCCTAAGCTCAAATTATGACTCCAAATTGGGAAGATTATTGTCCTTGTTTATATTTGAAATCAATTATTACATCGGAAATGATCCGTTTCTTATAAGAAATATATTTTTATTAAAACCCAAGCCGAGTATATATATATATATATATATATATATATATATATATATATATATATATATATATATATATATATAAACATATAGTCAAAATCGATAAAAATCATAAAATATGAAATATCATCCAAATTAATAACATAATGAATTTGATCAAATCCTACATTTTGATAGTTTAGCCTACATATTTGATATTATGTCATAGTAGAATACTTATGGCTTCCAGTTTTCACATCGTATTGAAGACCATTGATTTAAATTCTCTTATCTCACAGTGGGAATATACTTTGCTGTCCCGAATACGCCTACAAATAAATAAACAATATACCAAGACTATGACAGCCACATGTCGCTTCAAGACGACGATAAAATCACGAAAAAACAAATAAAAACTTAGATATGTGTAAAATAATCATTTTATTGAGAAAGAAAATGATGCAAATGTGTGCAAAGGGGTGATTAAAAATGTGTGGAAATTATCATTTTTGTTATATAAATAACCATTTTTATTTATTAAACTATGATTATTAAATGAAAGGATATTTTTGTATTAGAAAATAGTTTTGAGATTAATCGTTTTGAAAATAAATACAATTTTAATACCCAATTAAGGTGTTTTTTAATAGTCAAATAAGAAATAAGAAATGAATAAAGAATGCTAATAAAATTCTATATTTATTATTTAATAATTTAAATTCTAAGGGGTAACCTAATAGAAAAACTTATTTTGTATTTTTATATCAAGCAATAATAAAATTAGCAAAAAATATTTTAAACCATCGATCAAATTGACATATATATTTTTATATAAATTATAATTAGAGTAAGAAGAACATTAAAACATATATATTTTTTAACAATTAAAGATTTTGAATTACAATGTATTAATTGTTTTCATTGTTCGAATCCGAGACCTCATACCGATGCATAACATGTGAAATGTTGGCCTCTATCTAACACATGAGCTACTATATGGGTTGGAAATTGTGGAATAACCAGAAACTCCTCAAAATAACATTAACATTTTAATTAATATTTTACAAATATTAAAATATTCTTAATTTTCATTAAATTTTAAATTAAGCTAACTTTATTAATCCATTGACAAACAGAGCAATTGTGCTCTCAAGAAGACCAAGATCTTCTGGAACAAAGCAAGAAAAATTCCAAGATTATTGACAATGGAATGTTGGTGAGTCGATGGAGAGGACGTGGTTCTTACACACAGCTCCAAGGGAATAGCAAATCATCAAAGAACATTGAGGAGGGACTCTTGAAGCCCCAGTTCGGTTTTAAAGATACTCTTCAACTTAACCACAGAGCATTACACGAATGACGGTGATCCCCTTGATGAAGATTTTGTTCCATATGACGATGGCTTTTCCATGGAGAGAATGAGGTCGATTTCCCTTTTATTTGTTTATCGAAGGCAGAAAAAACTAGGTTGCCAAGACCTTAGCGTCAAATTCTGATCCTCAAAATCATGGGGTGTACGATTGGATATAACTATCTGCTCAAAAGACTCATTGCTCTTTGGCATCCGAAATCCCAAATGGAACTGGTGGCCATCGATAATGATATTTCTTAGTGAAGTTTGCTTTTGTCAACTATTATAACTATACAAAATATGAGGGGGCCATGGATGGTGATTTGACCATTATCTCATTATTAAGGTTGGTTTCCTAACACAGTCTTTTTTAGATACTACGGAGAGGATGTTGGTTTGGTTACGACTACCCTGTCTTCCTATTGAATATAATGATAGAGAATTTCTCTTGAAGGTGGGAAAGAAAATTGGGAAGCCAGTAAGAGTAGACTAGGCTAGAAGCCTTGTTACTAGAGGAAATTTTCTCGTCTCTGTGTGGAAGTGGACATCACCAAACCACTACTTTCCAAATTTAAAGTCCGAAGAAGGGTACGCAGGATCAAATATGAGGGTATTCACATAGTGTGCTTTCAGTGCGACATTTACTGTCATCGAAAGAAGATTGTCAGTCAACTTCTAATCATGCCAATTCAGAGCAAGTGTTATTGAAGGAGAAAGATATGTCTGCAAACTCCGTTTCTAGGGAAGGTGGTGCAACGAAGAATAAGGCTAGAGGAGTTCCTCAAAAAGATAAGGATATAATTGTCAATCCTGGAGCTGTTAAAAATTACGGTTCTTGGATGCTAGTGTCCCATAAAAACCAAAGAGGTGATAGGAGACGTGATAGTCGAAGTTTCAAGCAGCTAGAATGCATGATCCTAGGGGGCACTCCAATGGTAACTATGATAAAGGGAGGAGGGTCCCTGGCTCAGAACAAACTTAAGGATATAGCAAGCCCGTCATCTTTTAATGTTTTGGAATTGGAAAAAAAACCAAGGGAGGTGAGTCGAAGTCATTGAGAACATGGAAGTGATACTGGAGACCATGTAATGATGTTAAACTTCCAGAGTAGGAAAAGGCCTACAGTTCAGATTGTTCAAAGAGGCCCACCTCCTCCCTCAAATGAAATTTTACCTTACCCCACTAACCCACATACATTCATTCACCATGTAGATACAGGGGATCGCCTGTCACTAAGGCAATCCCTGCAAGCAGCAGCAGAGGATGAACATATTGTTGTTCGAGGGTCAGACAATGGTAGGACAATGACTCAAGAGGTTTGAATGCTCGTCCTCAGCAGAAGATGATGCCATTGGCGCCGTCCATTATGATACGTCGTCTGTGAAGAACACCTTCGAGGATACCACCAGTCGAATCACCACTATACTGTCCACTCCTTTGCAGATGGCTGTGGGAATAGTTGAGACCTGCACGACTGCGACTATTAGCTACTAGTCGAGTTTGTGACGACCTTGACCTAAATATAGTATTTTCTTCAAGTTTTATTTTATGTTTTATGGATTGCTTGACTTGGAATTGTCAGGGGGCGGCTTCTAAGGAATTTGGAAAACCTCTTAAGGAATTGATTCGTTTGAACAGAACAACCACTGTTGCATTAATTAAGCCTAAAGTTTCAAGCGCTCATGCTGATGTTTTTTGCAAAGGAATTAATTTTTCCAACTGGGTTCTTGTAGAGGCAATAAGGTTTAGTGGTGGAATATGGATCTTTTGGAGGGACTCTGTTTTGATTAACATTGTTCACACTCTCCCTCAATTTGTGCTGATGCGTGTTATGAATGATAAAATGAGCCCTTGGTTCTTTTCTGTGGTCTATGGCAGTCCAGATTGTGGACTTCGACGTAAGCTATGGGAGGCTTTGGATCTCACAAGGTTAGGTACGGAGGGACCTTGGCTATCAGCTGGAATTACAACTCAGTTATGTCTCTACTGATTAGGTGAGTTTCCCTACCAACTGGAATTGTCATAGAAGTGCAGATTTCAATGACTGGAGTGTTTGACAAGGTCTTGTTGATGAGTTCTCAGGCTCTAAGTTTACTTGGACACGAGGTAGGTATGACCATACTTTCAAGGGAGCTCGTCTAGATCGGGCAATGTGTAATGTGGAATGGAGAAACTTATTTCCTGCATCCTCAGTTACTCATCTCCCAAAAATCAATTTTGATCATTATCCGCTATTAATCAAGTTTCATGGGAATAAAAAACAGGCAGTGCATCGAACTTTTCAGTTTCAAGCTACTTGGTTTACACATTCATAATTCCATAAAGTTGCTCAGTCGATTTGGAATAAAGAAAACGGTTTGTTAACTAATAAAGCTTCTCTTGATATGACTCTTGTAAACTGGAACAAGTCAACATTTGGAAATATCTACAAGAAGAAACGAAAGGATATTAGCTCATGTTGCAGGAATTTAAAAATGTATTGCGAATCATCATAACAGCAAATGCTAAAGCTTGACACCAAGCTTGAAAATATCTTAATGATATTTTGGCCCAAGAAAGGAGATCCTCGGCACCAAAAATCTAAAGAAGGGTGGATTCTAGTTTCGGGTGATCGGAATACAAAATACTATCATGCATGCTTTGACAGTAGTGAGAAGATCAATAAACAAAATAGGGGCTCTCAAATCAGAAAGTGGGGAATGGTTGACTAATATGGACACTCTGGCTCACCATGTCCAAAGATTCTATAAGCATCTTTTCAACAAGGATATTATTGATTTTAATGAGTCTCTTGCCTTGAAGGGTTGGTTCCCGTCGATCCATACGCATATGTTAAATAATATTCACGTACCATTCTCTGATGTAGAAATTAAGCAAGCCTTGTTTGATATGGATCCATTTAAAGCCCCGGGACCAGATGGGTTTCATGCTGGATTCTTTCAACGCATGTAGGACATAGTTGGTTATTCTATTATTAAATTTGCAAAAAATTTCTTTGACAAAGGCTGCCTCCCTAAACAGGTGAATGTCACTCTACTAGAGTTAATTCCAAAAGTGAAATATCCAGAAACTATCAAACAATTAAGATCCATTAGTCTTTGTAATGTATGATATAAAATTGTGACAAAGGTTATGACTACTCAGCAGAAATGGTATTCCGCAATTAATTGGACCTTTCCTAATTTATCAGGAGGTATTACATTCGATGAAGAAAAAACAAGGAGCAATGGGACTGACGACAATCAAAATTGATTTGGAGAAGGCATATGATCGGTTATCATGGGATTTCATTAAGGACACTATTATGGAAGTTGGTCTCAATCAAACTTGGACAATAAATCTAATGCATGGTATTGAATCTTCTCGTTTGTCTATACTATGGGATGGTAATCAATTAGATTGGTTTTACTCGGAGGAGGTGAACAAGAGGTGACCCTATTTCCTCGTACATATTCGTAATGTGTGTTGAGATATTGAGTTGTATTATTTGCAAGGCTGTTGTTGATGGAGACTAGAAGGGAATCAAGTTATCACAGCATGGCCCCACGCTCTCTGATAGGTGTGAATGATACTAGCATTTATAGAGTGTTTTCCATGTGTTTATGTAACCTAAATGGTAGATTCACACCTACATTCCTAAAGATTACACTAATACCCCCATTTGCTTATGTTTTTTTCTACTTTGGATTTAGGGCTGATATTGAAGATCTAGCTCACTAGAGGAGCTCTTGCAACTGGGGTGTAGATTTTGAGACTCATTTCATCTCATTTGTTTTGTGTCTCTAAACTCTACTCTCTTTATCAATAATTCATTATTATGTTTATCTTAAATTTGATTTTGTTTGATTTCTTGGTTGCAATGGTGGCTAAATTTTCCACTATGGTTGATTGTGGAAGTTGATGTTTGGTTTATATATGTTTTATGATAATTTTGTGATGTTGTTCTTAGGATTATTATGGTTTTAACTAATTAACTCATACTAAGAGTTGGGTCTTCGATCCCATACTAGGGCATCCTTGGTGACGCTTGAATTACACCCTAAAATCTAGTCCCGGGTCTCTTAAGGCATGACTCGGTTAATTGAAATACTAATTAACCTAATCAAAGAAGTCTAGGAAGTGAATACCTAATTACTAGATAGATTTCATTTGGAGTAGCACCATCTCGACATTATGTGACAATTGTATGGACCAGAGTGATTTGATCCAAGTGTAATCCCGATGAATCTATTGTAGCTTAGACCCGGTGACCAAGCCAGGATTCCCAAAGCATTGCCCTTATAAAGTACCATACTTAACTGACCTAGATGGACCGAAAAGGAGAATAGGGAGTTGATTGTGAGAAACCGAGACACGAGTGTAAACTACCTCATATCCCGGATTAGATTGGACATACACAAGTGTCGTTCACTCAATCGTGTTTAATGAACATAAAACCATAAGTAATCAGCAGGCAATCAACCCTATTATCTTTCCTTGAGTTTCTTTCTTCGACATTAATCTATTCCTTGTAAGTGAGTGTTAATCATGCCCTATTTTTGTTTTGTACATTTTATTCTTATTTTTAGATCCGAAAACATTTATCTTCTCATCATCAGTCGCTCAAATAGTGAACAACTTAAGTAGCCAGGGTACTCAATCCTCGCTAAAACCACACCTTTATAGGATCGATGTTTGGACTTTTGAGGTCCACTATGTGCCATTGCAACCCGTACGCTTGCGGAAAATTGCTTCAGCACTCTCTCATCTATTCTTTGCGGATGATCTTGTCCTATTTAACAGAGGCCTCAATGCAACCGAGTCATCAATGGGTGTATGAATAGATTCTGTGGATGCTCCTGAACAACAAGTTAATTTTCCAAAAATCTCAAATCTTCTTTCAACTAATGTAGAAAACCAACTTGGAAGGTGCTCACCTTTTCTGATATCCTTGCACTCAGACAGGCCTTAGTCTATACTTGGGCTTTCCGTCTATACATGGTCGAGTTCATACTGATGATTTCAAAATATCATAGATCAGTGACTTCACGGCTTGATGGCTGGAAAAATGAATACCTTTCACTTGCAAGTCGTCACATATTAGCACAGTCAGTCTTGCAATCTATTCCACTTTATCCAATTCAATCTAACTGCTTATTCCAAAAAATTGTTTGCTCTTAAATTGAAAACCATTAGATATTTTATGGGGAGGACGTGATTATCATAGAAGCATTAATCTTGTTAAGTAGGAAACGGTTGCTGAAGGACAAATCAGAGAAGAGGAGATTTGAGGGTTACATAAAATGCATGAAATAAATTCCTTTTTGACCAAACTAGGTTGGATAATGATACAGGATAAAAGAGATGGCCTATGGGTGAAGGTGCTAAGAAGTGGAAAATATATGAAGAACAAGGTACAGCTTGAACATGTGCAAAACCAAAACATAGGTCATCTAATGCATGGTAAGGCATAGTGAAGGCAGCTCCCTTTCTCACACAAGGACTTAGTATTCTTGTCCAGAATGGCCAGAGTACATCCTTTTGGTTTGATACTTGGATAGATGATGAGCCTCTCTTTCGAAGTCTAACTCGAGATATTACTCTCCCTGAATTATATAGCGGAGTATGTTATTACTGGATACCAAGTGTAGGGTGGGATTGGAGCAAATTAGTGGGTTCTTTGCCTCCATTATCAAAAATAAGTTGGCAGCTTTTTATTGTATGTGAAGAATTCCCACCATGGAAGATGAAATATGTTGAAGAAGGGAAAGATCAGGAATATTTTAGTCACTTCTATATACTTATGACTGCCATTACCTTCAGGAGAGGTTTCTAGAACATTTGGACCCAGATATGGAAGCTTCATGTGCTGAATTATGAATATGCATATTTTTATGGCTTGTAAACCCTGGGAGAATCATGTAATTTATGTGTAACACTGAGAGAGCGAGGCCGGGGGTTCACTGTCACGCCTCTTTTCCCATTTAACTTTTGACGGCCCCCAACACGGGGTGCTCACTTAACTTGTAACTATCGTTTACTTTTTACCATACTTCTAACTTGTTCATTCATGTACTCTTAAACATTTAACTTGAAATATATTTTGTAGCAACGAATTACAAAATATATTCAAAACTCCATAAATGGGAGTGTTCAACATTTAAAATTTTTTACATTTACATATAATTAGGTATTTTTTTATTCTAAATTCCATGATCTGGTTGTCTCCCAATATCTTATAAACATAGTAATCTTTGATTAAAATATAAAATAAGGGAAGATTTGGGGAATATATGCTGGGGGCCTGTTTTCTGAACTGACAACAGTAGAATTAGGATCTATGCATGAACAGAAATGGAGTTTTGTCCCTTTGAAGAAGATTATATAGTTTGATTATGTATAAACAGTAGGAAACATTTTCTAATTCCTATGTTTGTTTCATAATAGTTTATGTGGAAGTTCATGATCTTTAGTGGTAGTTAAACAACCTATATTTTTTTGGTTTGGGGATTGAAGAAATTTAAATGGTTTTCTGTTTCTTTTTTTTTTTATCCATTGCATGATCCCATGTGCAGAATTTAAATGTATATCTTGATTGGGTTTTAATAAATTAAGTAACTAAGCTAAGATTGTAATTTATAGAGGTATTGTTAGATTATTAATGTATTATTAGTTCAAGTCTATTTAATATATTTGATAACCACTTGCCTCTTTGGTTCTAGTTATATATATTTTACAACTTTGAGTTTTCGGGCTAATTTATACGTATCTTGACTAATCCTATAAGATCTTGAAGTTATCAATCCGATGAACCTCTTGTGGCACAGGGGCCTCGGCTGAGTGACTATTCGAGGAGTAAAGCTGAGTTTGAACCTCTATTTACCTTTTTGGTTCTAGTTATAAAACTTGACTAGTGCAGCAAGACCTTAAAGTTATCGATCGGAGCAAACCTCCACTTGCCTCTTTGATTATAGTTATTTATTTTTCTAATATATATATATATATTTTATAATCGTAGTGTTTTACAGTCAATAGAAACATTATCTTGGTGATCTTATGGAGCCTTAAAGTGATCGGCGAATAAATTTTCAATGACATTAAGAGGCCTTGAACCAATGACTATTCGAAAGTAAAACTAAGGTGGAACAGCTTCTGAACCCCTTTTAAGGTTTGATTTTTGTTTTTTGTTTTTTTTGAAAGAAAGGTTTGATTTTTGTTATAACCTTGGTATGGGTGCTACACATTGGACGTTTTCAAAATAGAGAACATAAAATAGTTAAAAAAAAAAAACAAGGGCTTTACTTAATTTTTATTTCGTTAATTATCTTAGGATATAATTTACTTAATTCTCCTTAGTATGGATTTTTTCACTCAATTGGGCATTGAATTCCTTTTGTTCTACCACAGCATCACCCACCAGTTTGGTAAGGTCTAGGATTGCTTGCTCAATTGGGGAGATTGGCTGTGGTGGTTGAAATTTGAGACCAAGAGGCATATTGTGGATGTGGAGGTGCATAAGTTGGGGAGTAACCTTGTAGGAGGGGTGTACCCGTCCATTAGTTTCTATAGTCCCTCATGGACATGTATGCTCTGGGGTTACTCTCCACTTGAATACTCAACATGTGCCTTCCCTCTTCCATTGGTCACAATTCAAACCTTTGGACATGTAATCTGCGCGGTATAAAAGGCACACAAGCAGGTCACACAGCAATTTTTTTTGAAATGAGAAATAAAATAAAAATGACAATGAAAATATAAAGAAATTCACCAAAACTTGTATTAGAGGATCACAAGTGTTCCTGGCTTCGTCAAATGCACTTGGCACCATCGGCTGGCGCCATTTTGGTCGTGCCACGGTAGGAGTGATCGGAATCAACAAAATTTATATCCTATATTCCTCCTTTTCGCATTAGTCAAGCTACTGCGATATAGTTGTCTAAAATTAGAACACGGGGATGGGTTTTCTTAGTACAAATGATTTGAGTAAAAGTCAAAAATGGTGAATTAAATTTGGATTTTAAGGTGGTGATAAAAGCGTTAAGGTAATTGGTTATGGCGAAGGCCAAATAAAATAAAATGTAAAATAGAACTCCTTGAAGCATTGAGCCCTTGGGTTTTAAGGTCTAGGCTAAGCGAGGGTCCCAGGAGTTCTCATTTCCTCGCGTTAGGGAGGATGACATATAGTCATTTCGAACCGGATCTTCATTTAACTTTAAAAACTAAACCTCATAATTTTCCTTGTATGATAGAAAGCATTCGTTTTAACATTTTTATAGTTCCCTCTGATGAAAACATGTCTCAAAACCACCACCCTTCGAGTAACTAATGAGAGATGACTAACTAGGCATCGATGAATCTAAGGAAGTATCCATTGAACCCGAAAAGCATAAGTACACATTAAAGAGAGCATGTTTAAGAGATTTTAGCTAAAAGTTGAAATCCAGCCCTTAACCTACACTCCGTTGGCTCGTAAAAAGGGCAACATTGAATATTAATTGTATCTAAAGCTAAGAATACAGACCACAAAAGCTTGCCAGTATTGGCCGAGAAAGTACATCAGAAAGCTTTAAAACCTAGGTTACAAATTTGGGAACCAAAGCGTTAAAATCTCTTTGCGTGAAAAGCAGGAGGGAACCAAATGGTATACCTTGAAACATTTACTTGATGGCCCTCCTCTTGCAGGAGGAAGAGGTTTTAAGGCGGCTCATCCACAAGTTTTTCATCCTTGGAAGTGTTTGGCAACGAGAAAGGGAGAAAATGAGAGAAAAACGGAGAATGAGGCCTAATTTTATTTACGGCCAAAAATACATCGTTCAACGGTGTATACCAAATGGCTTATGTAGCCTTACAAAACCAAGTGAAATACCATACAAATCCAAACATAAGATTGATTATAACAAGGGTAGAAAAGGAGAAAAACCAAAAATTGTAACAAAAGGCAGGCGTCAGCGAGGGAATATGCTCACTGGAGGGAGCGGTGCAGGTTATATGCGGCGCCAAGAAAAGCCCCTTCACTGCGATGGTGCAATTTCTTCATTTTACTCTTCTTTTCTTCGATCTTTGATACGCAATGTTGAAGTTTGATTTGAATTCTTAGTGCTTGGATCGATATACACATTGTTTCGGCATAATTGGCTGTAAAAACTGCAGGAATTTTACTTACAAAAATGTGATCATTAAAATAGTAGGACAGCAATGTGTAAGAGATTGGTTTAATTACAATGATTAGTACACAAAAGCACTCAAAACCACCATAATAATGGGATGTGCCATGCCCAGCTGCCAGTGTTTGAGCTTTAATCAAGCTCTCCTACAAAAGCCGACAAAAAGGTCTTGATGAGCACCTAGTAATTATGTTGGCGCCGTTTGCTGATGTGGTGTTAGACTTCTAGTTCACCTTCTCTGGCACTGCATGTAGAGCACGTGCTAAACCCTTATGAAAGCAATGGGAAATAATACATGTCGGCGACCTCTGTAAGATTAATACACTTTTAGACAAGCTGCATTTATAACACCCCAAAATATACCATAACAGTTTTATAACATGTTTAGGGTATAAAATAAGATAAAATTTTATACATTCAAAAAAAATGAATTTTTTATGAAAAATGACAAAACGGTAATTTTGTCGTTTTGTAATAGTATTGGAATGGCTCAGGGAAGCCTAAAAAATTCTCTAGATCTCGTATGATGAAACAGACTGCGCCGTTAAATTCGTCTTGCGAAATCTAGCTACCTGTCCATTGGATTAGATTGAGACGGTGGAATATTTTATAGATTTTGAGCGGCGGGTGTAGGTACTGAAACTTGAAAGCGGGATTTAGAAAAATCTAGAAAAATGAGTAAATATGTAAAGAATATTTAATTACTGATAAATGAAATTGAAACAAGGACAAAATGATTTTTTTGAGCTAAAGCATTAGAAGTGAAGAAAATGGGACACTATGGGTCCCACTTAAAAAAAATAAAATAAATTAAAATAAAAAAATAAAAGAGAGAAACAGCCTTGGAGGAGGGACGTCGAGAGGCCAGAGGGTGGTTGTGCATTATTTTTCTATCACTTCTCTCTTGATATCTACGAATCGGGCCAGTCGGAGTCGTCGGGCAAGAAGCAAAGTGCTCTACTCGGCCAGGGGCTACGCCAGGAACCAAAATGGGATTTCACCGAGTTTTAAATTAAAGTCGGAAAATCCTATGTTTAGTTTTTCTGAATCTACGGCTTTTATTGATGTAATTGAGTAGACATAAGGTCAAATTGATTCACGCCATGAAGCTACGGCGTGGCTGCAAAATATTGGAGTTTCGTCAAACTCTAAGAGTATGGATTTTTGTCTAAATACGTAAATTATCGTATATAAATAGTAAATAGTCATTATGTGAATAGAAAATAGTAAATAATAAATAGTAAGCAGGTAAATAAGTTAATATTAAATAGTAAAAAGTAAATATTGAATAGTAGGAGGAAAGATAGTAAATAGTGAATAGTGAATGGTGAATAGTTGCGTATGGATTTTCATCATCGTAAATTATACGTATACAAATATTAAAATAATATGTATGAATGAATAGTAAATATATAAAACCAAATATGTATTTATATAGTGAATAGTGAATGATGAATATGGAATAATTAATCTGGAATAGTGAATAAATCGATAAATAGTAAATATGTATAAATGAATAGTACATTAACAATACATAAAATATAGGAATATATGAGTAGAAATGCATAGGATTAGAAAGTATACGATTAAAATGATGCACATGCTATAAATGTACAAATGATAGGAAAATAGTTACATGTATGATAAAGAAATCTGAATACTGTAAATTGAAGTTAAAATATATATGAAAAATGCAAAGATACGATAGTATGATAGAGTACAAGAATATATAAGTTAACAAAATATAAGATGTTACAAGTAGATGACAAATATATGATCTGATTGGTTATATTCAATTGTTATATGCTAATATATGAGATGAATATATGATAGAACATGATATAAATACAAGAGTGAATAAATGGAATATGAATAGCTAAAACATGAACGAATGCGATATAGAATAGACATATATGAAAACGAAGTTGCAAGACAAGTCCTATGGAAAAGAATCGGTCAAAACAATTAGGAGACTACGAGTACTCACGATCTAACAATGGCCAAGTGGGATTGCGTGTCAACATACCTAGAGGTGCAACCCATGGCGAAGTGATTTGTATAAAGATGCCCTTTATCTCATAACATATGAAAGTATGTAATTCTTGGCAATTCATGAAATAAAATCAATAAAGAGCGTTTCCCAAGGAAATAATGTTGGGCTATCATTTGAACTTCACCTTAGAGAGGATCACATTAGAGCTAAGTTAGCATGAAATAACAAAAAAGAAACTTCAATATTCTCTATTTTCCAATTGCATAAATGAATTTATAAATTGAAATGGATTATAAGAGACAAAATCCAAAAGAGGCTTCTTAAAGTTTATTATATATATATAAGTCAAATAAGGCACAATTTGGTGCTAAATTTTAAGCTGAAAAGAGAGTTAAAATTTTAAAAATTCATTCAATTCAGGCTGCCCGCCCAGGCTGTCGGGCTGCGGGCTCGACGGACTACCAAGCTCGCTTATTAGAGCTGTGGGTATTGGGATCGATGCCTGAGAAAATAAAAAGCCTGACCCTGACCCATTGATTGGTCTTGGCCATGGGTTTCATTTCTTCGGCCGGCGACGACATGGTCCATTGGAGACCCTATATACGTATCCATAACCAGAGTCCCATCTACTTGATAATTGGAATGGGAGTCAAAGCTTAAGCGAGTTACGAGAAGCCTAACATGAGAGAAGCACGGACCAAGGCCCAGCGTGAAGAGGGCCTGAACCCAAGGCATTGGGTGATTGTCGAACCACCCCGAACCTACCTATATCGAGCACAAAGGGAAAACAACTCGTACTATCCACATCATCTCAAGCATAACACTTATCGGATCCGACGACCAAAGCCCGTCCAAAGAAAACGGAGTTGCAAGACTAAGTCTCTAACGGAAAAGGGGAATCGGTCAAAACAATTAGGAGAGACTACTGATACTACTGATCTAACGTGACCGGTGGGACACATGTCAACATACCTAGAAGCTGCAACCCATGGCGAAGTGATTTGTATAAAGTACCCTCTCATAACATAGGAAAGTATGTAATTCTTGGCAATTCATGAGAAATAAAATCATTAAGAACGTTTTCCCGAAATAATGTTGGGCTATCATTTCGAACGCTTCACCTTCGAGAGGGCTCACACATTAGAGCTAAGTTCGCATGAAATAACAAAAGAAACTTCAATGTTTCTCTATTTTCCAATTGCATAAATGAATTTTTAAATTGAAATTGATTATAATAGACAAATCCCAAGAGACTTCTTACAAAAGTAATCTTGAAATTGTCACCCTTGGACAAAGATGCCATTGAAAGAGTAAAATTAAATACCTTGTTTGATAAGATATCATTGAAAGTGTAAAATTAAATACACCTCATTATGATAACTATATAACTTGTGAACAATTGAACAATTTCTCATATTGTAACTATATTCCATATGGATATTTTATGTAAAGAGTATCTTTTTGCATTTAAAAAAAAAGTTATTCATGCGAAATAAGTTTTGATGTTATCCTTCTGTCGATTACATATTAAAAAAAAAAAGCTATTTGTGGGAGGATGCGAGCCTTAGGCTTTGATGAGGCTTTACAATGTTTACATTATCAACTATTGAATTGCGTAGGCACATGGCAGTGTGATATGCATTGTTTGTTATTCTTCTATGTGTTTAGAACCAAAGCAATGTTTTTTCAATAAAAAACAATTTTCAAAATTAGAAATCAAACCATTGAAAGATTTTTTTTGGAAGTTGAGATCTTATTGTTGGATAGGATTATAATTGTGGAACCTTAGTTCAGAATGGGAACACACCAGATAATTTATTAAATATACAAACAAGAAAAAGAAAAACCATACAAAAAAATTCATATATTCCTTCATAAGGCTATCCAATCACCTAGTTGGTAAGAAATATTATTAACATTTTTTAGATACTTCATGTTCCACACAACTTAATTATTAAGTTAGAATGGATCATAAACTTTTTGTTGCTAAGGCCTCTGGAAAGTTTAACTTCTTTCGTTCTTTCTTTTCATCCCGTTAGAAATGGGAGGTTTTTACTTTCTTGGCAGAAATCACACCCTCACATGGGTCCTACTCATATATGTACTTTCTCCCTCAATAAATTGGTGTTTTTGTGGATAATTCAAAGCATTAATCTTTGAGTTAAATGAGAAGTGCTGTTGGAAACCTGTGATCAGTATGATTCATGGAATCTTGATATAACTATTACAGACAGGATATACCTTGATGATTTCAGCTATTTTAATAACTGAATGTTATAAATGATTTGAACTCAGAATAAATGAATTTCTTTCAACATCAAAGATATATATATATATATATATATATATATATATATATATATATATATATATTTCCACACAACTTATTAACATTTTTAGATATTTCCATGACTTTGATAACATTTTAAATGATTAAAAAACTCATACATAAATACATGAATACATATATTCTTAGGTACATTGGAATCACCTATTTGGCAAGTTATTTTCTCCATAAATAGTGAACTCTAACATTGAATACGTCCCCCATGGCTTCGATCCAATCTAAGGTAATAACGTTGTGAAAATCTTATTTGGATTAAAAAAGCTGAAAAGGGAAAAAGAAAAATAAAATGAAATCTGATTATTCTCATACATAATTTTTACGAGAAAGAATGGCTCTATAAAACTCGAAGGTTCTAAAGCTCGAGGCCATCCAGCGTGGAACCTCCTAGATTTTCTTCCATCTCCTACTCATTGTCTCTTTCTTCTCTCCTCCTCCTCCTTCTCCTTTTCCTTTCTCGAGGCAACTCCTTTAGGGCATTCCTCTCGAAACACACAGGAAATCTCACAAAAATGGAGGCAAAGAAGGCATCCAGAGGAAAGGCAATGCGGAACCTTCAGCGTTACGGCTACGTGAGGTACTTCGAATCTCCGTGATGAAGATTTTGGCGATCTTCTAGAATCTTCCTCTCTCAAAACCTTCCAGAACTTCCACCACCTTCCCCCACCACAGGAATCTGGAGCTGACCTTGGCGGCGCTAATGTCGGCCGAGATGTGTTATCCGAATACCACCAGGACTACACTCACATCGAGCCACGAAATGGCACAGAGCGGATGCATATCCACTACGAGAGTACTCGAGGATCCCTCACACGAGCAACCGTGTAGGATACGTTTAAATCAACATAGATCACCATGTTAGAACACAAAACATAATAATGAAGAAAAACTGAAATTGCATACCTGATTTGGAATCCATGAATGGCTTGATGCGGAATCGATGAAGACCTGCAAAGAACGATCTCAAGATCTTCTCCCGAATGACCCCTTGATGACACTGGCTTAATGAGAGTGCCTCTCACTGGTTAGAGAAAATATTTCTGCGAATGCGTATGTGAGAATGGGTCGCCACGTATCAGGGTTTGGGAGGGACTTGAGCCTTCCTATTAAGTGAGTTCGACCAGCTGGCCCTTTCATTACAGTGAGACCGTCTTGCCCACACACATACATTATATGATTTATTAAAATCCTAATAATCTCACTTAATTAGACCAAATTAATCAAAATTAAGTTCAATTAATAAAGCCCACATAATGAAAAACCCACATTCTCTACTTAGGCGATATTAGTGCAAACAAAAGCTAATCAATGCACCTTCATATTGATCTAGAATTGTCTTAATAGTGTTAAATCAGTCACTTAAAGTCTCGAACCTTTGAATCATAGCGGTAATTGCATGTATAACATGCCATGGTGCAAGTGCTTTCAACTCTGCGATATGGATTCAATATGGTAGTGTGTTTAAAATGGACAATACCTCATAATGAGTGATACTTCATGTGTTATCCATTTTGTTAGTAGTCAAATTCTCTCTCCTTAAGTGTCACCAAAACCTGATGTCACCCCGGAGAATATCCATCATTAGTTCAATGAACCTATATATATGTTACCTTGATGGGAGTAACTTTACTTTATGTGTAACAAGACATATTGTGCTGGCTAATGCGAATGCCCCATAGCCTGTATTCAAGGTTTACACAATGCCTTGAGATTTTCAACAATTATATGCCTTTCGACTGGGTAGGCCTACATTCACAAATACCTTATTGAATGTAAAGAGTTGATACAGTTAATTATTACAAAATGTAATGAGAGTGGATTCAACCTTCATAGAGCAACATAAAACTTAATAGCTCCCACTAATTTCACACGGTATCCATGATACTCCCAAGCCCCATGTTAATGACATGTCAGTCAAATGCACAGGCGAAGGCCCTTTAGTTAAGCGGATGCACGCGTCATATCATCGTTGATATGTGCTCCCGCTGCAGCGTCAGATTTTTGAACTTTTTCCTTTATAGTCGGGTACTTGGCCTGTGTGCTTAGACCCCTTGAGACCTACATTTATTAATAAACAGCTGCGGAGTTAATGTCACAATACATTTGTAGTAGGCTATCCACAAATCAAATACGGTTAACATAATGAGGTTTCGGAGCCAAAATTTCACAGTAGTTCTTTGAAAAGCATGCCCTGACTAAAAACTTGCATGGTAAGGATGCAATTGATTTACATTTCCTCACTTTTCCGCGTCACGCACCTCCACCGCTGGCAAAGATATAACCGGTTATTTGACTTCTTTTCATGCCAGCCCGGCCCGGTAAAAGTCACAGATCGAATACCCGACTAGGCTGTAGGTCCCGAACATGTTTGGCAATCAACATATAATCTTTTGTCCTCTTTAAGTACCTCATAACTTTCTTGGCGGTAACCGATCATGTCCTGGTTGTTGATATACGCCTAGAGAATCACATTGCCAAAAGGCAATATACGGCCTAGTGCATACTTGAGCATGCACATAATGCTCCAGTACTAGCATAAAGTACATTCTTCATTTGGGCTTTCTCAATATACGAATGAGGACATTGTGATATACTCGACTTATCGCGCTTCTGAGACGAGGAGCAATTCTGGCTTACATTTGTGCATGTTGAATCTTTCCTAAATCTGATCAACATATGCCCTACGAGACAAACCCAATAGTACGCAAGAAACGATTCCCTATGAATCTCGATGCGAGGACAAAAGAAGCCTCACCAAGATCCTTCATATCAAAGTTCTTTGTGACATCCGCTTTGTCTCATGCGATCAAACCTAGGTCAGCACAGCACCAGCGGATATCATCCACATAGAGTATTAGGAAAATGAATTTCCTCCCACTTGACCTTAGAGTATATACATTTGATCTACTTTGTTCTCAACAAAACCATATGAAACAACAACACTATGAACTTCAAGTACCATTGTCTAGACTTGCCAGAGACCATAAATAGACTTTCGAGTCTACATACAAATTACCTGAATCATTTTGCCACAAAACCTTCGGGTTGCATCATATAGACTTCTTCATTAAAGATCTCCATTGAGAAAGCGAGTTTAACATCCATACAGTGTAAATTCCATATCGAAATGAGCAACTAATGCCATGATCACTCTGAAAGAATCTTTAGAAGAGACCGGAGAAAAGGTTGCTTCATAGTCTACTCCTTCTCTTTGAGTGAAACCTTTGGCTACCAGTCTGGCTTTAAACTTCTCAATCTTTCCTTTAGAGTCCCTTTTAGTCTTATACACCCATTTGCAGCCAATGGGTCTATATTATGAGGTAATTCAATAAGTTCCCAAGCTCATTATGCCTCTCGTAGATTGAATTTCATCTACTGCATTCGTGGCCAGCGGTTCGATTGAGGACAAGAAAGCGACTTAGCATGAATTATTGGATCGATCCACGAGCCGATATCGTAGTCTTGCTCTCCTATAGACTAAATAGTCGATTGGTATAGTGATTGTCTCTCCCTAGTGGATCTCTCACTTCTTGGAGTAGTAATAGCCACATCCTGTGCGAGGCCTTGATGAACTTCATTAGAATTTGTCGATAATAGGATCCGAGTCAGCGGGTTCAAAATGGTGTGTGGGAGTTCCTACAATTATTTGTATGGGAGGAGATAAAGATACCACATTACCCTGCAGTACTATTATCCTCAATGAGTGCGCGACGGCCCTACTCTTCGGCGGCCACATCAAACTCCAAAACTTAGGTATGCGTGATTCCACAATTCTTGTGTGCCTCCATTGGGATTATAGAATCGATATCCTTTGAATGTTAAGGGTAAGATACAAAAGTAACGCAGTGGTTAGAGTCAACTTACTTAATGTTGGATTATACAACTTCATACCAGCGGGACATCCCCAAACCTTAAGATGGTTTAAACTAGGCTTACCTTGATCCATAACTTCAAGTCGATGGAACGACTTTTGTAGGTACGATTCGAATGTACAAGTACATTTTCAAAGCTTCACCCCCACGAGAAGCAGGTAAATTTGTCCTACTAATCATACTCCTTACCATTTCCATAAAATGCGATTGGCCTTAGGCTACACCATTTTGCTCAGGACTCCCAAGCATAGTAAACTGTGCCACTATCGAAATCCTCTAAGTATTTTGCGAATGGCCCCTTAAGGTATCAGACGCCATGCATGCTTTGCCATAATACTCTCCACCTCGGTCGAGATCCTAACAGCCTTTATGACTTTTCCCAAGCTGTTTCTCGAGCTTGATCGAAAAATCTTGAACTTGTCAAGAGACTCAACCTTTTCTTTAATCAAATACGAGATAACCATATCGAGAATGATCATCAATAAATGTGATGAAATAAAAATTTCTACCGCAAGGTTGTCGTATAAGGTCCACTTATATCGGTGTGAATGACCTCCAACAAGTCGGAACTTGATTTGCGGTTTTCTTTCTTATCTTAGTCATTTTACCTCAACAACGATCTCGCATATCTCTAAGTCATTTTAAGAGCGAGGCGGGATGTGGTGCTTTATCAGCCTTTCTACTCTATCCTTAGGATATGGCCCGGAAAGTCGTTTATGCCGCCATCATGCAAGACTCTTCCTTAGGTAGTGGTCTCTTAGAAACAACCTTTACCCCGACTATATAAATGACGTATATGTCATTGGGAGATAAACTTAATACGTATAATCAAATTGGACATATAATGGCACCCAACCTTATTTGAATTAAGAAATATTGAAATAACATTGCTCTTGTTTTCAAAAGAGTAATCATATGAATCAAACACGATCGAGCTAAATTCACGTCTAAGGAAGGTACATAAAATGTGTCTTTCAACATCAATTTAAAACCAGAATCTAAAACTAAGATTACATCTCCCATGAACATGACATCAGCCTTCTCGTTGTTTCCCACAGTGAGCTTTGATTCATCCTTGTTTGGCTTCCTCCCGGGTTATGATCCTGTATGGTAAACCTGACATGATTAGTTGCTCCACTGTCGAGGCCACCAAGAATGGATGGTGCTTGGGGATGAGTTGGATTCTAAACAAATGTTAAAGAATCATTGCACAGCCAAGCCCACGTTTGGACATCCAAGCTTTAAATTTTGCACCTCCTTCTTCATGTGACCTTTCTTCTTGAAAGAATGATCCTCATCCTTTTCAAGAATGTCTTCTTTGGACCCATATTGTCGGATTGGCCAGTGGTTTCTTGAGCACCTTTATGAGTCGACTTTTGAACTTCTTATTTTCCTCTTATAGGAACTAGCAGCGCAGACATATGCTCTTTCTCCTTCTTAAGTTTCTCTTCCCTCTTGCCACCACCCTTGCTATTAAGTCATTAACTGACCCGAGTCTCATCTTAGGAATTGTAGTTTGTCTTTATAATCCCCGAAGTCGGGTGGAAGGGTGTTTAGGGCTTGATGCACAATGCAAGCATCGGAATACGTAACATTAAGAGCTTGGAGCTTAAGTCTTTAGGTCTACCATCCTCGAGACATAATCTCTAACCAATTTGTACCATCATACTTCGTATTAAGAGCTTTTGAAGAAGTGTTCCAACCTCGACATTAGATGAAACTCGATTTCTAGCCTCTATTCTTTCCATCATTTCCATGTGATCTGATCAAGCGGTAAACCACTTTCAAGTGTTCTTATGGATTTCTTCATTGTCAATAAGCAAATCCGATTGCTCCTTTCCCGAATTGCATGAAATCCAGTTTTCTAAACTTCAATACTAGTAGGTTGTGATATGCGCGACATCCTTTGTAAGTCTGATGTGAACATCCGCAGCTCCACATTCCAAATAGAAAGTCCTCTTTCCATTTCTTAAAATTCAATCAGTAAGGACCTCAATTGAAATGGAACCTCCTGGAAAAATTATTGAAAAAAACAAAACAAAACAATACAATCATCATCGTATGAATACTCATACAGAGAATTACATACATCATCACATAATCACCTTTGAAATGAAATATGACATGCGATTGTACACTCTCCCACATGGCCATGAGAACACATTCTAATCTTTCATGTGAAATCACCACCTTTGGGTGTATGAACCACTAAGATCGGTCTCATTTCTGACACCTTATATACATGTATCCCATCCATGAACTAACAGGATCCTCCTTTGGGAGTATGATCCACGTAATAAAGCGAGGAGACATCCCACCACAATATGAGTTAGTCTTCCTCAAACCCAATCAAGTATTACCCTTTGGCGGTCACAACCCAATTGAATCCTTGAAAATCTCTCATACGGGGATATAAACTTTATATATATCACATTGATATATATATATATATATATATATATATATATATATATATATATATATAATGCAATTATCTTTATTCAATTCATTCATAGACAATGAATTTAGACTCTACAGTCCTTATGCGTGATATACATGTTAAGCTACCTTGTATACTCCGAAACCATAGAAATGCAAAATACGTAAAAATACCCTAATTACTAGGCATACATAGGGTTCTATACGCATTTTCATATCTGTAAAAGCTTCAAACATGCAAAATAAATATACCACATTGTAGAGAATTTCAGTCCGAGTACGTAGATATCAAGATCGCCCAAAAACAACCTCACACGCGCCCTCACGAGCCACCAGAAGGTTCGGCGCGTGTGGAAGCGCGTGTCACAGGCTCTTTGGGTTGTTGGCCAAGGTCGGGCGTTAATGGGTCAGGTCAAAATCCGGAGTAATTGGCGGGTAGTCAAAATTAAGTACCGTTGACGGTCGGGTCAAACATCGGTCGGGTCAAAATCGGGTGGGCTCAACGGGTCGGAGATGGCGTCATCGCGGCGATAAATCATCACGTCATCATGAAGCGTCGACGCTCCGATCAAGCGAGCGGGTCAAAGACTCGGGCGGATCCGTTTGGCCGGTCGATCCGTGGCGGAGTCGAGGCTGACGTCGACAAGCCCGTTGGGTTGGTCGTGTCCTTCCGCAGGCGAATCGTCTTTTAATCGCGTGGCGTAGCGTGGTAGTCCGACCACCTCCGGCGTGCCACCGTCTACGATCGTCGTCGAGTAGATTTCAAATATGCAAAAATTCAATTTTGGTTTGAAAATCTACGGCCCAGACCAGAATGCCCGATTTGAATAAAACCCTAAAAAAAAAATTCTCCAATTCTTTATGTTTTGAATTCCTATCACTTGGTTAGCTCGATAAGGCTATGGGATACGTTTAAATCAACATAGATCACCATGTTAGACACAAAACATAATAATAAGAAAAAGCTGAAATTGCATGCGATTTGGAATCCATGAATGGCTTGATGCGGAATCGTGAGGCCTGCAAGGAAGCGATCTCAAGATCTTCTCCCGAATGGCCCCTTGATGACACTGGCTTAATGAGAATGCCTCTCACTGGTTAGAGAAAATATTTCTCTCTGAATCTGTATGTGAGTATTGAATTGTACGTATCCTTAGGGTTTGGGAGGGACTTGAGCCTTCTATTTATTGAGTTCGACCACATGGGCCTCTCATTACGGGCGGGTCGTACTCGACCCACACACTTGCCGGCCATATGAATTATTGGGAATCTTAATAATCTCCTTGAGTAGACAAATTAATCGATTAAGTTCAATTAATAAAGCCCACATAATGAAAAACTTACAAGCCGTCACAAGCGGTTTCCAGCGCATGGAGCCGCCGTTTGAACTTCGCCGAGAATGTTAGGAAATACATCACGAAACTCCGAATCACGGTGAAGAGGATCAACGGGGAGGGAGGAGTCTTGGCTGACGTCAACCCATCATTGATTGATCCGTACGTCGTACTGGACGAGGAAGAGAAGTGATCGGTCGGAGGAGGAGGATCTGGAGATTCTGGTTCGTTCGACATGGAAACTGTAGGTACGCATGAAATAGGGCATATTCTAGGACTTGCGCATAGCAAAGACGAGGACGCTCTCATGTACGCAGTTCTTCCTACAGGAAAAGCGAAGAAGTTGGCTAAGGATGATATCGATGGCATTAGAGCTATTTACACCACTAGTTGATCATCAATCAGATTAAATAATAAGAGAAACTTTTGGCCCGATTTGTTTACCTATTTTAAAAACTGTTTTTTTTTAATAACAAACAAAACAAAAACAGAAAATATGTTTGGTTTCTTTTTTTTTCTTTTTTTTCCTTTTTGTTTTAAAAAATACAAAGAACACTAAATTTGAATAACATAATATAATGGTTTCCACGTAACACCAAAATGATGCTCATATGCTTGTAAAACTATTTTAATAATTGCTCTGGCTTGTTTTAAAAACTATTCTCAAAACCAATTTTCAAAACCATAATCAAACAAGCCCTCAAATATTTCTCTATTCTTCAACTGAATATTAGAAAAAAAATATTTCAAATATGAAGTAACCCTCAACATGTGAATCTAACATTTCTTGCTTAACAAAATGGTTCTTTCCATGAAGATTTATCTTTTATCTTCTTTTTTTTATGTTAGCCGTTGTTTTATGGCGTTTGATTTATCATCAGAGCATTATGACATGATGTTGTTCGTCGTCTTGTTGCGGTATTTTATCTGTGCGTGGGCAATTCAGACAGACAAAGCGGATCTACTCATGTGCAAGAAAAGAGAGGGAAAAAAATAGGACAAGAAAATGAAAATGATGGAAAAAACTTGAGCATCATATTTTGTTACTTGAGGCTGTTAGTAACTTATTTGTTCAGTTTTTCTACTATTATTGAGAAATCAAACATTGAATACATATCCATAACCAAGTACAGTTTATGAAGTAATATTGATGTTGGAAAATCTTAATTGGATTAAAAAAATTGGAAAGTTGAAGGCAGATTACAATTTACAATACAGTTCGTGCACTTTCCATAATTTTATGAGAAACGATGCTTTACATGGCCTCTTGGTGTTCTCAGGAAACTTTCTTGTTTTTTCAATCAAGTATTTTTTATGTTCTTTATGTTTTTGTTTTCAAAACAAAAAAATGGAAACCAAATATATTTTTTATGTTTTCCTTATCATCCTTGTTTTTGAAAAAGAAAACAGTTTTTAAAAACTGTAAACAAACATGCGTTTAGTGTTTTCCGTTTAAAAAAACAATTTTCAAAAAGAGTTACTTAAACCAAACGGTATCTCCGATTCAAAAGATATATATGATTTCAACAAGTCAAATGACTGGTGTTGGAGATGAAATTATGAGTTTTGTATGTATTTAGTTTTTTTTTTTAAATTACTAAAATAGTTTGAAAATAAAAATAATTTTAAACTAGTATATAAATAATAATTTCATAGTCAATGACTATGACATTAACTTAAAAAAATTCTAAAACATTTGTATCCACAGGGGCCTCCTAGCAGTTTCGCGAGGGCCCTATCGCGAGGCGTTGTTGTGCGCCTGCGCACTTCGAGTAATGTCTTGCCTGGCTATGCGCTCCCAAGCCATGCCTTGTGTCACAATACAACTTGTTCTATGGTGACTCAACCTTAGAAAATGGGTAGTAGCCCATTCCAGCTCCACTGCACCCTTTTTTTTTCATTTTCATTTCTGTTTGTTTCCCCCTCTTGGAAGAGACAAAAAAAAAACATAATTTTTTCCATTTTCTAAATAGAACCAATAATTCATTATAATTTGTTTATTTTTTCTGTTATACCTGCTTGTAAAACCTCAAAAAAAAAAAAAAAAAAATCCTACACATTTGATAGTTAGCCTACATATTTGATATTATATTATGACTGAATACTTATGACTTCAGTTTTACATCCCTTATTGAAAGACCATTGATTTAATTTCTTATCTCAATCGAATATACTTTGTTCGTTTGAATTGCCTACAAATAAATAAACAATATACCAAGACTATGACAACCACATGTCGCATCAAGACGACGATAAAATCATGAAAAAACAAATAAAAACTTATATGTGTAAAATAATCATTTTGTGAGAAAGAAAATGATGCAAATGTCAATGCAAAGGGTGATTAAAAATGTGTGGAAATTATCATTTTTGTTATATAAATAACCATTTTTTATTTATTAAACTATGATTATCGTGAAAGGATATTTTTTGTATTAGAAAATAGTTAGGAGATTAATCGTTTTGAAAATAAATACAATTTTAATACCCAATTAAGGTGTTTTTTAATAGTCAAATAAAAAACAAGAAATGAATAAAGAATGATAATAAAATTCTATATTTATTTAATAATTTAAATTCTGAAATTAACTAATGAAAACTTATTTTGTTTTCTTATATCCAAGCAATAATAAAATTAGCAAAAATATTTTAAACCATCGATCAAATTGACATATATATTTTTATAAATTATAATTAGAGTAGAAGAACATTAAAACATATATATTTTTAACAATTTAAAGATTTTAGTTACAATGTAATAAATTGTTTTCATTGAAACTCGAATCCGAGACCCTCATCTCTCAATGCCCTGCTTTTATGAAATGTTGAGCACTCTATCTAACACATGAGCTACTATAATAGTTGAAATTGTGGAATAACCAAACTCCTCAAAATAACATTAACATTTTAGTTAATATTTTTTAAAAAATATTTAAATATTCTTAATTTTCATTAAATTTTAAATTAAGCTAGCTTTTTTATTAATCGTTGTGACGAAACGGTGTGCTCTCAAGAAGACCAAGATCTTCTGGAACAAAGCAAGAAAAAGTCCAAGATTGATGACAATGGAATGTTGGTGGAATCGATGGAGGAGGACGTGGTTCTTACAACTCCAAGGGGGTAGCCGTCATCAAAGAACATTGAGAGGACTCTTGAAGCCCAAGTTCAGTTTTAAAAGATACTCTTCTTGGCAGCAAGAGCATTACAGATGACAGGTGATCGCCAGTGAAGATTTTGTCTCAGATGACCCGATGGCTTTTCCATGGAGAGAATGAGGTCGATTTCCCTTTTATTTGTTTATCGAAGGCAGAAAAAACTAGGTTGCGAAGACCTTAGCGTCAAATTCTGATCCTCAAAATCATGGGGTGTACGATTGGATATAACTATCTGCTCAAAAGACTCATTGCTCTTTGGCATCCGAAATCCCAAATGGAACTGGTGGCCATCGATAATGACTATTTCTTGGTGAAGTTTGCTTCTGTCAACGATTATAACTATGCAAAATATGAGGGGCCATGGATGGTGGTTGACCATTATCTCATTATTAAGGGTGGTTTCCTAACTTTGCAGTCTTTTTAGATACTACGAAGAGGATGTTGGTTTAGGTACGACTACCTGTCTTCCTATTGATATAATGATAGAATTTCTCTTGAAGGTGGGAAAAGAGAAAATTGGGAAGCCAATAAGAGTGGACTAGGCTAGAAGCCTTGTTCCTAGAGAAATTTCCTCGTCTTTGTGTGAAGTGGATATCCACAAGCCACTACTTTCCAAATTTAAAGTCGAAGAAGGGTACGCAGGATCAAATATGATGAATAGTCTTCACGTAGTGTGCTTTCCAGTGCGACATTTACTGTCATCGAAAAGGAAGATTGTCAATCCAACTTCTAATCATGCCAATTCAGAGCAAGTGTTGTGTGAAAGGAAAGATATGTCACCTGCAAACTCCGTTTCACAAGAGAGATGTGGTGCAAGAGGATAAGGCTAGAGAGTTCCTCAAAAGATAGGGGGATATAATTGTCAATCACTCGAGCTGTTAAAATTGCACAGTTCTTGGATGCTAGTCTCCCATAAAAACAAAAGGAGTGATAGGAGACGTGATAGTCGAGGGGTTCATGGCTAGAATGCATGATCCTAGGGGCACTCAATGAAGTAACTATGATAAGGAGGGTCCCACTAAGCTCAAACAAACTTAAGGATATAGCAAGCCCCGTCATCTTTAATGTTTAGAATTGGAAAAACCAAGGGTGGAGTCGAAAGTCATTGAGAACGTGGAGGTGATTACTGGAGACCATGTAGCCAATGTTAAACTTCCAAGTAGGGGGAAAAGGCCTACAGTTCAGATTAATGCTAAAGAGGCCCATCTCCTCTACTCAAATGAAATTTTACCTTACCCCACTAACCCACATACATTCATTCACCATGTAGATACAGGGGATCGCCTGTCACTACGGCAATCCCCGCAAGCAGCAGCAGAGGATGAACATATTGTTGTTCGAGGGTCAGACAATGGTAGGACAATGGCTCAAGAGGTTGTGAATGCTCGTCCTGCGAAGATGATGCCATTAGCGCATCGTCCATTATGATCGTCGTGCGTGAAGGAACACACTTAGACCCTTCCATAGGAATCAGATCTGCTTATCGTCCCTTCATGCCACCAGATGTTCTAATGAAGGAGATGGATTGGAGAAACCACCCATCTTAGGGACTTTGTGACCTATTATTCTTCAGTTGTGTTTGCATGTTGGCCAGCATGAACCTAAATATGTATTTTCTTCAAGTTTTATTTTATGTTTTATGGATTGCTTGACTTGGAATTGTCAGGGGGCGGCTTCTAAGGAATTTAGAAAAGCTCTTAAGGAATTGATTCGTTTGAACAGAACAACCACTGTTGCATTAATTAAGCCTAAAGTATCAAGCGCTCATGCTGATGTTATTTGCAAAGGAATTAATTTTTCCAACTGGGTTTAACGTAGAGGCAATAAGGTTTAGTGGTGGAATATGGATCTTTTGGAGAGGGACTCTGTTTTGATTAACATTGTTCACCTCGCCCTCAATTTGTGCTGATGCGTGTTATGAATGATAAAATTAGCCCTTGGTTCTTTTCTGTGGTCTATGGCAGTCCAGATTGTGGACTTCGACTTAAGCTATGGGAGGCTTTGGATCTCACAAGGTTAGGTACGGAGGGACCTTGGCTATCAGCTGGAGATTACAACTCAGTTATGTCTACTGATTAGGTGAGTTTATCTACCCACTGGAATTGTCATAGAAGTGCAAGTTTCAATGACTGGGTGTTTGACCAGGGTCTTGTTGATATGGGATTCTCAGGTTCTAAGTTTACTTGGACACGAGGTAAGTATGACCATACTTTCAAGGAGCTCGTCTAGATCAAGCAATGGGTAATGTGTGGAATGGAGAAACTTATTTCCTGCATCCTCAGTTACTCATCTCCCAAAAATCATATTTGATCATTATCCACTATTAATCAAGTTTCATGGGAATAAAAAACAGGCAGTGCATCGACCTTTTCATTTTCAAGCTACTTGGTTTACACATTCATAATTCCATAAAGTTGCTCAGTCGATTTGGAATAAAGAAAACGGTTTGTTAACTAATAATGCTTCTCTTGATATGACTCTTTTAAACTGGAACAAGGCAACATTTGGAAATATCTACAAGAAGAAACGAAGGATATTAGCTCGTATTGCAGGAATTTAAAAATGTATTGCGAATCATCATAACAACCGTCTCTTAAAGCTTGACACCAAGCTTAGAAAATATCTTAATGATATTTTGGCCCAAGAGGAGATCCTCTGGTACCAAAAATCTAAAGGGAGTGGATTCGATTCGGGTGATCAGATACAAAATATTATCATGCATGCTTTGACAGTAGTGAGAAGATCAATGAATAGAATAGGGGCTCTAAAATCAGAAAGTGGGGAGTGGTTGACTAATATGGACACTCTGGCTCACCATGTCCAAAGATTCTATAAGCAGCTTTTCAACAAGGATATTATTGATTGTAATGAGTCCTCTTGCCTTGAAGGTTGGTTCCCGTCGATCCTACGCATATGTTAAATAATATTCGTATACCATTCTCGGATGTAGAAATTAAGCAAGCCTTGTTTGATATGGATCCATTTAAAGCCCCGGGACTAGATGAGTTTCATGCTGGATTCTTTCAACGCATGTAGGACATAGTTGGTTATTCTATTATTAAATTTGCAAAAAATTTCTTTGACAAAGGCTGCCTCCCTAAACAGGTGAATGTCACTCTACTAGAGTTAATTCCAAAAGTGAAATATCCAGAAACTATCAAACAGAAATTTAAGATCCATTAGTCTTTTATGTGTATGATATAAAATTGTGACAAAGGTTATGACTACTCGCTTGAAATGGTACTTCCGCAGTGTGGACCTTTCCAAAGTAGCTTTGTCCCAGGGCGCCAAATTACAGATGACATCCTAATTTATCAGTAGGTATTACATTCGATGAAGAAAAAACAAGGAGCAATGGGACTGACGACAATCAAAATTGATTTGGAGAAGGCATATGATCGGTTATCATGGGATTTCATTAAGGACACTATTATGGAAGTTGGTCTCAATCAAACTTGGACAAGAAATCTAATGCATGGTATTGAATCTTCTCGTTTGTCTATACTATGGGATGGTACTTAATAAGATTGGTTTACTCCGGAGAGAGGTATTAGACAAGGTGACCCTATTTCCTGCATTACATATTAAATGTGTCTTGTTAAAGCTATTGAGTTGTATTATTTGCAAGGCTATTTGATGGAAATGGAAGGGAATCAAGTTATCAGGCCTTGGCCCCACGCTCTCTACGATGAGTGCGAATGATACTAGCATTTATAGCGTGTTTTCCAGTAATGTTTATGTAACCTAAATGGTAGATTCACACCTATATTCCTAAAGATTACACTAATACCCCATTTTCTTATGTTTGGCAGGATTAAAAGGAAAATCAAACAAGGAAAGGGCAAAAGCTAAGAAGGAAGAAACTTGTTGTTCAAAGCACTAGTTCGCGAGGAGTGGCTTGAGTTCGCCATGTGAAGAGATATATGGCTTAAGCTGCGAACAAACAAAGAAGAAGCCTCGAGTTCGTCAAGGAGGAAGGAGTTCGCAAAGGGGAGAAAATTATTGATTAGAGAGGAACACCCTCGGGTTCATGTAGTGAAACATATACGCCAGGCGAAAGAAGATTATCAGTTGAAGACACACGCCATTTGCGAGGCGAAGAACATCTGGCTAGAATAACAAACCTCGCATTTTTAGCCTATTTTTGGCCCAATTTTCCAAACCCTATAAATATATGTATTTGAGACTTGATTATGATTCGGTTTTTGGGTGAGAGAACACTCCTTAGTGTTTCTTTCTTCTCTTCTTCTTAAGCCATTTTATACTTTTTGATTTTGTTCATTTCTACTTTGGATTTGGGGCTGATATTGAAGATCTAGCTCACTAGAGGAGCTCTTGCAACTGGGGTGTAGATTTTGAGACTCATTTCATCTCATTTGTTTTGTATCTCTAAACTCTACTCTCTTAATCAATCTTTCATTATTATGTTTATCTTAAATTTGATTTTGTTGGATTTCTTGGTTTCAATGAGTGGCTAAACATTCCACTATGGTTGATTGTGGAAGTTGATGTTTGGTTGATATATGTTTTATGATGATTTTGTGATGTTGTTCTTAGGATTATTATGGTTTTAACTAATTAACTCATACCTAAGAGTTGAATTAACTAGATCCCCATACTAGAGGCATCCTTGGTAGCTTGAATTACACCCTAAAATCTAGTTCCGGGTCTCTTAAGGGCACTTGGCTTCGAGTTAATTGAAAATACTAATTAACCTAATCAAAGTCTAGGAAATTGGGAATGCCTAATTACTAGATAGATTTCATTCTGATAGCATATCTAGGCATTATGTGACAATCGTATGGACCGAGAAGTGATTGATCCAAGTGTAATCGAGGGTAGTCCTATTGTATGGGTGAGGTGACGATAGGATTCCCCAGAAAGCATTTGCCTTATAAAGTACCATGTGACCTAGATGGACCGAAAGAAGAATAGGGAGTTGATGTGAGAAACTGAGGGGAGACACGAGAGTTTAAACCTCATATCGGATTCGTTTGACATGCACAAGTGTACGTTCACTCAATCAGTGCTTAATGAACATAAACCATAAATACATCAACGGAAACAATCAACCCTATTATCTTTCCTTGAGTTCTTTCTTCGACATTAATCTATTCCTTGTAAGTGAGTATTAATCATACCCTATTTTGTTTTGCTTTATTTTATTCTTATTTTAGATCAGAAAACATTCTCTTCTCATCATCGAGTCGCTCAAATAGTGAACAACTTTAGTAGCCGGGGTACTCAATCCTCGCTAAAACCACACCTTCCCTATGGGATCGATATTTGAAAACTTTAGTTCACTTTCTATATTACTTGTGCAACTAGTACGCTTGCGGAAAATTGCTAACACTCTCTCATCTATTCTTTACAAATGATCTACTCCTATTTGCTGAGGCCTCAATGAACCAGCTTCGAGTCATAGTAGATTGTATGAATAGATTCTGTGGATGCTCTAGACAACGAGTTAATTTCCAAAAATCTCAAATCTTCTTTTCAACTAATGTAGAAAACCAACTTAGAAACGATGGCTGGAAAATGAAATACCTTTCTTGCAAGGGTAATCACATATTAACCATGATCGATCTTGCAATCTATTCCACTTTATCCAATGCAATCTATGCTTGCTTCCAAAGGGTGTTTGCTCTTAAATTGAAAACCATTAGATATTTTTACATGGGGAGGACGTGATTATCATAGAAGCATTAATCTTGTTAAGTGGGGAAATGGTTATGAAGAACATCCGAGAAAAGGAAATTTGAGGTTACACATAAAATGCATAAAATAAATTTAGCCTTTTTGACCAAACTAAGATTGGAGAATGATACGAGGATAAAGATAGCCTATGGGTGAAGGTGCTAGAGTGATGAAATTTACACAATTATCTATATTTGAATTTATGAGAGAGTATGAATAAATAAATTAAAGCGACACACAATATTCACATAGTTCGGCACAAACTTGCCTACTCCACGGAAGTCACTTTATGGATCTTTCACTAAAAGGAGAAAAATATAGTGTTTACAGCATCGAGAAAATTGCTCTCAATTTTCTCTCTCACTTCGCCTCTCTTCCTTCACCTCTCCTTTCTCTCTTCCATTTAGAGATGTGTAGGATGTGTGGGATGGGATGATTTTCCTCTACACAACATCTCTGTTATAGAAAATAAGGGATGTAGCCAAAATTAGGCTACCTAACAAGGAAAGAAAAAATGGAGGGGTTGGTGGCTAAATTTTTTGACAATTTGACCTCCATATTTGGAAAGCCTCCATATTTGATGGTGGAGCCTCCATGCTTTGTGAATTGGAGCCTCCATCTTTGCGATATCTTCCGGCGAAGGCCCGATTTCAATGCATCTTCACACGTTGATCAATGCGACGAGGTCCTCCCCAATCTTGATGTTATCTCGAATGGCGGAAAGTTTGAACACAACTTGAGTTTATCCATGATCCGCGGTCTTTGCTACGAAAGCCGCAATAGCGACATATTCATCTTGATTTATTGGAGGCAACTATCTTACCGCGAGTTAAAGAACCCCAACTCACTCTGATGCCTCCTAGAGTATAGACATACCCTATAGTACTCGCCAAATTAATAACATTTTCTCTTTGGTCGGCATACTACTTGACATGTTAGTATCGTATCTACCTTTGAAACAAGTGCTTTGCAGTCATGCACTTGGATATCGAGATCCATTGACAGCCCACGGTGTAACACGGATTATTCATATACGCTAACAGCTCCCACTTTGCCAGGAAATGCTCAGTCTTCTTCTTGGCGAATGAATGGTGTGTCTGCTCTCATGTAACCTCACCTCACTGCTTGGTGCTGTCACAACACCTTTGCGGCCTCACACGGTCCTTCTTTGCCATGCAAAACTCATTCCGACTGCCATGATACGTCTGATTCCTCTTAGGAAGGTGCATCGCATGTACGACAACAAAATCTGCGAGTCGGATCGAGGTGCCTTGCGATGTGGGACATGAATACGGCGTGCACAAATGAAATCGGTGGTAGCGTCGGCCGATATGAAACGTTCCTACCGGCGTTACCAGGCGTACATGCCTGCTTTTATTTAGCGTATGCGGCGTCTAACCCGTTCTGAGACCCAGCCTTCTATACGATCAATCCTTTCTCATGGGATTGTCCTCGACTTTCTTATAGTCCCGCCGTCACATGTCGACGCCTAGATCTATGAGCTAGGCCAGCTTAACCCCACAGCGTATCTTCTAGAACACATCTTGTTTGGCACATCGTGCCTCTCCTTACGCATCAGGCTCAGCGCACTGCTTTCTTATAACAATTGCCTCCGGGCTGCTGTGAGCTCCCAGTCGATTCCTCACGACCTGTTGTTTTGACAAGCTATTCTCTCATTGCACGAGGTTCGTATCTCAATGGCCTCTAGTACTCATTCTTTATTTTGAGCTGCCGCGCGTGCATTATTCACCTCTGCCTCCCACAAGGTGTATAATATTGATTATTGGCTCTGCGCTGCGAGAGCTCTCAGTGCGGCGCACTGCTCCATGCCTTTGTATCGGCCAAGACTCATTACGAGTGTGATACCTCCAGCAGTCGTCTCGACACACCCTTACTTAGTGCATGTCTCCGCACACAGCACTAGGCCCTCCTCTTTGCCAGCATCTCTCTCATCCTTGCGGCCCCTCTGTGGAGGTAGGAACCTCCTACATCGGAGGTTCTCGCTCTCAAAGGCGTCTCATCTGCACATTCAAACAACATGCCCCATCGTACCTCACCACATGTGGGAGACCAGCACCAGGCATTTTAATCCCATCTACCCCTCACGAAGGCGTATCTTTTCATGTTGTGTTATTTAGTTTCATGCTGGCTGTGAGAAGTAACTGACCTCATGTCGATCACCTTCACAGGGTATCGCCGATGAAATTGGACCGTGGAGGTCTCATCTCCCACCTCCATCCAACAAACCGGAGATCTACATGGCTCCTTTGAGCTCATAGGGCGTCATCTGTATACTCACTTGATAACTGTTGTTGTAGGCGAACTCTGTCAAGGGCAAGTGCTCATCCTAGCCACCCTTGAAGTCCAGGACGTATGCTCACAGCATGTCCTCCAAAACCTGGATAGTCCTCTTTGACTGTCCGTCCGTCTACGGATGAAACACTATGCTCATCCTCATCTGTGTCCTCATGGCCCTCTAGAAACTCCTCTAAAACTGAGCCGTGAACTAGGGATCCGTCCGGAATATGATAGAAATTATACTCCATATAAGCGAGCCATTTCTAGTATATAACTGTCGAACTCCTCAAATGTGAAGGTCATCCGTACTACCAAGAAATGTGCTGACTTGGTGAGTCGGTCTACAATAACCCACACCGTGTCATGCTCCTAAGATGTCCGTGGCAAGTGGGTCACAAAGTCCATCATGACGTGCTCCTACTTCCACTCCGCTACCTCAGCACGGGTAGCCTGTGACCCTCTAGTGTTTAGCCTTGACACCTTTGACACGTGGAGACATCTTATTTTTAGAGTCCCAACTTACCTCCTTCATTTTCGCTATAAGTGCGACGAGCGTAGATCAAATTATACATCTTCATGCAGCTTTGGATGCGCTATGAATCGAGAGCAATGGAACTCCTTGAATCTCAATCTCTGTTCCTGTTGGGAACCTGCCAGGTCCATACGCCAAGAAGACTACCATGCAGTGTGAATGGCCCCGGCCACCATCACTGTGCTGTGTGTCGGATACGATGGACGATATCTAAATGTCCTCACACAAGGTTTCGATAACCTTGCTCAGTGGGAAAGCGTAGCCACCGACTCCTTGAACACTACCAGTCACGCTCAGCTGTAGTATCTTGGTATGCGACAACCTCGAGGCATGACTTGGAGCGCCTATCATCTGCGTAGCCAGGCGGGCGGTAATCCTCCATCGTCTTCTCACTTTTCTCGACAAAGTGCTAGTGCTTTCCTCTTGGACGTTCCCTTATCAAAATGCGGACCATGCATAGGAGCCTTGACTTTGGCGTAGACTCCGTTGCTTAAGCTTGCCTTTATCTTTCCTGAGTGTAGGACACCTTGCAGCTACTATGCTTGGCGGTACTCGGGCACCTCTTCTCCCCCATTCGCATTAACATGGTCATCTTGGAACCATGGGACACTCTTCTCCCACGCGGCGTGTACGCTGCCCTTGAGCCCTCGTCATTTAGAACGTGCTTTCACTATGAATTTATCGAGTTAGTATCATGTGGCATCTCATGCCTTTGACGTGTGTTCTTTGGAGCCTCCACCGTTGATTGCCTAGTGGCCAATTAGCCATAACCCGTGACAATGCTTTCTTATAAGTGGCCTCTTGCTCAGGCTTTGCTCGCCCATCTTGAGTCGGGACCATGGCCCCTTGACTCTGGCTAGCGGGCATACTCAGGACCACATCTGAAGAGTCACGAACTCCTCGTGTGATACTTAGCATGAATCGACAGGCTTTGCATCCCCTCTTGAAGGTCTTGAGTGCACCGTGGGATCCTCCCACATTCTAGCATGCTTTGCTCAAGAATTCCATCCCTTCTTGGTATGCACCACAGAACTCTAGCTGACGAATCGTCCCTCGAAATTTAGAAATGGCATCAAGGACTTGTCCTTCCCTGCCTGTTGTGTAGAGGACCAGGAGTCTACCACTGGACTTGCTCGCCACCTTCCTCCACATGAGCCATATCGCTCCCTCTTGAATCTGGAACCTCCCAGGGAATCGTTTACGACTATTTAAGCGAACCATAGTGTGATAGAACACCTCTGTCGATAAATTTGGAGCTATGAAATGAGAATTTCACTATTCACAAAAATTCTTCTTCATTATGAATAATGACTTCCATACGAAAATTGTGAGGAAAAAATAAAGGCTCAAGAAATATTCTTTTCTGATGTGGAAGGTAGTCAATGCATTATGAGACATACTAAGAATATCCTAATCCCTATAGCAGGCTCTATTGGTGTTGAAATTTACACGATTCTATCTTCCAGTTTATGAGAGGAGTATGAATAAATAAATTAGTGACACACAATATTTCATTAGTTCGGCACAAAGCTTGTCTACTCCACGAGAATTCTTCGAATCTTTCACTAAAAGGAGAAAAATATAATTGTTTACCTTTATCGAAAATTAACCTCAATTTTCTCTCTCATAGATCTCTCTTCCTTCACCCTACTCCTTTCTCTTCCATTTAGAGATGTGTAGGATGTGTGGGATGGGATGATTTTCCTCTCTACACAACATCTCTATTTATAGCGAAATAAGAGGGATGTAGCAGAAATTCAGGCTACTAGCAAGGGAAGAAAAAATGGGGTTGGTGGCCAAATTTTTGACAATTTGGAAACCTCCATATTTGGAAGCCTCATCTTCCAATCAGAATTTGGAGCCTCCATCTTTGACCAGTTTGGAGCCTCCATGTTTGACACTAAAGTTGGAAAATATATGAAAACAAGGCACAGCTTGAACATGTACAGCAAAACACAGGTCATCTAATGCATAGTAAGGCTTGCATAGTGAAGCAACTCCCTTTTCTCACACAAGGACTTATTATTCTTGTCAAGATGAAAGCCAGAGTACACATCCTTTTTGGTTTGATACTGGATAGATGATGAGGCCTCTCTTTCAGTCTAACTCGAGATATTACTCTCCCTGAATTATATAGCGGGTATGTGATTCCCCTGGACAACAAGTCAAAGGAGTGGGATTGGAGCAAATTAGTGGGTTCTTTGCCTCCCCGTGTCAAAAATAAGTTGGCAGCTTTTATTGTATGTGAAGATTCCTCCATGGAAGATGAAATATGTTGAAGAAGGGAAAGATCAGTAATATTTTCAGTCACTTCTGTATATGACTGTCGGCCACCTTCAGGAAAGAGTTTCTAAGAACATTTGGACCCAGATATGGAAGCTTCATCGTACTGAATTAGTGTATATTTTTATGGCTTGTAAACCATGGGAGAATCATGTAATTTATGTGTAGCTGTGAAGACGAGGCGGGGTCGCTATCATGCCTCTTTTCCCATTTAACTTTTAGCCCCAACCACGAGGGTGCTGCGATACCATAACTTGTAACTATACTTTTACTTTTTACCATACTATTAACTTGTTCATTTCATATCTTGTTAAACATTTAACTAGAAATATATTTTGTACTTAATTTACAAAATATATTAAAACTCCATAAATGTAGTGTTCAACATTTACAAGATTTTATTTACATATAATTGGGTATTTTTATTCTAAATTCCATGATCTGGTTGTCTCTGAATATCTTACCAAGCACAAGTAATCTTTGATTCAAAGTATAAAATAAGGAAGATTTGAATATCTGCCTTAGGGGCCTGTTTTCTGAACTGACAACAGTAGGAGGGTGGGATCTATGCATGAACAGAAATGGGTTTGTCCCTTTGAAGAGAGATTATACAGTTTGATTCATATAAACAGTGAGGAAACACATTTTCTAATTCCTATGTGTTTGTTTGCAATAGTTTATGTGGAAGTTCATGATCTTTTTGGTTGTGGATTAAACAACCTATATTTTTGGTTTGGGATTGAAGAAATTTAAATGGTTTTCTGTTTCTTTTTTTTTTTTTTTTTGATCCATTTGCATGATCCCATGTGCAATTTAAATGTCTTGATTGGGTTTTTAATAAGTTAGTAACTAATAGATTGTAATTTATAGAGTATTGTTAGATTATTATTATTATTATTAGTTCAAGTCTATTTAATATATTTTTGATAACACTTGCCTCTTTAGTTTTCTAGTTATATATATTTTACAACTTTGAGTTTTAGACTGAATTTATAAACTATCTTGACTAATCCTATAAGATCTTGAAGTTATCAATCCGATGAACCTCTTGTGGCAGGGGCCTCAAGCGAGTGACTATTGGGAATTAAACTAAGGTTTGAACCTCTATTTACCTCTTTGGTTCTAGTTATGAAAACTTGACTAGTGCATGGGACCCTTAAAGTTATCGTCGGGTAAACCTCCACTTTCCCTCCTTTGATTATAGTTATTTTATTTTTTTCTAATATATATATATATATATATATATATATATATATATATATATATATATATATTTAATCGTGAGTGTTTTAGTCCAGCAGGCATTATCTTGACTGATCTTATGGAGCCTTAAAGTGATCGACTGAATAAATTTTCAATGACATTAAGAGGCCTTGAACCAATGACTATTCGAAAGTAAACCTAAGGTGGAACCAACTAGGAACCCCTTTTAAGGTTTGATTTTTGTTTTTTGTTCTTTTTTGAAAGAAAGGTTTGATTTTTGTTATAACCTTGGTATGGGTGCTACACATTGGACGTTTTCAAAATAGAGAACATAAAATAGTTAAAAAAAAAAAAAACAAAGGAAGCTCTACTTAATTTTATTTAGATTAATTATCTTAGGATATAATTTGCTATCTTTTTTATAATCCTAAACGGTGAATTTATGAATTATTAAAGTTTTTTAAAATATTAAATATGAGTTTGTGCTATGTCATGCGTTTGATTTTTTGTTTTAAAAAACATTATAAAAGCGAAGAAAACATGGAAAATGTGGAAAACATATTTAATTTTCATTTTTAAAATGAATAATACAATGATGCAAAATACTAAATTGAAAGAACAATAACAGTTTAAAAACAAACACCATGTTTCCAGAACCGTTTTCAAAAATATGAATAAAGAAGCCCTTATTTTTCATGTATCCATAGCTTCCTTCACTCTCCTCATCACGACGTCGTTTCGTGTCCGCCAAAGCGCTTCTTGCTGCCGCGATTCTCTGGTAGATCACATTCACATGGGGCCTAAGGTACTGGTTCTGATACCAGGAATCCGAATCCCGCCCTTCAGGGTTAGTCTCCTTCGTCTTCACATGGCAAGGAATTTCCAACTCCCAGAGGTAGAAGGATAGAAGAAAAATGAAGGCAGTTCTCGAACGATTAGATTCACTTTCTCGCCATTTCAGCCCCATCAAACCAATCAAGCTCTTTTCCAGTGAGATACTTTACAGTTTACAACGCCTACCTTTATCTCATTTGAATGTACGGTGATTATTATTTGATTTCATTGCTTTGCATATGTAGAATCTACTAAGAGGATACGTGTGAATGATGTGGAGGCAGACCCAGTGATCATAGGAGGTATGGTGTTGGATATACAAGCTTCACCTACAATATTTGCAAAACCAAGAACCACTACTCCTGGAAAGGTATGTTCATTTACATTTTCTTCTCTAAATTCGTCATTCACAGTTGGATCTCTTTATATATTTGAATTGGTTTGTTAGATTCTGTGAATAATTCTGATTCATGATAGAGTTTGTAAAGAATAAGATGATAGAAAAATCTAGGATTGTCAATGGGAATTTGTGTATAAAATCAGAAAATAAGTATTAATTGTTTAATGCTAGCCAGCTAGGTCAACTACTATCAATGAGAGAGAACTGAGAAGGGTTCTTTGAGAATTGACATAAGTTTTGATGTCTTTGTATGGTTATATGAAAGTTGAGGCTCTGAAAGGAGTAACCAGAAGGGCTGGCTGCAGTCTCGGTAGCTAAGTGGTGTAGGGTAGAGTATGCCCACATTACCTGGAGTTTGAAATTACCTGTGGCTGAGATAAATTCCTTGTTTAGGGGTGAATTTCCATTTTTAAAGATTGGAGGGTAAAGGGTTGTGCCACATATCACCCTTGTTTGTTTCAGTGGAAGTGGAGATAAATGCCTTGTTGGGTGGTCCCATTTAGGTGGTGTATGGTGGAGGTGTGCCCGCCCCCATATCTCTCAGGTTTGGTTCTAGCACTTGAGCTAAATTCCTTGCTGAGTGGTGTAGGGTAGAGGGTTGTACCCGTATCACGTGGCTTTGGTTCACTAGCAGTTGAGATAAATGCCTTGTTTTCAGGTGAATTCCCGTCGTCAAATTGCGCCTTTCTATCCCACCTTTTTTACTCTCTAGATTTTTAGTGACTTCCTGTGCTGTTTCATAGCGACGGATCTTGGTTTATTCTCTCGGATGCATCATCTAAAGCGAAGGTCATTTAATGCATAGTGTACTCTTTGGGGTCCCCTTTTGTTCTTTCATTTTAGGTCTTTTCTATGCAGATTACTATGTACTGGGAGGAGTTGAGCCATGTGAGTGCATTTCAAAGCTTCGAATCAAAGCCTTACATGATTAATTTGCTCTAGGAAAGGCTTGCTGTGACATGTGTCAAACACACTGTGGACTCGTGCAGAGTGCGGGCAAAATGTCATGCTTGTCCCCCTGAAATACAACACGAGTATCGTCCTGCGTGTAGGCAGTAACCCTCCTACACTCACAATCAATGATGACTCTATAAGCTGTCAGCCAATCCATCCCCAGGATGACGTCGAACTCCGACATTTCCATGACCCTCATGTCCACTGTGAGTAAAATCCCCGAGATCTCTAACTCGCAACCAAGACACATCATCCCTATCCTCGCCACCCAATCCACTGAGGGGAGAACTCACGTAAGGGCTCCTCAGGCCTTAACCACTAAATGACTCTATCACAATAGTGCGTGATAAATGAATGAAGCACGAGAATCAAATAATACTCTTGCCCTTAGGCGAGATAGCAAACGTACCAGCATAACTAGTTGATGCTCTTTGGCAGCGTAGGTGGGCTGCGGCGTGAACCGTCCACGTATCCCACGATGTCACACTTTTGTGGGTCTCGTCCTCGCCTATGCATAATCAAGCATCCTCTGGCACGCACGATATGGGGTTGCTGTGGCTCCACGAGGCGATGCTCCTTTGCCCCATACAAGGGGATGGAGGAATAGATTGTATCCGCTCCGTTCCTGACTGGTAGGACAGCGATGTCCGAAACCACAGGATCCACATCTTCCAGGGCAATCCCTCACTCGTAATGTCCAGGTGCTGGCGATGAGGCGCACCTGTCGCCCGACGTGCAGCGATACGATCATCCACGGCCGGATGGCGTGACGCTCTCTGGAACCCACGTGAACTAGAAGCCTTCTTCTTCTTTCCCAAACTAGAAGAAGACCGACTCTCCTTCCTCTTGCTACTAACACCCGCATCCCGAGTGCTCCGTTCATCCTTGATCTCTCTCTCTCTATGGTCATGGCGTTGACCATAGGGCCCATATCTTGGCTAGTCCTACAATCACACTTGAATGGACAATCTCGGTCCATTCTCAAACCTCTAACCTTGGCAGTGCATGGCCACATATTCGTCGTGGCCCAGGCTAACCCGTGAACCTTGCCATATGCTCAATCACGAGTCCTATTACTTGCACTTGACTACAGGAACTCTTGGAGCGCCGCATGTCTAGCAGTGTCCGGAAAATACTTGCCCATGAACAGCTTCTGGAACTCTGCCCGTGTCATTACCTCTAGGTCCCTAGAGGTCTTCGCCCAATTCCACCACACTTGGGCCTCACCCTCTAGCTGGAATGCAGCTAGCATGATCCTGGTCTTATCGGAGGTAATCTTCATAACCTCCAATACCTTCTCAACCTGCATAAACCAATGGTCTGCCACCATCGGATCTCCTCCCCCTGTGAATATCGAAGGGTGATGTGCCCTGAACCTCTGGAGGTTTTCGGACCTCCTGGCTACTGTTTGCACTAGCTGTGCAATGGCGAATGACCCGCGATCCTTACGGGCTCGGCAAGGCTGTTTGGTCAAAATCTTGGTGGTGCTTGGCTAGCACCTCGTGGACGACCTCTACGTCCTCTTTTGCGACTAGCCATGTACGCATGTCAAATGGCGAGTTAAGTCTTAATGCAGCATCTCTAAAGTGTAAACCGAGCCCAGAGACACTATTCACATACCCAGAAAAAGATTTCTATCGCAATGTCCAATGCATTGATAGTGCTCAAACGGTGTGGAAACAGTCCATTGAGTCAAGCGGGTTGGGTGCACGATGACCACACCCAAAAAGGAACCCCAAACTCGCATTGGGTACAGCGTTAATGGCCCGTCTCGCGGCGCCGTGTCGTGGCTCCCCTCCGGCCATGTCGCAGCCCGCACTGGTCGTGTCGCATGTTGTGCCATGTGTCGTCGCCCCTTGGTCATAATACAAAGATTGTATCGCAACACAACTCCTGTCGGGCGCCTTTGCCAAGCCTTGCCTTGCCGTGTCCACCTTGTGTTTGCCCGCGCGTGCCGAGTGCCCTCTGTGCCGTGTCCGCGGGCGCTAGATGCCGTATCCTTAGCCCACAGCGCGTGTCGCGACACTACAAAACCTCCTCATCCTGATACAGCGATTGTATCCGACACCCCAGCGGTCGGTACAATGCGCGCTACGTTGCCTTCGCCCAGCGAGCAAGCTGGCCATGTCGCAGGGCCTCCTAGCCGTATCGTGGGGCCTGCATCGCTGTTATTTGTGCGCCCTGCCGCCTTGCTGATCGTCGCGGAGTACTCAACTATGCGCGCCCAAGCCATGCCTTGTGTCACAATACAACTTGTTCTATGGTGACTCAACCTTAGAAAATGGGTAGTAGCCCATTCCAGCTCCATTGCACCCTTTTTTTTTCATTTCATTTCTCTTTGTTCCACCTACTGAAGACCAAAAAATATATAATTTTTTTTTTCATTTCCTAGTAGAACCAAATAATTCATTATAATTTAATTTTTTCTGTTGTACCTGCTGGCAAAACTGAACAAAAAAAAAAAAATCCTACATTTGATAGTTAGCCTACATATTTGATATTATATTATGACTAGAATACTTATGACTTGGTTTACATCATATTAAAAGACCATTGATTTCATTTCTTATTTCTGATCAGATATATTTTTCTCGTCTGAATCACCTACAAATAAATAAACGATATACCAAGACGATGACAACCATGTCGCATCAAGGCGGCTTGATAAAATCCACGAAAAAAAATAAATAAAAACTTAGATATGTGCAAAATAATCATTTTATTGAGAAAAGAAAATGATGCAAATGTGTGGAAAGGGAGTGATTAAAAGTAATGGCAAATTATCATTTTGTTATATAAATAACCATTTTTTATTTATTAAACTATGATTATCGTGAAAGGATATTTTTGTATTAGAAAATAGTTTTGAGATTAATCGTTTGAGAAATAAATACAATTTTAATAATTAAGGTGTTTTTATTAGTCAAATGAAATAAGAAATGAATAAAGAATGCTAATAAAATTCTATATTTATTATTTAATAATTTAAATTCTGAAATTAACTAATAGAAAAACTTATTTGTATTTCTTATATCAAGCAATAATAAAATTTAACTTAAAAATATTTTAAACCATCGATCAAATTGACATATATATTTTTATAAATTATAATTAGGTAGAAGAACATTAAAACATATATATTTTTAACAATTAAAGATTTTGAATTTACAATGTAATAAATTGTTTTCATTGAAACTCGAATCCAGAGACCTCATCTCTCGTATCTGCTTTTATGAAATGTGGAGCACTCTACTCCCAACACATGAGAATTTCTTATAATAGTTGAAATTATGGAATAACCAAACTCCTCAAAAATGTTAACATTTTAGTTAATATTTTTTAAAATATTTAAATATTCTTAATTTTCATTAAAATTTTAAATTAAGCTAGCTTTTATTAATCCATTGACAAACAGAAACGGTATTACTCTCAAGAAGACAAAAGATCTTCTGGAACAAAGCAAGAAAAGTCAAGATTGATGACAATGGAATGTTAGTGGAATCGATGGAGTAGGACGTGGTTCTTACAACTCCAAGGAGTAGCAAATCATCAAGAACATTGAGGAGGGACTCTTGACCCAAGTTCAGTTTTAAGATATATTCTTGGCAACAAGAGCATTACAGATGACAGTGATCCCTTGATGAGATTTTGTCTCAGATGACGATGGCTTTTTTCCATGGAAGGGAATAGGTCGATTTCCCTTTTATTTGTTTAACGAGGCAGAAAAAACTAGGTTGCGAAGACCTTAGCGTCAAATTTCTGATCCACAAAATCCTTCAAATTGTACAATTGGATATAACTATCTGCTCAAAAGACTCATTGCTCTTTGGTATCCGAAATCCCAAATGGAACTGGTGGCCATCGATAATGACTATTTCTTGGTGAAGTTTGCTTCTGTCAACGATTATAACTATGCAAACTATGAGGGGCCATGGATGGTGATTGACCATTATCTCATTATTAAGGGTGGTTTCCTAACTTTGATCCTTTTTTAGATACTACGGAGAGGATTTTGGTTTGGAGTACACGACTACCCTATCTTCCTGTGAATATAATGATAGAGAATTTCTCTTGAAGATTAGGAAAAGAAAATTGGGAAGCCAGTAAAGATTAGCAGACTAGGCTAGAAGCCTTGTTACTAGAGAAATTGCTCGTCTCTGTGTGGAAGTGGATATCCACCCAAACCACTACTTTCCAAATTTAAAGTCGAAGAAGGGTGTGCAGGATCAAATATGAGGTATTCACATAGTGGGCTTTCATTTGCGACATTTACTGTCATCGAAAGAAGATTGTCAGTCAACTTCTAATCATGCCCAATTCAGGCAGAAGAGTGTTATTGGAAGGAAAGAGATATGTCTGCAAACTCCGTTTCTAGGAAAGTGGTGCAAAGGAAGGATAAGGCTAGAGGAGTTGTTAAAATTACAGTTCTTGGATGCTGAGTGTCCCATAAAAACAAAAGGGTGATAGGACACGTGATAGTCGAGTTCATGGCTAGAATGCATGATCCTGAGGGCCTTTCAATGGTAACTATGATAAAGGAGAGATTTTAAACTCAAACAAACTTAAGGATATAGCAAGCCCGTCATCTTTTAATGTTTTGGAATTGGAAAAAAACCAAGGGGTGGAGTCGAAAGTCATTGAGAACGTGGAGGTGATTACTGGAGACCATGTAGCCAATGTTAAACTTCCAAGTAGGGGGAAAAGGCCTACAGTTCAGATTAATGCTAAAGAGCCCCTCTCACTCAAAATGAAATTTTACCTTATACCCACTAACCCACATACATTCATTCACCATGTAGATACGGGGGATCGCCTGTCACTGCGGCAGTGTCATAAGCAGCAGCAGAGGATGAACATATTGTTGTTCGAGGGTCAGACAATGGTAGGACAATGACTCAAGAGGTTGTGAATGCTCGTCCTGTAGAGGAATGATGCCATTAGCGCATGGAGTCCATTATGATAAGCCGTGCGTGAAGAACACCACCAAGACCCCTTCCATGAATCAGATCACCGCTATCACAATCCCTTCGCACTTGCAGATGTTACTAATGAAGGAGATGGATTGGAGAAACCACCCATCTTAAGGGACTTTGTGACCTATTATTCTTCAGTTGTGTTTGCATGTTGTATGAACCCTAAATATGCTTATTTTCTTCAAGTTTTATTTTATGTTTTATGGATTGTGACTTGGAATTGTCAGGGCGGCTTCTAAGGAATTTGGAAAAGCTCTTAAGGAATTGATTCGTTGAACAGAACAACCACTTATTTGCATTAATTAAGCCTAAAGAGTTTCAAGCGCTCGCTGCTGATGTTATTTACCAAAGAATTAATTTTTCAACTGGGTTCTTGTAGAGGCAATAAGGTTTAGTGGTTGAATATGGATCTTTTGGAGGTACTCCGTTTTGATTAACATTGTTCACACTCGCCCTCAATTTGTGCTGATGCGTGTTATGAATGATAAAATGAGCCCTTGGTTCTTTTCTGTGGTCTATGGCAGTCCAGATTGTGGACTTCGACGTAAGCTATGGGAGGCTTTGGATCTCACAAGGTTAGGTACGGAGGGACCTTGGCTATCAGCTTGAGATTACAACTCAGTTATGTCTACTGATTAAGGTGGGTTGCCTACCCACTGGAATTGTCATAGAGTGCAAGTTTCAATGACTGGGTGTTTGACCAGAAGTCTTGTTGATATGGGATTCTCAGGTTCTAAGTTTGCTTTGGACACGAGGTAGAGTATGACCCTACTTTCAAGGAGCTCGTCGAGATCGAGCAATGTGTAATGGAATGGAGAAACTTTTTTCCTGCATCCTCAGTTACTCATCCCAAAAATCAATTTTTGATCATTTATCCGCTATTAATCAAGTTTCCTTAGGAATAAAAAACAGGCAGTGCATCGACCTTTTCATTTTCCAAGCTACTTGGTTTACACATTCAAAATTCCATAAAGTTGCTCCAGTGGATTTGGAATAAAGAAAACGGTTTGTTAACTAATAATGCTTCTCTTGATATGACTCTTGTAAACTGGAACAAGTAAGCATTTGGAAATATCTACAAGAAGAAACGAAGGATATTAGCTCGTATTGCAGGAATTTAAAAATGTATTGCGAATCATCATAACAACCGTCTCTTAAAACTTGACACCAAGCTTAGAAAATATCTTAAGGATATTTTGGCCCAAGAGGAGATCCTCTGGTACCAAAAATCTAAAGAGAATTGGATTCGTTCGGGTGATCGGAATACAAAATATTATCATGCATGCTTTGACAGTAGTGAGAAGATCAATGAATAGAATAGGGGCTCTCAAATCAGAAAGTAGGGAGTGGTTGACAAATATGGACACTCTGGCTCACCATGTCCAAAGATTCTATAAGCAGCTTTTCAACAAGGATATTATTGTTTGTAATGAGTCTCTTGCCTTGAAGGGTTGGTTCCCGTCTGATCCCTACGCATATATTTAGTAATATTCTGTATACCATTCTCTGATGTAGAAATTAAGCAAGCCTTGTTTGATATGGATCCATTTAAAGCCCCAGGACCAGATGAGTTTCATGCTGGATTCTTTCAACGCATGTAGGACATAGTTGGTTATTCTATTATTAAATTTACAAAAAATTTCTTTGACAAAGGCTGCCTCTTTAAACAGGTTAATGTCACTCTACTAGAGTTAATTCCAAAAGTGAAATATCCAGAAACTATCAAACAATTAAGATCCATTAGTCTTTGTAATGTATGATACAAAATTATGACGAAAGGTTATGACTTCTCGCTTGAAATGGCACTTCCACCAATTAATTGGACCTTTCCAAAGTAGCTTTGTCCCCAGAGCAATTATAGATGACATCCTAGTAATTTTATCAGGAGGTAGTGACCCATTCGATGAGAGAAAAATAAGACAATGGTTTGATGACAATCAAAATTGATTTGGAGAAGGCATATGATCGGTTATCATGGGATTTCATTAAGGACACTATTATGGAAGTTGGTCTCAATCAAACTTGGACAAGAAATCTAATGCATGGTATTGAATCTTCTCGTTTGTCTATACTATGGGATGGTACTCAATTAGATTGGTTTACTC